>CAXAMN010004224.1:689684-724414 GCA_963970005.1 Durusdinium trenchii
CTGAGTATATGCAACTGTTGTTACTCTCTCAACTGCAGATAGATACACATCAGAACCGTTCGTCACATCCCATCCTGACCTTCTTCTAGGCCCCGAAAGAATCAACAGCAACTGTATCTATTGAGGACTCGGACTCAGCTTCTGTAGGACTGCTTAAGTGTGTCTTAAGTAGGAGGACTGCTGTGGATCCAGAGATGATTCTTGCTGGCCAGCCTGTACATATTGTACGCTAGCTAGAGGATTCAGCAAGTTGACGCTGAAGCAGCAAGAAATGTTTGCCGTTTGCATCCATGTATAGTTGTGGTCGGTTGTGGTGGTGTCAGACAGACTACCCTGTACAGGGTTCCAAGTAGCCAGATCAGATGGCTACAACGAATACTCCTTTCAACAACCATTGTGCTTTGCACATTCCACTGAATTCACACATTGTTGTTCTTTTGAATTGTTGTTGGTGTTGGTTGAAGTGTTACGAGTACAGGTGGTTCCAGTCTCCCCTGGTTTGTTTTGTAGGCGTTGAAGGTGGGTTCAGCAAAGGGATGTGTTTACGTGAGGGTCATCAAAGTTGCTGTCTACATGTGGTCAGAATGCAAGTCCATTAGGATCGTTTCGGACATGATGTTACCCCCCCTGCAGACTAGCCTGGACCCTAAAAGCCACTGGGTTGTTATGGTCTTAAGGGTGGGTCCATGTTACCCTCCCTCCAACAATCATGGAAGCTGACCAGGACCCCCATGTAGAGGAAAACCGTCTTCCTGGGGCCGAACTGTTCCACTTCCATGACTTGTTTCAGGGAGTGTAGTCAAAGCCATGGCTGTTGGATTCGCCAGTCGCTGTGGCAGTAGATGGCACTGGCACCTCAAGATGTGTTTTAGGGAACCCCCCCTGGCCCCAACGGGTTTTGGTTTATTATGTCCCTTCTTCCAGGGGGCTCGTTGCCTGGGAGGTCTCCCTATTTCAATACCATATAAACCATCGGCATGGGACATTTGTGCCATCTACATGTCTGATGAGGGGGTCCTAAACCACCGACAGTGCCATCATGTGCCATCTCTAGGGATGCCGTTTTCGTACCTTCTCAGGTTCGGTACGACTGGCACCCGATCCCATGCCTGAGAAGGTACGAAAACGGCATCCCTAGCGGGATCCGTTTTCGTACCTCCTCAAGTTCGGTACGACTGGACCCTCCTGGCCCAGTCCCACCGAACCGAAATGAGGGTACGACTGGATCCTTAGGGACACTCAATATCACTCAACCAGGACCTTCCAACAGGTGGTTTCTCAGAGGGTACGACTGGATCCTCAGGGCTAGGGTATCCACTCGTCCATTCGTCCCTCTCAGGTCCAACCCCCGAAGCTCCCCGAGTCGGCCCGTTTCGGGGCCTGCGTGGACCGAGGTGGTGTCCGGAGACATCAAGATCCAGGACCGGTGGGGAACGGAGGCATCGGTGCGGCTGGGAAGTGCTTGGGAATGTGGAGAAAAACGAATGAATGAAGTGGACACATGGGGTTTGAGGTAGCAAGAGCTAGTAGAACATAATGTTTCAGCCCTTTTTTGGGTTTCTGGGCACCTGTTGGAAGGTCCAGCTAGGGGTGTTGGGTGGGGCTGCTGGAAAAGGACCGGGTATTTTTTCGTGGCATTGGCATGAAGAAAGGTATAGAAATGCGGCAATGCCTGGAGGGGCCGGGCATAGGTCATTCGAGAAAACAGGATGGACAATATTTACAGCTGACTGCATCAAAGATGACAGAGAGAGAGAGGGGAAGAGCCAGACATTTGACACAATTGTTGTTTGATTGTTTCCCCAATTATCCTAATCTACATATGAACAACTGCCAAAACCTCCGATAAAGGCAGCATCACTACAGTGAAGACTAAGTAAGTAAAGTGCAGGAAACCTTCAGGAACGATAAGGTTCACAGAAAACACGATAAGGTTTCAGTACATGTTGTTAGGTGTGTCCACACCCTCAGGAACGATAAGGTTCACAGAACAATAAGACGATAACGTTGGGCTGCAACGCATAAGAGGTTTTGCACGTCGCTCATATCAAATTTGAGGATTCATTTGAGACCTTGCCACTTGCTGCACTGATGGTGAGCAACTTTTGGACCCAGCTGAGGTGGCCAAGACTGGGGAAAAAAAACAGACATGGCATGACATGGCCAACCGCGGCTGCTACGGTTGCTCCACCTCGAAGGTTGCTCTGCCTCAAAATCTACGACATGATCGTGATCTTCCAGTTCGAGCTTTCTTTCGAAGTAGGTACATCCAGGGCCCAAACCATCAAAAACCGGGTTTTCCCTAGCAAAAACAATGGTTTTTGTTTGTGAACACCTTTACATGTAGGTACTCACCTGAGTTCGCAGAGCTACCACTTACCCCTCGTCGACTCTTCGACCTGGTCACACCCAAAAAAAGCCTTGTCACTCGAGCTGCTCCCCGCTGCAGCGATGTTTGGGCTGTTCAACCACCGAACTCGGTGCGGCACGGTGCGGAGCTGGAGCTGGCGACGGGTGCCACGCAGGACTTCTTCTATCCCATGGGCTCGGTGGCCGCGTCCTCGAAGGAGGCGGCGGCGCTCACCTGGGCGCCTCAGCCGAAGGGACCGGACGAACTACGCCCGGGCGTGTGGAACGGAAGGGAAGGGAGCCGAAGGGCCCGGACCCCGGGTGGTATCTCTTCGGTTGGCACTCCGGGTGGCACACCGGAGTTTGGGGGTCATGATTTGCTTCGCGAGCTTGGGTGAAGGGATGGTAGCTAAGAGACAGAGGCCTTTCTGCTGAGGGGGTTAGGTTGAGATACTTGACTAGGGGGTGGAGGTACAAGTAGATAGACTTGATTCGACGTAGCCTCTACAAGGGATCAAAAACGAAGCGCCCGCGTCTCGACCCTTTGCTCCTGGCGTAGAATGTTGGAACATGTTGAGTGCCAATGCTCGAGTTGGAAACAAGTCCCTCCCTTGAGTAGAGCATATAGTGAAAATATGTCTGGAGTTCCCAACTTGCAGGTGTCAATCTTTGGAACAACTGAATCTAGCACCATGATGCCAGGTTGGTAGGGAATATTGAATATTGTGATATATATATATATGATTCATTCTGATTCAAAGAGTATCAACAAAACCAGGACTGCAAGGCTTGCGGAATCCAGTCGCCACAGACGAAGATGTTCTGAAGGGTTCAGACTGATTCAGCAAATGATGAGAAAGTAGAACTGCCAGTTTTGAAGCGAAGGCTTCGCACAAAGATGGATAACATTGGATGACTAGAAATCAAATGTCCAAACACTCAATGTGTTTTTTTTTCTCAAATGGACGGGGGCAACCAATGTGTTTTGGCATATGTCCCTTCTTCCAGAGGCCATTGGGAGGTTTCCCTATGTTGATACACACTCGAAGCATGGTGTATTTCCCTACATTGGGGTGCTTTCAGGGATTTATTTCAGCTCCATCCAATGGAGTGTTTTTTGTCCCGTCCTGACGTGGGATTGCTGTTGCTCACTGGTTTTTGTCGTTGATGTCGCCTGGACTTGATGTCGAGTTCACAGGGTTATTTGGTCCTAGCTGCTATATAGCTCAGCTATAGAGGCACAAAAAGACCACAAAGAACCCAGATTAATTTACAGTCGACTGTGTTTTGTTGGGACACCTTCAGTACTTAAGGGCAATAAGGACAATTGTGGACACCTTGTGAGCCATATTCTCTCTCTGATCTTCCAAAGTGTTCGAAACCATTCTCGGATCTTCGAAGCTCCAAGGACTACTACAAGAGCCACTTCGACAGGATCTGGAGCCTTGGACAGGGCGAACGAGCGATGGCGACCCAGTTCGATGGGACGTCTCCCAGTTCGTGATTCCATCGGCAGGAGAAGAACAAGAACAGGTCACACAGAACAGGGCACCGGAAAGACCCCTGAATCATGAATCATGTGGTGTGGTTTCCGTTTTTGTTGCGGTTGAGATCGGTGCAAACTGTTCGAACGAGATCGAACGAAAAGCTGTGAAGCGACTGGTCAGACTTGTCCACCGTCACTCTCTCACCAGCTTAGGGTAACAAGATCCCAACTTAGGGAGGAACGTAGCTAGGGTAACAAGTAATTGTTTGGAAGGGGTGTGTGGTGTGCAATGATGTGCAATGTCTTAGTTTCTTTTTTAAATGTATTGATTTAATCCAATACTTTCTTGATTCTGAACCCAGGCCTCTTACATGATGTCAAGACCCTTAACAAGGTCTATTTGGTTTCGGCTTTTTCTTTGGAAAACAATCGTTTTCTGTGGTTCTTCGGGATACCCAGACTCTAGTCCAAGTTGGGCGAACAGCAGGGCAGTTGGGCGAATACCCGAGTCTAGTAGGATTGCAACCCGACTCGATTGCAGGGTTGAATCATCAAAGTAAATCCCAGACCATCCATGTAAATTCCAGACCACCAGAAACATCAGTTGTAAATCCCGTTGTGCACCACAAGTGATCAAGTATTGCATATTTGCCTGCATGTATTCCATAGGTACCATGGAATATGGCTTTGGGTATCTCTGGGTCAGGGCACCAGGACCCGGGTTTTTCCACCGAAAATGAACTGAAGGAGGTCAACCTACTGTAGTCAGGGATTGGGGGTCTTGGTTTTGGACTTGCACATCCTTGGATTGGGTGGCAAGATGCTTGTAGCACAGCTGTTTGCTGTCCCAGTTGGCCGGTTGGATCGTGTTCAGAACTGGCTGTGGGTCAAAACCAATTCCCTGGTAGGTTGACTAGTACTTCTCCTATCTTCTCCTTGTTTATTCTGTTCATCGTTCATTTGGCCTAACACTCCACTGTGCCAGCCATTGCCGGGGATCCGCTCGCGGGATGCCGCCGGTGCCACCCTACATCGGCCGCTTCCAGGAGCATGTGCAAGACGGCGAGCCCATCACTCATGGACGTGGGAAGTCTCAGCGAGCGAAACTGACGGGCGAAGCCTCAGAGTCACGTTCGACGGGCGGTGGTGTGGCTCGTCCCATCCAGTAACAAGTGCCACGCTACTAGAAACAAGTGCATCGCTAACAAGTGCCTTACTAGTAGTAACAAAAAGCTATTAGAATTAAAATAACTTTAAATCAAATTAATAGCTTCTTGTTACCAGTAAGGCACTTGTTACTACTAGCGATGCACTTGTAATTACTAGCAAAGGAATCTAGTGAGTGGATGTGACTTTCGGGCACTCCGAAGCTCCATGGATCGCATCCCGTCGAACGTGACTGCAGAACTCCAAAGTCACGGGCTCAGTCCAGATCGTGCGTCGTTTGCCACGTCAGGCGATGATCAGCCTGTCTGCACGTGGCTTCAGCACCGCAGAGGCTGCTGCAGAGGTGGAGCAGCACCTTGGTGTGTGGCCAGGGGTGAGGAGGAAGCTTTATTGGTACTAAGATCGTGAAAAAATCTAAGAAGTTACAAAAAAACCTTCTAGAAACATACTAACATACTTGACGAAACATACTAAAAAACCTTCTTGTTACAGGTGAAACGATTCCCAAGGAAGCTTTATTGTGTCAAGGGGTGAGATGAGGAGCCACCGCTGAGGAGCCGGTTCCGGAATGTGCGGATCGGCTGCTTCGAGCTATATGAAAAGGCCATTGGTTTTCGGGGTGGTTGGTGGTCCAAAAAAAAGAGGCCACTCCGGTTCTATTACCTTTGCATATTCAATATGTGTAGAAGTGCAATCACACAGGAAGCTGCTGTGACCTGACATCCGAGGATGTGAAGATGATCTAACTGGTTCAGATGACGAAAAGCACGGTGGAAGGATCCAAGTTTGCCCAGAAATATTGAAGTTTTTCCGACTCAAGTTATTTTACACACACTCTGAACTCATCCATGGAAGTTGAGTTCACCACGTGTTTGGTCCTTGAATATCATTCAGAAGTGGATTTTCCCCAGCAAACGCGTCTTTCGGGAACAACCCATCAATCGAAGAACACGTTCCCGACCTGATGATGACCTACCTGATGAAAGGTCGAGCGATGTCCCAGTTTTGGATGGATGGGTGCACTCCCTAAGCTTGGACTAACTATTTTTGAGCATCCCAGTAGCTTGTCCTATAGTTAATTACATAGTTTGTCCACATTGCCTGCATAGCTGCTATATCGCTCCATGTAGTGGTTGGCTCCATGTAGGGGGGTAGATATTGCGCTTGCCACGTGCCAACCTTCCCTCCATATTTCACCCAACCGCTGTTGAGACATTTGACATGTCAGCCTCATGTGTGGCGTTGTGAGGTTCTACAAAGAACACCCCTTGAAGCAGAACCAGAGGACCATCTCCCAACTTCTAGCGACCCGTCCAGATATCGAGGGCGGGCTCTTCCGTGGGATTGTGAGACGTGTCCCGTGATTGACGAAGAACCCCTACGAGGTTGTTATTCTATTGGTGCTGTAGACTTTCTGTGGTTTTCATTGACAGTTTCATTGTTATTCTGATTGTTATTCTTGTGTCATGCTTGGTGATGATCATCATATATTTGGGGGGTTGACGACTTTATCATCAAACTGGTGGGACACTTTCAAATGCGAAGCCGGCAGGGGGGTTCTTGTTGTGATACTATGCTATCCCCACGGCACGCAGCCAAAACTGTGGCGTGGATGAGTTATATTGTTCCCCACTCTCTATATAGACTCCATTTCATTAGACTGCCAAATAGATCGAAAAATAGATCAGCAGGTAGACCGCAGCGTAAAACCCGTCGTTTTCGCGACGCTTGCAAAGGGTTGGTATCCCAGATCCAACTCAATCAGCTTCCGATCTTTGGGAGGAAGTGTTGGACGTCATGTTGGACGTGATGTCCTGTGTCTCCTCTCTCCTGTCTCTCTCCGACCCGACCCTGGGGGGGGGAGGGTTTCTGGGTATGAACCAGGAGTTCAGTCTCTAGGGTGGTCGTCACAGCTTTGTGCAATGTTTTTCATCCACTTTTCATCTACATGAACAGTCGTGCTGACCAAACTTGTTAGGAGGGAGTGTCCCAGATCCGGTGCTTAGTCAGCATCGAAATCAAATGGAAGAGTCCAATGTGAGGGTTTTTTTCCCCGTTTTTGCGCAAGTGCTAGAAGAATCCAGGCATCCAGAGCTGCATCCAGAGCGATCGCGCATCAGTACCAGGATACTGGAGTGTTGAATTTGGATCTCCAAAACCGGATAATCTGAAACCTGGAGGTGCAGGCAAGTAGGTCAAATGACTTTCCAGGGACCATCTCCTATTCTGTGGAAGCATCTACCTGGAGCCTCCAAAGTCCTCTAGAAAATGCAACATAGCTCTACAAATAAAAACATGATAAAACCGGTATTACTTGCTCACACCGACGAAGCCGGTCCTGTTTGTGGGATTTAACATCCGATACAGAACACATGTTGTGTTCATCCATTTTTCCGGCTCCCAGCGGAGCTCAAGCAAAAGAACCAGCTGAGGAAGGCATTCGGAACCTGCGCTGCAAAGCTTCAGAAAACCGAGATTGGGGGGTGCTGGCTCCAGCTGGCTATGGCTCCAGCGGAAACCAACTGGTCAAAGATAGCAGGGTGTCCTCGGTGTCCAAGAAATTGAGGACACCTTTGGCCAGACAGGGAGAGTCCTGGTCACTGGGCGATCAAGATGTCAAGACCAAGACGCGTTTTTGCTCAACCGATGTTGTTGTTAATGGTTTTTAGCGTGGGATACTTATCCTTACATTCAGTTAGTGAATGGTCGCGCAAGACTCATGGCTCACTCATGGCTCAAGATGGGTAAGTCTCAGCAACACGTCGACACAGTTCACAGCTTAAGGCCTTTCTGCTTTTGGTCTTTTGACTCTTGTGAATGACACGGCTGGGTCACCGCATCAATCTGCCCCGTCAACAACTCATGTCGGGCGAGAAGGCCCAAGATATCATTGGCTGGCGGGTCCCCAAAACGGAAGAATCTCAGGTATTTCCAAGGAAAGATAGCATTACTTTCTCATGCAGAAAACACCGAGATGCTTGGAGATTCAGACATCTCTGAGGGGTCAAGAACTTTAAGTGCTCACTATCCATACATCCATACAGCAATATAGAAGGTGCCAAAGACATTTGGCAGAGGTCCTGGATCCAAGTAGATCATACACCTTTGCTCACTGTTCCACAGATGTCCACCCTTCGCGATCGCCTGGGCAGCCTCGCCCCGTGCCAAGGACGAATGCGGCTTTCCTGAACAGAATTTTGAAGACCCCGGTGATCGAGGAGTCATTTTGGAAGAGCCTTTGAGCAGAGCTGTTTGGCGTCACAGACGGCACGGTACCTGTCGCAGAGCTGAATCAATTGGTGCGACCTGAGTCATTCGATGAACTGAGTCGGTGACGCGCTGGAGTCATCGGTTTTCAGCGGCAAGCCTCATGATGTGTAAGACATCTTGACTCAGCATTCATCACTGATGAGTCTCATCAGATCTGGTGCAAAAAAAAGAACAACTACAAGATCAGCAGTGATGGGATATGATACAAAGAACATCTACCGCAGAGGTCCACATGGAACCCCAAAGCCACTGGGTTGGTATTCGGAAAATGGTCGAAAACACCGGGGAAAAAATATCAGCTTCCAAGGGATCGTTTGCGGGAGGGTACCGGTATATGAAAACAAAACAACTATAAAACAACTCGGAATCTGTGGAGCCTCCGAGCATTAAAGGTGCCGATTGAAGGAGGACTGTGGGCATAAAACATGTTCTGAATGGCATTGGGGTGAGTGGTGAGCTGCAAAAATAGGTCTATGCGTTTGGGGGGCATTTTTTTCTGCTGACACAGTGAGCTCTGGTGAAGCTTTGCTGGTGTATTTGGATCATTAATAAGCTCATCAGTGTATTTGTGTACAAGGGGATGTATGTTCAGAAGGCCTTGCATCAACTAGCAGAGCAGCCAAGCTGGACTGTTGTAGCCGGTTCTTACTGTAATTACTTTAGTGCCAAACAAATTCAGTTTGCGTTTGACGAGTTGGAAAATAGTAGAAGAAACGTAAAGTGGATTCCATTTAGTTTTGGAAGCTGG
Source organism: Durusdinium trenchii (assembly GCA_963970005.1). Taxonomy (NCBI): domain Eukaryota; class Dinophyceae; order Suessiales; family Symbiodiniaceae; genus Durusdinium; species Durusdinium trenchii. The sequence goes on from CAXAMN010004224.1 coordinate 698,705, forward strand.
TATGACGTATATACATATACATATATATATATATTTATTTATTCATTTTTACATAATATTAATATATATATATACACAAACAATACAAAACATATGTTTTTGGACAGGGTGCCAGTTTACTCCAACAGGAGTTCCCATACTAAGTGTCTCAAGCACGAGACGAACCGAGACGGACGATAGTCGTCCCGCAGCTCTGCTCCGGCGCCGTGGTGGTCGAGCGGAACAGTGGTTTCCAACGACTCCATGGAAACAGGCAGACACCACGGGCATCCTCTCGATGAGTAGACTGGAAGTTGTTCATCCAGTGATCGATCTACGTTTGTTTTGCTTTGTTTCATTATTTTTTTGGGGCACATGTTTACACCCTCCCCTCTCACAGGGGCTTGGACAGGACCCAGCTAAGCCTACAGCTCTTCTAAACTCATCGGGCAGGAAGTCCGTCGGTCGCGGAGAAATCGGGCGGCACCTGTCCTGGACGCGGCAAAAGGGGTGCAGCACACATGGGGAACAGACGTGAACCGAAAGTAGCCCAGAACTGCCAATGATTCAGTTTACCCCAGATGAGAAGTCATGACCCATCACAACCAAGAGTCAAACATCATATTCTATTCTCAATACGTCAAGTAATTAATGCAAAAAAACGAGTCCCAAATAATCACTGTTTGTCCTGCCCATATAAAGCCTGAAACTGCCACATGGACTCGAAATTCACATACAGTCAAGCATACACGATTGGGACGTGATTCATGGATTTCCGTCCTGGGGTTGGGGGCCATGTAACTCCTTTTTTTTCCAGCCATTGTAGCGAGCCGTGACTGGAGCTCCTTCACTGAGCACGGAAAGCCAAATGTACTCCGCCAGTGCGAGGTGACTGGTCACTTCGCTCACTGGAAAGTTGTGGTTCTATCCCAGGCGCTCCAATATCAAACAAGAGCTCATGAACTCATCAGTTGTGGTTATTGTGACCCGTGGTTTTCAAACGTTCAATACTAACACCCAGACACTCCATGTATGGCATATTCAGCGGTTAATGTAGACATGTACATGTACGTATTCGAGTCTCATGGAGTGTTTGGGATAGAAACCCAACATCTCCTTGCTAACATGAAGCAAGCCTTGCCTTGGAGCTGAGTTTGACCCTACCCAGGAAGTACGTTTTCATCACTTGCAGAGTACGTTTTTATCACTTGCAGCATCATTTCTTTTGTGGAAATACGGGTACTCCACTTAAATCCGGTGGACCAATTCGCTTGTACCTTTCTTTTTGACATCATGACTGCAGGATCTTTAAAAAGCCTTCTTCATTTGTTTGGACATAATCTTGTATTTGTCCCTTCCCCCTATTTAGCACCCATGGCCGAGGGGGCGCCCCTCGACCCCGCGCGGACCCGCATCCGCGCGCCCAAATCCGCCGAGGTCGACTCCTGGCGCAGCAAGTGCTCAACGGTTCCATGGGCGAGAAGCGCTTCAAGGACCCGCCGGACGTCGACGTCCTGTTCCGCGCTCCGCAGACACCGCGCGACACGCGCGCGAAGGGTCGGCGGCGTCGGTGTCGGTTCGGGTCCTTTTGATTGGGAATGGCAGGTGGTCCAATGGTGGTGAAGTTTGGTGTGGCAGGTCGATGGGTTCCATGTTCCGGATGCTTTGGGCTTCTGTTTGCAGCTCGAGAGAACGACAAAGCCCTGAAGGTCGAGATGTGGCCGGTGCCGGTCACACGGAGAAACCACAAACGCTGGGGCCCGTCATGCAAACGTGGGTCAACTGAGTGGTTGAGCTGCCCTCTTCTTTTTAAGCTGCCTGGCACACCTGGTGGTTTCATGTTCTTAGTCTTCCCATTTGGCTGCCTTCTTCTGCGTTCTTTTGTGTGTCCATCTTTTACATCACACTGCATTGGAACCTGTACAAACCGCCCGCTAGGCTATTGGATGGGCATGCCCTCTATAGTGCCTAGAGTGGCTCGTCGGAGGGTTGACGGTGTAATTCAGTGGCTGTAATTTCATTCAATTCCAAGACACTCCTTTGGACTGCCATGCTTCACTACATTGGGGGTGGTGCCAGGGGAGTCAATGTCATATGCGTGTAAATATACAACTATATATGTATATATATGGTAGTCCTATGGAGTGTTTGGAATTTCTTTCGGAGGTCGCTCTTTTGCCTTCGTATCGGATTGACAACAATGGAAAACGTCGGGAAAGCTGCTGTTGGCCAAGCTGTCTCAATCCAAACCTCAAAGAGCACACTGCATTCACTGACTGGCTACAATCATGTCGTATGGGGGACTTGGGTCCAGTGACGCAGTGACAAGCCGTCGGGCACGCCGTCGGGCTGCTCGCGCCACGCGAGCCGCTGCAGTCGAACCTCCCAAGAGCCTTTCCAGAGCTGGCCTACTTCGGGTCACATCAGAAGCAGCTGCAGCAGGCTCGGGCTCGAGCTGGTGCGGTGCTTCAGCCGGTTAAAAGATATGGTTGTAAGTTTGGAGTTTGTTGGGTAATGTGGTGATGGTAAGAAAGAGTCAAGGCAAGGTCTCTCTCTGTCGTCCAGTCCCCTCCAAACACCGCATGCAGTCCGACTTAGCAGGGTTGAAGTTCCGATAGATAGGTACTACTGGGGGACCCCTTGTAGAAGGGATTTCCTTCCAGGTCAGTGCCTTTATTTCAAACATTTTCAAACTATATATTATATATTGCTGGACATGCAAAAGTGTTCTTGGATCCAAACAGGATCAAAGCAGCGAGCCTCAGCATCAAGGAACTTCCATCGTCGCCTTTCTTCCAAAGCGCAAAACGCACAGCGTTGCCTGGCTCAACTCCAAAACAAGGAGACTGCAGGGCAAGGTGTTCCGTCAACGATATCATAATAGCTACTACTGTATATTAATATCACATAATATACTAATAATTAATATACTCTATACCTTGGAAACCTAAACCTTAGAAAAAAGTAAGGTTTGTGTCAAAAACCTGGTTTTTTTGTTTTCTTCAAGAAAAACTAGGTTATTGATGAAAAAACCAGGTTTTTGGCTAAAACCTTGCTTTTAGAGGGTTTGTTGTTGTTCCGAAGCGCTTTCTTGAAGCGTAGCGCCGCAAAGCGGCGGTGGAACCTATGAGCGGACACTCCGGAGCGGGGCCTGGGCCTCAAGGGAAGCATCAGCAACACTTTTCATTAGCACACAAGAGTGTCAATTTAGCTTTAAGACAAACCCTCACCATGAGACCACCGACATTTGGAAAATGAATTTCTAGCTTCTTGATTTCACGCATTCTGTTGGTACATCATGGTGTGACGCTTAGATTTTGAAGACTTCAGGTTTTGGAGCATCAAGCTGGTTAGTTGTGCACCTTGCCACGTAGCCGTAGCAAGCATGTCCTCTGGCTCTGTGGATGACGGGGTAAACAAATCTCGCTTTGATTCGAACCAGTTGTCAGTAGAGTGGGATGCCTGTCCTAATATCAGGGACAAGTTGCGGAATCAAAAACCACTCATTGGCCTCTCAGACCATGATGTGAAAATCCCAAAGTGTGTGGCAAATGCTGACTTGATTTCACCAGTTCTTTTGCAAGTGGGAGCAGGCACCCGCTTGCCTGAGATCGAACAGTTGCGTGAATGCGTCAGCACGCTTTTCTCACTCAACCAGATTACTGCCACAGAAGATGTGATTGATGACGCGAGCTGGGACATCCGTAAAATGCTCAGATTTGTCAAAATGAAGGCGCAACGAAGGGAAGTGAGTACTGCACTTTGGATCAAATTACAGTAAGTTTTCATCGTTTGGTGCCACCTACGATTTTCTTGCTCCAAAGAAATGCGTAGTATTTGGATGTATTTGGGTCTTCTTCTTGACTGTGCTTCAAGTCTCTCATTGCTGCTGCGGTTAAGGTAGTGGAATTCCAGTCACTGTGCCTGCTTCTCGATCCTTCTTTGGAGGACTGGTCCTTGTCAAAGTTACTGCCAAAATTTCAGCTTAGTACAGGAGAGGTGTTCTATATTTGTTTGCATGCCATATCATGCCATGTTTTTTTAAAACATGGGATGATGTTTGCTAGTCAGGACCTTTGCGAGTGGGTCAACAATAACAAGAAGGAGGCAAAAGCAGCGGAGGAGGCAGCAGCAGCTGGTGGTGAAGAAGTGGCTGGTGAGGAAGGTGGAGAAAAAGCTGTCGTTTTGGTTGAGGAGTGGGATTGACGCACAAACAATAATATGAGATCGATTGAGAATGTTTATGCTTTGAAGTGTGGGGTTTTACATTTTCAAGATATGTTCATGTCTCTTTGGTTTTGGGGCTGTTGGATTTAAACAAAATCAAGCCTGAAGGATAGCGCTCCTCGTGATTCCGTGGAAGTGCTTGACACACCAATCTTTGGTGAACCATCCACCCCTGCGCCAATCATGGAACATGACAGTCAAGTGCCTGATAGCAGTTCGTCAGCGGTTTTGACTCCTCAACCTTTGCTTCAGCCCTCAACCATGTCAGCTTCAACTACGAGCACCTTTCAAGCATTGAAGGGGTGGTGAAAGATGTTTTTCAATTGCGGCAGGCTTCAATGCATGTAGCTCCATCAAACAGTATATTCTCGTCCACCAAAGAAACCTTTTGTGGCTAAGGTACCGCAGCTTCCACGGTCACAAAGGACCAAATGCATTCTCGAGTTGAAGAGCTTCAGCGCAGGTTGAAGGAACTGGAGTTGATTCTTGCCTCACAATATTTGTTATGTTGGAATCCTCGTTTTTACGTTTTCACAAAACTGAGATCTGAGTTTTTCTAGCTGGCATTTGGTTGAGGAATCGGAAGGGGAAGAAGGCATCGGAGGCAGCCGCGAAGGCTTACAACAGTTCAGATGCACCTTCAACCGTGGTCAAAAGTTTACTGCCTGAATATTCAGCAATGATTTTTTTACTATGGACCACCATGAATTTGATGAAGGCTCGGAAAAGAACTTTTTGTTGGGGGGGGACGCTTATGGAAGAAATTTATAGAAGGTGTTGGAGAGTTGCTTTGAGTCAAGGTCTGGCACCGGAGTTCGGGCGAGCTGCGACGAACATTGACAACCTGGAGACAGTCCCCATGGACTTGGCAAGCCCTCCTGGGAGGGTCCCTCTACCAGAGGATGCTGATCCTTCAATTTCTCCTGATGATGCCAATGCTCGGCGTGCAAAGTACCAGAACGTTCCGTTAGGGTCTGCCACAGAGATGCTGGGTGGAACAGATCCACCAGCGTCACCAGCACCAACAGTTTTCATGGATCCTGATGCGGTGCCTGCTCGCAAAACCGAAGCTGCCCAGCAAGAAGAGGACATTCCCCCTTCAGAGGCTGGATTAAAATTAACACACAATTTGGGGCAAATCAAAATTGAAACACTGCCGTTTGAATAGCCTAAGGTTGGAGGATAATTTGAACATTGGACATGCAGCATTAAGATCATTAAGGAATTTAAGTGAAATTAGGTATTCAAATTTGAATTTAAATTGGAATACGACATTAGGAGAGTTGAAATGGTACCACATTGTTGCAGGTCTTCACTCGACGCGATCAGCTACGTCTTCGCAGCCAGAAGAAGGAGAGCGGTGGCCGCGGGCGCGGTCGTGGTCGTGGCAAAGGGCGTGCCCGGAGCAAAAGGAATCTGCAGAAGCTCAAGAGCCGCAGCCGGTCCGATGTCGAGGAAGAGAAGTCAAGTGGCCGGCGCCGCTCAAAGAGCTCCAAGTCAGATTCCAAGTCTAAGCCTGGGAAGTTGCCTCCCAAGGAAAAAGCAAGTCCATCTCAGCGCAAACCTGGCAAATCTGATCAGCAGTCCAAGAAAGCCAAGAAGGAGAAGTTTGTTGTTCAGCCGGTGCCTTTGAGTGACAATGAGAATGAGGGGGGGCAAATTCCGGCTTGGTTCAAGAATGAGCAGGCAGAGTTGGACTACTGGTGTGGGCAGATCGATTGGATGCTTGACCCTGAGAGCTTCAAGAAAGAGATCAGGAAGAACCTTGCGAAGTACACCCTTGCCAGGCCCAACATCTATTGGAAAACATTCAATTGCGGAGTCACAATGAAGTATTACGAAGAGGGTGAATGGAAGAAGCAGGACGTTGCGCACTTTTCCTTCGCCAAGAACCAAGTGGGCCTGCTAGTTGCGATCGCTTGTGCAGAGCATCTCGTTCTTAGGCTGCAGCCAGACCAGCCCTTCTGCGGTAGGTTCATCATGGTTTATCAATTACCACTATAGTGCGCAATATATAATTGGTTTGAACCATCCTAAGTTTTTGTCCGCACGGCTGTGACTCCAACCTTGCAGGCATACTTCATTGAGAGCTGCGACGAGGTCACTGATCCTGCGTCGGAGGCCTTGGCGGAGATGGAATACGCATATCTCTCCGCAGGAAAAGCCCTGATGAGCCAGTGGGAGAATGAAGTCTAGCTGATGCTTGATTTTGAAGGTCGATCAACATGTTGGGGTGTTGTGCTACCAGAGGCCGTCTGCATAGACAGCTGTGATTAGGGAAGTGATGATATCACTGGGGAATATCTCAGCTGCAGCAGCCAAGCTTCTGCAGTAGTCTTTCGTGTTTCAATATCCTTGCCGACCAGCTGGGATCTGTATTATTGTTTCTTTCGACATTCACTGTTTGTAGAAGTTGGAATTGAGAAGTTCAGTGTTATTTCCAGGGGTGTTCCATGGTGTTCCGGCTATGCGTGTCGGCAGGGCAAAGCATATCACTTTTGCAGAGCGATTCAGCAAGACAATGATTTTTTGGGGGGGGGCATTGGGCCTGTGACCTGCTCAGGGTAAGGTTGAAGGGTAACGTTGGCACATCTCCTGCGTTCCTGAGGTCCACATGGCGCGTCGAAGCTTGCGCCCAAAGGTCTCCCATGCTCGCAGAGTTAGGCAGAGACGGGGCAAGGCCAAACGCACTTCTGGCAAAGTTTAGCCGTGATTTGTCAGGTCTGTGCTTCTCGTGAGTACCGGTTGCATTCTTCCTTTCGTGCATTCCGCATGTTGCTTTGATCAAGTCAAGGGCACTCGCAGCAAACGTTCAACAAGGCTAGCCAGATTTCAATCTACTTAGGGGAGACTGGGGTAGTCACATAACCTTTTCTTGCAGCCGCCCATTTACGCACCATGATGCCCCTTGATGCCTTGGTTTGGAGACTTTGTGCTCTAGGGGCCCCCAGTGTGGCTTGGCTCTCCTTTTGGTAGAGTGGTCCATGGTTGTTCAAGACCGGTTTCAGGCTGAGGTTGTTGGAAGGTCAGGTGAAATGCCGGCACTGTCAGATGGGTTCATTACTCAGGACTTCATTCTGCTCATCTTGTTGGTCGTTTTCACCAAGGGTCTTTACGACTTGGACAAGGACTTTTTTGAAGAACACCAGAGAATAGTGCACTTCTGGCTGAGTGGTACTGACATTATCTGACATTTGGTCTCGATCCTGCCAGCGTAAACGCAGGATGACTATGACTGGGTGGAATTTTTTGCGGGCAATGCCAATTGTACAGCTTGCATCCGCAAGTTGAGGCTGAAGGGAGCTAAGTTTGACTTGAAATACCACAAGGCTTCCGGAGGTCACAAATCCAATTACATGGACATCAATTCGAGCAGTGGCTTCATGCTACTAAGATCTCATGAATGTGCTTTTTGAGTCTGTGTCGAGTTGTTTTCTTGAGGGATAATCATTTTGTCCAGCAAGTCGTCATGCGTTTGGGATCTGAGACTCTGCATCATCTCCTTGTTGAAGTGCAAGCCAAATGACTTCTTGGCCTGGGTTGGAATAAAATGTTCAAGCTGGACATCAATGAACAAAGGCACGAGTGCCCGCAGTGCTTGCTCTAGCACTGGAAATTGTTCCATGCCCTCAGTGCTGGAAGCCAATCGAATGCTTGAAAGGAGCCATTGCTTTTACTCCACAATCCTTGTTCCTCCAGATTGTTCGTTGAAATCCGGAAGTGTGGCTAGGTTGTCATTTTGTTGTCGAAAAGCTAATCGTGACATATCGTGACATGTTTTTTCCTCAGGACATCCCTTCTTCTTCTCCTCATTGCTGCCTGTGGTGGTGTTTTTGGGCTGGAGCAGCCAGGAAATTCCGTTCTTGAGTTCTATCCCAGCTTTCGCTTCGTGATTACAAGACTCATTGAAGTGGATGGGGTGTCAGCAGACAGGGTCTCAGACAGGGTCTCGTGTCAAACAAGGTCCCACTTAATGTGACAGACTATGTGACAGTTGTGAATCCATTTGACCAACCACACGCAGCTGTTCCCTTTGCTTGTCCAAGGTCCGTCGAGCAGGATGGTGGATGAAACATTGGGGCGCAGAAACAGCAAAACGGCAGTACGCATACAGTAACTCCGCTACCATCACCAGGCTCGATCGTGGAAAGCTGACTCGTCAGCCCAATAGCCACGCTAAGGTGCAAACAGCTACCAAGTACCATGATGCTCGAGGCATTGTTAGGTACAAGGGGACCGCTGCCTTAAAACAAACAGAGAATCTTGCTTGCATGTGGTTTGCTCTATAGGCACCTAGATGGAGTGAACCAGCTGCTCAGCCTTTTGTCCCTTGTGTCTAGTTCAGCTTTCGTTTGGTAAACTCCAACTGAGGAACTACCCTTTGCCATTTGCAGAAGGTATAGCGGGAATGTTTCAGGATTTTAAGGAGCAGAAGAAAGGAAACCCGGTAGTTCCAGCTGAGATTCCTTCAGCCCGAGAGAGCTTTCTTGCCAGTGATAAGACTGCTGGCTTGGGTCTGTTTGACCACGCAGACTTGAAGTCTGTTTTTGAATACCTTAGAGGAGGTCGAGGGCTGAAGATTCCTGAAGAATGGAAGAATGTGATCCCGAGATCTCTCTAAGTTGGGGTTCCAACTTTTTGGACCTGGGTCAGGCATGAGCAGCTAGCCTTCTAATCAGTTGCCGATCAATTTTTAACAAAATCCGGTGATTTTCGATCAAATTCCGGTGATTTTCGCTAAACAAAAAGCAAGGTTTACCACAAAACCCATAAAACACCATAAAAAACCCGTAAAAACATCATAAAAAAAACAATAAAACACCATAAAACATCACGAAATGTTGAATAACCTAGTTTTAGTAAACCCATCGAAAACCCATAAAAACCTCATAAAATCCCATAAAAACCTCATAAAATCCCGTCGTGCAAAAGCAAGGTTTTTGGCTATAGCTGCAAGTCTGATTTTGAAGGTCCCAAATTTGATGCGCACCAATTAGATTAATATTTTATGGGAACTCATGCTCGTTGATTTGGAAAAAAAACGCATATGTTGTAATATCATATCCATGGAATGAGTCAAACATAGTCATGAATAGTTTGTGCAGTGGATTTCAATTTGTGTTCGCTGCTGCAATCAAGAAACTTGAGTTAGGAAGAGGTTTTGTACGTTCGTCTTCGGGAGTAGTTTTGCTCGGGCCTGACAATGTCAAACCGCTGGAGCTGTTCCACGCTGATGGATGGCTATAATCATGTGACCGCAGATGCAGACGCAGCATGTGAGGAAGAACTTCAAATCCGGAAAGAACTCGAGGACTAGGTTGAATTAACATTCATTATGAAATTTTGTCGTTTAGTGATCGATTGATGACCTTCCATCAGGAACTTCAGCAGAAGCTGGCCAGTCCAAGCAGTGCCCTGAAAGCCATCTCTGAGGCAGGACTCCCAATGCCCTTTTCTTTTCTTTGGGTCTGCCACTTGCGCAGAAACTTCATAGGCGGAGACCCAACCAGCAGATCTTGGTGACACTGGTGGAACTGCCAAGCCGGAAGAAGAATTTACCCAGCCCATTGTTGAAGTTGGAGTCTTACTTTATGGAAGTACGTGCAGTGTTGCTGTGGTAGTTGAATACGTACCTTGTGCACAGGTTCCCTCTCCTCCACCGATCTCAAGCGAGTTGTCCAACAAGGACTTGGTTGACCATATCCGCGTTGACCAGTATCACTCATTCTGGGTCAGGAGAACCAGCAGGAACCTGATCAAGGTGAATCCAAGGCTGCCGACCAGCAGGGAGTGAAGCGCAAACGGCCTCTACGTCCTTTGTCGCGCCGAGCGCCAGACTAAGTTTGGAGAAGTCTAACATAGTGTAACCCGCGTTTGTGATGCTCCCAAGGAATTGTTGAGGAACGCGGCCAAGGCAAGAATTGCGCGCATGATTCAAACCAAGAAGAAACGCACTGACTTATCTGTCCCTGGGTTTGTTAAAGAGCAGTGGGAAAAGGGGACTGCATCGAAAGACGAGCTGGCTCAACTCTTGATCGACGTCAACTGGGCGAAGGAGAGGTCCTACTCTTTTTATGACACATGTTTTCTCTCCATCACTTAGAGCAGGATACTTTTCGATTCATATATTTTTGTGCGCAGGATGCTTTTCTGTGCGAGCTGGAGCAGGTGATCAAGAAGATCAAGAAGATCCAGCTGACACGTGATGAAGGATGGTACTCAGAGGCTGAACTCAAGGAGTTGGGTTGGAGCGCGTCTGTACCTGAGTGCATTCTTGAACCCCACATCTTGGTGTATGTTGTGCAATCCCTTTCCCAGGTCTCGCATCAAGGGAGCCCGAGAGTTCTGTGAGAAGAATCGTGCTACTCATTGCAGGCATGTGTGATTATGATACTGATAATGCTGTTCAATTTCTTGATCTAGATTTCCTGTTTTTGGTTGTGTGCAGGGCAAACCGCTATGATGGTATCCAAGAGCTGTGGGTGGTGGTGCGCGAAACCGCTACTCATGCAGAGATCCAAGAGGTCTCGGAAACTCACAAATCGCGGAGGAAGGTGCCTTTCAAGTAGTCAAACTTGTGATATTTAAGGTCCTGTTCAATATGTTGCAGGATGTTTCTCAGTTTTTTCTTGCGCATTCAGACTGTGGAGATCTTGCACGCAGGCTGATGAAGGTCCTCAGATTGCTGCTGATTCCTTTGCCAAAATTGATGCCTTTGCGGGACAATGCAACAACACGGCTGTTGCTGAAGCAGTTGCTGTGGCAGAAGCCACAAGTGAGGCAGTGTTTTTGGTGCATTACTAAATCAAGCAAATTTTATTAAGAGACCAAAGGTTGCCCGCTTGCCCCTATAAAGGAATCTCAGATCTCAGAATATTCTCCAAGTCCAGTTTGCATGCTTGCTTGACTTTTGCTGCACATCCCCTGCAGCACAAAGCCGTGGTTGAGCGCTTCTTGGAGTCTTTGCTGACGAAAGCCAACAAGCTTCGAGCTGTGAAAAAGGATTTATCCAAGAACTATGCTGGGAGTTGCTCTGGGCAGGGTACTTACCTGTCAGCTGAGGTATGAATTGTAAATTGACAATATCACATTTCCTTGCTTATATTTTAACTTACATTGACTTAGGCCTATCAAAGAATGCGATGACCACATAAACAAGATCGAGACGCAGTATGAGAAGATGAATGAGCAGTTGGCGTTGGGGTTGAGTGACGACTATTCCAAAAAGTAAGCTCCCAAGTATATTGAAGTTTTATTTGGATACCAGAAGTGTGTTTTCTTTTTTGTATGCAATCCAGGTGGTGGACAAGCACGGAGGCATTCATGAGAACAGCAACGATGGTGTCAACGCCTCATTCTTGCGATAATGGTTTTGCATGCGCATTGGTTCAATCAACCATTGGATTATATTGAATTTGTTTTCTCAGGAGTGCCAAGGCAACTGCCACAGAGTTGAAATTGAAGCCTCCAACTTAGCAAGTTTGTGGGTCATCATTAATGCATTTTGGGTATCTTTCAATGCTTCCTGGCTCCAGGAATGCGAAGAAGTTTTTCGACAAGTGCCCGCCAAAAGGCTCAGAAGCGGGGACCGATTCAAAGGCTCAGCCGAAGCGCAAGGCGAAGGCTAAGAAAACTAAGAAGTGACTTTGTCTCACGTACCATTTTGATGGTCACAGCCTTTCTGCTCTTTTCCAGTTGGTGTGACATATAGACACCACTGACTCGTTGTGCCACAGCTGACATAGGTTTCAGCACTAATTCCGGGGTAAGATCGTTCAATCGATCTTGATTCTTGATCTTGGAGGGAGTTGTCAAAAAAGGTGATCTTGCGTTGAGATCTGTTGTGGTTAAATAGAAGGGGTTCCCTTGCAGCGCATTTGTGCCAGGTCCTGGGCAAGCTCTCCGGCAGTTTGCACGCCAAGTCGGTGATGGAGCCCGGGGGCACAGTGTGGATTCTCCAGCAGGTTTGCACTTGGTCCTCCATTCAAATGCGGAGCAGCTCTTTGCTCAAAGTAGATGAAGTAGGTGATCGAAGCATTGCGAAAGCAATGGAAGAAAGTCCAGAGGAAGAGCTTTGGGATCTTTTAACTTGTCACCGCGATGTATCTTGGTAACATTGATTGCAGTACCCTTCTTGTGGGGACATGTGGGGACATGCTGGTGCATGAAGCAACCAAGGTAACAGATGGTCCTTTCCCTTGGCCACGTCCCCCACAGAGAGAAGATGAACGCGTGCAGGGTTTGTTGACAGTTCAGTGTCATTTGCAAGAGGATCTTTCCACATCCTCATCGCCTTCCAGGTGGCCTAGGTTGCCTGAAGTTCATGTTGATGAGGCGCACCACCATCCTGATCTCGTGCATGACAAAATTAGTTTTGCCTTGCCCAAACGTGTGACAACATCAGGGAGTGTGTTGAAACACGCAACGAATGCTCTGAATTCTTTGTTCAACAAATTTTATCCTTGTACCTTCAAGATAGGGTTCACCTGTGATCCTGTCTCAAGATGGGAAAATACAAAGTATGGCTACAGGTGGGAGAGAGAAAGATGGGAAGGTATGCTTGTAGTATTTCGATCTCATGAACCTTTCAGCCCTGCAATGCTTGAAGCGGCGCTCATTGATAAGTTTAGTTGCACCTTAGCCTCGCATAAATGAAGACTTGCAGTGTTGTCAATGATGATCATGATTCAATGCCTAAATTTTTGCCTTTTTTTGTCCGCCCAGGCAAGCCTGGCTGTCGAAATGTGCGAGCTGGTGGTGACAGCGTCCCAAACGATCCAATTTCGGATGAGGCATCCTACATGACGTACATAGTGTGGAGAAGTTTCAAATTCAAACCACAATGAATGTGGTATGTAATTCAACGTTGGCTCTTGCATGGTAGTGCAAGACACAGTTTCTGTTCATGTTATGTTTGTTGCGCAAATCAGGAGCTTGGGGTCGAAGGTGCAAAAAGCAAACTCCTCACATGCATCTTTCATTCAGTGTCTGCCAGAGTTGGTTTAGGGATTGTGCAGATCGATATGTTCACATCCTGTCGTAAATTGGTGTTGGTGTTGTTGTTTGTTTTTGCCCGGCCAAGGCCCCATGCTCTTGGACAATAGCTTCAGCCCAGGCAGTGGTAGATGAAGTGCCAGAGGCTGCAAACTCGAGCATTCAGTCTTTAGCTTCCTGCAGTCAGAGTCATTCAGAGCGAGATCTACATAAAGTTGTGGCTAAGTTTGAGTTGGCCTTGCCAATCCAACTAACAGATGTGCCAATTGGGAAGGGTGTGACGGTGCCCATCCTGCCTCTTTCACATTGGGTTGAATTTATCATGTCAAAGAACCTCTGGTTTACCTTGAGTGGTCTTGATGAACCCGATGATCGACGCTGCCGTGCACAGTGGTCTCTGTTTTGGACACAACTGCGCAAAATCATGCCGCAACACCCCATTTTCAGAAGGGCAGATGCTGGGGAGGTAGATTTGTCTCGGGTGGCTGGCCTCCTCCTTCATGGGGATGAAGGAAGGACCAAGAAGAAGGGAGCGATCATGATCCTGAGCACTCACTCCATTTTGGGTAAAGGATCTTCGCATTGTGCTTCCACTGAATATGCGAAGCAGGACCTTAATTTCTGCGGACACACGTGGGCTACCAGATGGTTACACGCAGTCCTTCCCAAGGAGTACTATGACAAAGAACTTGGAAACCAGGATGCTTTTGACAGAATCCTTCAACATTTTGCCGATGACGCGAACGCCATCTACGAAAACGGGGTCATGTCGTTGAATCAACAGAAACATTGGGTGGTAGTCATGGGTTGCATGGGGGATTGGCCGTTTCTGACAAAGGCTTTTCACCTGACCCGGACTTTTGGACATGTTGCGAAGGCTGCATCTTCAAAGGCCATACCAAAGGGTATTTGTCATGTGTGTCTGGCCGACAGGCCAGGATATCCGTGGGAAGATTTTGAATCTTCATGTCCGAGGTGGCGGCAAACAATTGGACTAGAAAGCCCATTCGCTCAAGATCCAGTCTTGCTGCAGCTACCTCATTGCAGTGCTCAGCCAACAAGTTTTATAGGACAAGACTTGTTCCACGGCTTCCATTTGGGATGTGGCAAAGTTTTTGCTTCAAGTACCATAGTGCTCCTGCACGAGCTGTTTGAGGGAAGTTCAATTCCAGATCGCTTTGAGCAGATGAGTGCACATTTTTTTTCCTGGTGCAAGCAGCGAAAACAATATCCTCACATACGCAAACTGACGCGAGACACTGTTAAATACACTGGTGATACAGATTTTCCTGCAGGGGCCTGGTCAAAGGGAAATACAACATTGTGCTTTTGTCGTTGGATTGCCGATTGCTGCAGGGAGTTTCGTGACAGGATAGACAACAACTCGATGCTGTTCAAATCCTGGCATGCAGCAGAAGAAATCAATACCTTTTTTTCCAAGTTGTACCGAGAAGGTGTGTGGATTGTTGCTCCGAAGGGGCTTGAAATCAGCACTCATGGGTTGAACTTTTTGAGGTGGTTTGGACGCCTTGCGCGGCAGGCCTTCGAAGATCAACGAGCACTGTATCCATTTATGCCTAACTTACACCGAGTTCATGAAATTTGTTTCTTGATGAAAGATCAATGTGATCATTTTGGCGTTTGCCTTTCTCCACTAGTGTTTCATTGCGCCATGGAGGAAGATTTTATTGGTCGCCCTTCTAGGATAAGTAGAAGGGTATCAGTGCAACTTGCTGTCACTAGAACCTTGCAGAGGTCACTCATTGCAGCGCATGCACATTTTAGGGACGCTGGCTATCTCAAGGACCTCTAAAAAGGAGGATGCCTAAGGATTTTGAAGCCTGAACAACCTCTGCAGAAAAGTGGCTGCTGCCCAGAAACGAAAACCAGGTTTTCCACTCAAAACCCTATGTTTTCATACGAACCCTGCTTTTTTGTAGGGTTTGGGTTCTGTAGGTATACTCTATAAACCTATGTTATATTCTACACCACCGGATTAAAGACAGCTCAAGATGTCATCAACAAATTTCTGACTGGACACTGTATCACTCTTTTCTTTCCAGCGGGTGGATTGGAAGATGCAGACTCTCTATCATCAGCAGGGTGTGGGAAGATCCGTCCGTAGTTTTCTACTGATCCGGTGTTTTGAAGTCCGGTCCGCGCACTGGCCAGACCTATGGGGCATTACTGTCGGTCTATTGGCTTGTGAATGTTCGGGGCACTCAGTCGACCGTTTCGACCGACTCGCGACTGCCACCGGTGTGGAGCGGGGGACCCAGATGAGCGACCGGATGTTGGATGTTTGTTTCTTTATGGGCGCCCGTTCGTCCCCGAATCAAGGCACAGCCTGGCTGAATCACCGAACCGGGGGGAATCATTAGGTGTTGTTTCATGGTGTTTCGTTTTCCCAGCTCTTGGACAGCAAATCCAAGAGATCAATGATAGATACCCCACCCAACAAAAAGACTTGACTTGCAAGCCCGGAATTGCCAAGATGGGACTGGATACAAGCCCGGTGCCCAAAGTCACCCATTAGGTTTTAACATGTTTAAAGAGACCGGGGAGTGAAAAAAAAACACACCACTGAGGGGTGTTGGTACCTGTTTTCACACGATTTTTCCAGAACTCAATGGGATCACATTGGCCAAATCAGTTGGGTCGAAGGGGTCCATGTGGTCCATATATTTTTTGAGGAGTGGAGTGTCCCAGTGTGTGACGGTGGCGGTTGATTCTTCATTGGCAGAAGATTGTTGCACAGTTCCATCGCTCAGTTGCTGGTGCAGCTGGGCAAACTCTATGGATATTACTATATATACATGTTTATAGATCTGTATAGGTATAGATGAGAAAACCATAGTAGGTTTCTTTATACACCCATGGCATAGATGACACCTTTTTCCTCTTCGAATCATAGTCCGACACCGAGTGTTCGTCCGTCAGCCAAGGATCAGCATGAGGCCTTCACGAGGGAACAAGATCAGAATGACGTGCTGTCCAAGCAAAGTTGGGCTTGGATCCAGGAGTGTTTTTTGGGGCCTTCCGCCAGCGTGTGAACAGACATGTTATGACATGTTATGTTGTCTATGTTGTTAAGACCTGATTCTGATATGTGCTGTTTTGTGTTTTTAGAGGCAAATCGGAGGAGGTACGCAAACTCTTGTGGTCACTGGGATTTGCGAAGTTGGTTTTGGTTTGGGGGTCTTTGCACCCTTGGTGGAGGATCTCTTTTTTGCGGTTCTTTAATTAGTCTCAGCAGCAGGAAACGATAACCCAAGCTTTGCCAATGTGTGCTTGTGCTTGACGCCATCCCCGGTGGTAGCACTCACAAATAACCCAAAGACTTCAGAAGGTGCTTAGACCCCCCGCAAAGCCACCCTGAAGATCGACGCGAAACAGTGGTGTGTCCTTCTTTTTGTTTCCAGCCTTTAAGGTAAGGTTCAGGTGAGTCATATGGAGTCATATGGAGTCCTTGTTCGTTAGGTTTTTCAGAATGACCGGCCTCGTGAACTCGAGTCTTCTGACTGACTTGGGCAGTCTCGAGTTCATCACTCACACTGTGCTCACCATGCTCCGGTCCAGTGGGTCAGCACCGCATTCCTCCGATGGGTGTCCAACTGCGTGTCAGACATGGGAGCTGCAACAGGACGCATTCACGAAGAACGACACCCAGAGTAGTACTACAGTATAGAGTATACCCAACGGGCAGGAGGAGCAGATTTTGGGACTATCATCCAGGCCTCAACATCATGCAACAGACCTCATCATGCTGAGTTCAACATCATCATTCAATATCAAAGCTTCAACTTGTCAATTGTAGGACAGCACTGCAGCAGTCGCATCCAATTCAATCCAGGAGTGGATGCATGAGCACGTGCGCTTGGGCTTCGAGGAAGTCTTAGACTCCACGCTGCTCGACAAGAGGGGCAGAACGCCACCAAATGGAGTCGATAGGTTTCAAATAAGGCCTGGAATTCACCCGTTTTGGTCTGGCAAAACCCGACTGCGGGGGAGTTAAAGACACATGAACATGCCCTTGGTAGCCTTGTGCATCGACCATTTGGAGGACTGGAGGTCACCTTTTCATTGGGATGGCTTGGAGTACAGGCCCACTAAAGGAGACCTGGAGGCCTGGAGGCTTGGAGCGACAGGCCCACGAAAGATGAAGAGAGATGGAAAGCTGCGGTCTCCTTTAACGTGCTTTTTGCTCTGACAACCAGAGAGTTGCGGGCATACCCCATGTGGTACGACAGATGGAAGGCTTGATCCAGAGTGTGGTTCGGAGCTTTGTGATCTTCATGGATCGCATGAGAAGGGTGTGTTCCACCATGTGGAAGCGATGAGTTAGGTGAGGTGAGTGAGGTGAAGCCAGTGAAAAAATGTTGTTTGTGTCCAAATCAACTGAAGGAGTCTCTGCACACCAGTTTCAGATGTCTCGAGGACTCGAAGAACACCACGAAGTCTTCTGTCTCGTAGGCGCTGCGTACGCGCTGCACTTGACTTCTAACAGTAGCAGGTGTGTCTTTTGGCTTGGAAATATTGGACAAAGCCATGTGCCTCCATGTGCCCCTGCACCACATTTGGACAGTTGCAATGAAGACCCTTTCTCATATTGTTATGCATATTCTTTTGGATGTTGATGAAGATAGACCGAATGTCAGAATCAATCTGAAAATCCGGTGATCTTGAGTTGAACTTGTAGAAGCAGATAGACGCAGCAGATGAGCAGCTCGAACATGGTCTTGTCTTCCAGGTCTCAGACGACGCGTGACCTGACCTGATGGATCTGACGGCGAAACGCCACACTGAGGATGGTCTTCATGGCGATTCACGCCCTGGGGAAGATCACGCAATTCCGCCAGGAGAGTCGTTTAGATGGGCGCGGTTTCGCGGAGCAGCGCGCATGCGCATGCGCGGTGAGGGAGGGAGTCTACCTCAGGAACAGGCTGAGGATTCTCTCCTAGAATAGAAAACAATAGCTCACAGGAATGCACTTTCTGTAGGTTGGAAGAATAAAACACAAGAGTACTCAGATTGACGCAGGTCTCTAGTGGTCTCTCTCTCTCTCTTTTTGGTCTGGACAGAGAGCGCTTCATCGGCCCTCCCGGTTCCTCGACGGCTTCCTCGACGTCGTTCGTTTCCTCGAACGAGCCGAGTTCGGACCGCGGAACGAAGCGGGTTCCGTGGATGGTGTGGAGACCGAACGAGAAGAACTCGTTCAAACACCCACCTTCGGTCCGGGTTCCGTGGCCCGGCCCGTGTGCGCGGTGAGTGGGGTGTTGCATCTTGAGAACATCCAGTTGGTGTTTCGCTCGGGCAAACGGGTTGCAGAAGGGTTGCTGCACTAGACTTAGATAGACTTAGCAGTTCTTCGAGTGAGGTGGATTTTCCCAGTTCCCCAGTTCTTCCCGGTTCCTGGTGGAACTTCTTCCAAATTTGAACTCCGGCATATGTACGATGCCCACGTCGGTCGAGAAGGTCCTCGACCGCGTGGCGGTTCCGATGCGTAGGAAGTGGCGCCGGATTACCACACGTCGCCGGATTTGCACGATGCATGCCTGGGCCTGTTTGGTTGATATGTCTTTCGCTGAACGTCAGTACTGCAGTACTGTAAAGTGTGACCTCTGATAGAGATAGGATGAGATAGGGCCCAGGGCCCTTGTAATGGACGTTCTCCGCTTTTTCAGATGAACCAATTAATGGAATTCTGGGTCATTATTTGTCCACCATTGAAGACACGTTAGGGATCAATCCTGAATGCCACATGGCACAACACAAGACGGAGCTGTTCTCAAAGAAAAGCCCTTTGCTTACCCTCCCTGAAATCATTGAAGGGGAATACAACCTGTTTGTAGAGGAAAACGGTCTTCCAAAGGGGCATGCATGCTCTACTTCCATGTTTGTTGGATGGAGGGCAAACCATTTTTGTACAACAACCACTACGAGCCACTAAGGTTCCCGTTTAGTTCCATACTAGTTGATGATTGCACGCACGTTGCCTCCTGGACTTGATGGACTTTGAATGCATTTAGGCTATAGGCTATATATATATATAGGCTATAGGCTCTAGGCTATGGCTATTATATAAATATAGTTAAATATAGGCTATATATAGGCTATTGGAATAGATTTAGGCTATCAATTTATAGCTAACTTGGTGGAGTTAGAGTTCTTTTTGGAAAGATAACATTTTCGACCTGATGATCACTTTGATTGAGTGAACAACAAAATACCAACTTCGGAGCTCAAAGTGACCAGGACCCAGCTCGATGGGTGGAAACCACCAGGCGACTCCAATTTTTGGTTCGTGATGCCACCCAGCACCTCATGGACCTGCATGTGCCACCTGCAGGTCCTCACCCGTTCGTTCGTCCTGTTCTCTCTGCCACCTGGCCGAACGTGTCTCGGCCAGGTGGCGTTGGCCAGCATTCTGGAGATGCAACCCGAGATTGTGCGCGAAACCGGTCGACCGCGACTGGCGTGGGGACGACCAGCGTTTCAGTGGCGAAGCTGACGTGAAGCCGAGCCGGTGCAGTGGAGGGAGACCATCATGGCGCCAAAAGTTTGAGTTAGCTGGAGAAGGGGAGATTTTACTGTCACTCTTCCTGCAGGGGATAGGTATGAACTGTATGGGTTCCAGAGTTGGAACAGATTTGGGAGAAGCGGAAGACGAACAAAGGACTGGGTTCTTTTAAAGAGGTGTCACACCAACGCTGCCAGCGCATCGTGGAGCTTCTCCACATTGGACTTCTCCTTCATCAGGGCCTGAAGATGAGGAATAGGGCCTGGTCACCAGGACAGGCCTCAGGCGATCGAACCGAAACATATATGAAGCTGTCGGCACACAGGTGGGCAGGTGTGAAGCATGCAGGAGTATACTGAGAATCATTTTTACTGTAAGTAAGTCAGTTATTAAGTTGGACATGCAGCTGTCGGCCCCTTGGTTTGGTTGTGTTTGCCAGTACATACTGTAGACCATTTGTAGACTCTTGAGTACTGCCCCCCCAGTATGTGATTCATCGATTGTCGCGTCCTTGCGCGTCGCTGCGTCGAACCCGCCGTCCGACTGCGTCGTCCTTCGCCACTGCGACAGGTACCGTCCTTCCATCGACTCTCCGCAAAGTACAAGTCGCTCATCATCGATTCACTGAGTGTCCTGGTGATGCGAAAACTTCAGTGATAGTCCAGGAGTCACGTGATATCCAGGGTGCTGGTTCCGAACGGAGGAAGGAGTACAGGACAGTCACATCCACTCACTGGATGGGATTAAAACCACTCCTTTGTGACTCCTGGGTTGTTGTTTTTCTTTGAACTGAACTTTGTGTCTTTTTTTCCCCCCAGTGAATCTGGGCGAATCCTCGACCTCTGGGGATTCGATTGAAAGGGACCCTGCGAATCCCGCCGAGGTGTGGACTTCCAATTCAGCCAGTTCCTTCAGGTCTACGGGGACGCGGTGGTCGACGTCGACGGGACGTCGACGGGACATCGATGGACTGGGCGAAGAGGACGGCTTGTGGACTGTGACGGAGTGGACGAAGCATTGCTCATGAGCGCCCAAGACATTGCCCAAGACATTACGGTTGATCAACTTGCTATCAGACTAGAAGCCACATGATTCGATCATTTACTGCTGTAGCTCCACTGCTAAGACCTGTTCAAAGGGACTGCAATGCAGTATTGCAATGTTTTCTCCACCGTGCATCCATCGGCAGGCCGAGATCGTCCCATCCAACTTGGTGGTGGTCGCTGGCTGAGGGACACGAAAGATATCGAAAGATGTTCGGTCACTTATATGGGGCCTGGTCACAAAAAGGACACTCCAAAGAGATCAAGAAGTGAAGGTCCTGGAGTCCCGGAATCATCTTGTTTGATTGTGCACAAGTCAAACTGGGAGGTCTCCTTATATAAGGTTCCGAATACTTACTCCCATGCATGGGATGCACGTCCACCTCGGATATTCTTTGCTTCATCTCCATTGAATGTCAAGAGATGTCAAGAGTATTTTGTTGTGTACTCCGCTGAAAACCAACATGGACCCTGAAAACCCACTGGTTTGGAAAGGAAAGCGGTCTTTCAGGATGCCACAACCACAGGGTCCATGTGAGTTTTGGTTGTGAAAAACCAGACGACATGGCTGGCCAAATATGTCATCAAATGCAGCAGTCAAATCCATGTGGATGTTGACATCATGTTGTTCTCCAGATGCTGAAAGGACCATTGAGGAAATTGAGGACGGCAAAAACGGGTCCCGGACCTCGGGCCGGTCGAACCGCCAATCTCTCGAAAGTCATCCCAGACCATGGCCTAGATTCCAGGACCTTCCAAGAGGTGTCCTGGTTAAGAGGTTAAGAGGTTAAGAGGTTGCCAAAAAACCACCTGTTGGAAGGTCCTGGTTGAGTGATATTGAGTGTCCCTAAGGATCCAAGTACCCTCTCAGAAGGTGGGACTGGGGTGGGTGCCAGGAGGGTCCAGTCGTACCGAACTTGAGGAGGTACGACTGGATCCCTAGGGTGTAGATCTCCCTGTAAACATCAAGACGCGCGTTTTTAATGTTTAATCGACCACAGAGTCGCGCGATCCGCGCGCAGAGTCGTCGCGTGGTCGTCACCCCTCCCGGATCCACTGGCACCCTCTGAGAGAGTCGGACGGAGACGCTGGGCATGGCACGTAGCGAAAGAGCTTCCGGGTCAACCAGTGGGTCTGGTGCATTGACCGCCACATCTCCGAGTTGTGAGGGTCCAGTCATGTCCATACCTTCGGTGGCGGTGGCCCCCTGGGGGGTGGCCATGGCCCATGGAGTTCTGCAGGTCTCGGTCTTTTCCCCCTGCTCGTCCGTCAGCCCATCGCTTGGTCTCTGAGGTGAAGGAGAAGTTGCATCAACACGGAGAGGAAGGCTACTCATTGTTCTGCTTCCGTCCGGGGACCAAGCTAGCTGCCTCAGACAATGGGATCAGATCCTCGAGTTCTGTTCGTAAGATTCGATGAACAAATGTCCCTCTTATACTGATATGCTTGCGCCAAAGTGACCCTGATGTATCAAGCAAACCATCCATGAGACAAACATGAGAGCACGTTTCAACAGCTGTTTTGATTGTTTCAACCCGTGCAGCCAAAGCCACCGGATCACATAACCCAAGAACTCAAGAATGCTGCAGTTCGCAACAAACTGGCATTGTATTTTGTGGACGTGCATCCCCCCAGCACGAAGCGTTTGGAGCTCAAAGACACTCTGTGGCAGGTGTCCAGATAGGCTTACTGCCCTCAGAACCTGGCAAATTGCAGGATGACCACAACCTGGACCCTTCAAAGCATGATCAACTCCTCTTGTTGATCCGCCATCCGAGCCTTGTCACACATCTTCCTGGCCCCAGTCCCAGCGGCATCCGGTTCCAAGGTATCTTCGCACAGATGTCGGGAAAGCTAGGCCTGGGGTTGCGGAAAGAGTGGGAGCGTCAACACGAAGAATCGGGGACGGTAAGAGCAACAAAGTGTTTTTGTTCCGGCGGTGACATGTTCAGATCTTCAAGCCTGTTGCAGAGAGGAGGACAGGTGAGAGAGAGAGAGTCATTCGTATATATGTTGTTTAGTCAAACATGTGTCAAAACGAAGTGATGCTGGGTCGCAACTCAGGGTTGATCAGCCAAAATAAACCTTTGCTTGGGCGCTCCCCCAAATCAATTGGACCATGGGGGCTCGGGTCCCTCTGCTGGCGCCACCGATTCCTACGGGGAGTTTTCCACTTCTATGTTTGTTTGGGGGGAGGATCGTCCCTTTCGACCAGGAGGACAGGGAAGCGAACCTCTATAGAAACCCATCATGACCCATCCATCCCGTCCTTCGGACACGAACTGACAGCGGTGAGGCGACAAGAGCCTGCACGGATCCCTCTTCATGACGGTGACTTGGCCTGAAGAGTTCTCCGATGTTACAGCTTTTGCACAGCTTGGGAGGGTGTAGAGGTGGAAGACCAGATCTGAAGACTGTTGGGATCTGTTAGGGTTGTTAGGGTGCTTCCACAAAGACTGTTGGATCCCTCAACTATCCGCACCCTTGCATCAGGCTTCATTTCCCTTCTTCGCTACAGGCCAACTAAAATGGCATCCACAGAATGTAGGGTGTTCTAAATGCAAATGCGTCCGCGTCGTCCAGTTCGCGCGTCGAAGTTCATCAGGGCACCTCACTGATGGCGGCCATTTTCACCCAATCCACGACTTGGAAGGTTCCTTTTTGAGGGTTTGCAAGCTTTTTGGGTCATCACGGTACCCATGTGCGCCTACCTGTACCCCACCAAAAGCGGGCAAGTATGTGTTTGGAGAAGCGAGCTTGTGGATCAGAAAGGGGACGAAAGGGCCTAAAGGGAGTCCAACTGATACAGTTGGACGTCATCTACCATGAGATACCAGGAGTTCCATGGATAGGGGTGCCGGTTCCGAACGGAGGAAGGAGTACAGGTGCCCCTGTCACATCCACTCACTGGATGGGACAAACGATACAAAGAACCATCCCAAAACGGACCTCCCGGTCAGTACCGTAGTTGATCGTAGTTGTTTGCCTTTTGAAGGTGCGAACGATCTTTGAAGATCTCCTCGTGAACCATCAGAATCGATCCAATGCCGAACTTCGACCCTGCAGAACTTAAAGCAGCTCCCAACAAAGTCCAGCTTGGCAGAACCAAGTTCTCGGTGTATTACACGGTGATATATATATAATCATTATATACCGTACCCTAGGATTTGAACAGCCATTGTTTTAATATGTGTTAATGGTTTTTGCCAAAGAACCCTTGTTTCACAGACTGGTTTACACTACACCATAAGGTCAACCATGGTTTTTGTCATGGTCTTGTCTGGCCAGGGGTATAGAGTTATATATATATATAGTATTATAGATAATGTAGATGAATTCATCTGTATACAGCTGGCCCTGCCGTCATGTATCCAGTGGACGGACCCAACCGCCTCGCCTCGCCCCAGGAGTCGCAGTTCCAACGCTTCCGCCCGGGCAGGGAGGACCCAGCCGAATGAGATGGGAGGGATGGTTTTTGAGGTGTCAGATTAGGTGTTACATTACCCTAACATGTTAAGTTGCTTGGGGACCGTCGTTCGTTGTTTCGGGGGAATTAGCGCAGAAGAAGTGTTTTTGACCCTTGCGGACCTCTGAAGAATTGGTTGTTCAGAACTAATAGAGGGTATAAAACACGTCTTGTTTTTTTTTTTGCGTTGTTAGTGGCAACATACGAGACCCAAAGGACTATTTCATAGGTTTGTTTGTCTCGTGAGTGGTGAGTGAACGGCCATGGTAAAAGCTTTGTAGACGTTGTAAACCTTTGTAAATTTGTTTGTAATTCAACAACTCTGTCAACTCTTTGCAAAAGTTGCAAACTTTGTACAAATTCTTAAGACTTTGTGAAAGTTTTGTAAACTTTGTATAACTTTGTAAAAATATAAAACTTTGTAAACGTTCCAAAAACTGTGTAAAACGTTGCTCTAACTTTGAAGAATAATTTGAAAAAATCCAAAACTTCGTAAAAGGTTTGTTCACCTTTTTACAAAGTTTGCGAATTTTACAAGGTCTTTTTCAAGTTTTACCAAGTTCTTACAAAGTTTTACAAGTTTAAAGGTTGACAAAGCTTACAAAGTTTGACAAAGTTTAAACATGTTTTACAAAGTCTACAAAGTGTTGACAAAGTTTACCAAGTTTATACCAAGTTCACTACTTTTTTACAAAGCTTTCAAAGTTGGTACAAAGTGTACAAAGTTTTACACAGATTTTATGAAGTTTGCAAAGTTTTACAACCGTTTACCAACTTTACAAAGTTTTACAAAGTTTACAATATTTTAACACAGTTTACAAAGTTTTGAACAATTTCCAGGGTTTACCCAGTTTACAAAGGTTTTACCATTAAAACATCAATTAAAGACGTATTGAACGTTTTACAATGTTGCTGCAATGTTGACAAAGTTTTTACAAAGTTTACACAGTTTTGCAAAGTATTGAAAGTTTACAAAGCTTGTACAAAGTTTAAACAATCTTTACAAAGATTGCACATTTTACAATTTTTACATGTAGCTTTTACAAAGTGTACCAACATTTGCAAACTTTACACAGTATTTACATAGTTTACAAAGCTTTCACAAAATTTGCAAAGTTTATACAGTTTACACCGTTTTTGCACAGTATTGAAAGTTTACAACGATTTTACAAAGCTTTGGAATTTGACAGAGTTCTTGCAAAGTTCGGAATTTACACAGTTTTTCAATTTTTACAGAGTCTACAAAGTGTTTACAAAGTTTTCAATCCTTTTTTACAAAGTTTACAAAGTTGTACAACGTTTTACAAAGTTTACAACCGCTTTTTCAAGTTTACAAAGTTTTACAAAGTTTTTACAAAGTTTACAAAGTTTTTACAAAGTTTACACAAGTTTTTCAAGTTTACAAAGTTTTTACACAGTTTACAAGGTTTTTACAAAGTTTTTACAAAGTTTACAAAAGTTTTACAAAGTTTACAAAGTTT
>CAXAMN010004224.1:742292-816907 GCA_963970005.1 Durusdinium trenchii
TAGATATCCACCTAGATAGAAGGCTTTCAAAAGCCCTCTCTCCCGGCTCACTTGCAACAGGTGGGAAAATTTCTGCGACAACGAAGGTGAAGCATGAGCCTCTAGCAGAAGGCATTGGAGTGTGCGGGTTCCAGGGTTGCGTTGGGAGTTTTTTGCACAGACCTTTGGTCGCCAGATGCTTTCTAATTTCCTTCAAAACGGCCCCCCCGATCCAGGGGCCGTTTTGTGGTGCAGAATCCTGGGAAAACAATAGGTTCTAGATACGACTTTTGAGGGATGACGACGTCGCAATGAGGCGTCAGAGGAGGATGGGATCGCGACACATGATCTTTCATATATGTTCACGGGCTTTGAGGCTCATCTAATTTGTTTACAAAATCAGAGGCACCAAGAGAGCGCCCAGGGGCACTTATACAGAATCATGCTTCCCAGTCTCGGTGTCCTTATCGCACGTGGGGATAAAGCAAAATATAGCTATGCTGTGTGGTACGAACTATGATATGTACAAACTTGTAAAGAAAGGTCTGCCTTTTAAAGAGTTTGTGGTGACTTGCATTTGCTTTTCTTTGTTTGTTTTTCTTTTGATGGCAGGTGCAGGAACCCCAGCATCCAAGAAGGCGCAGAAGGCGAAGAGTCTTCAAGCAGAAGGCAAGTGAAGCGTGGGTTTCAACGGCTCTGTTGGGAGATCAGACTGGTTCAATACAATAGAAAAACAATAGAAAAAAACATTTGGTTTCTCCAAAGCTCCAACCTCAGTGCCTCCACCCTACACAACACTCACAAACAACGACGGGGGGATAAATGTCATCGATGACAGATCATTGACTGGGCATTGTTGAAACTGTTGAAGGAAAACAAAACGGATACTCCTTGACAAATGCGATTTGTTTGCACAGACAGAAGTAAACCCCTTGACCTTTGGTCACCAGATGCTTTCTAAGCGCAAACAAACCGGCAAAATTTTCTTCAAAACGGCTCCCGATCCAGGGGCCGTTTTGTGGTGCAGAATCCTGGGAAACAATAGGTTCTAGATATGACTTTTGAGGGATGGCGACGTCGCAATGAGGCGTCAGAGGAGGATGGGATCGCGACACATGATCTTTCATATATGTTCACGGGCTTTGAGGCTCATCTAATTTGTTTACAAAATCAGAGGCACCAAGAGAGCGCCCAGGGGCACTTATACAGAATCATGCTTCCCAGTCTCGGTGTCCTTATCGCACGTGGGGATAAAGCAAAATATAGCTATGCTGTGTGGTACGAACTATGATATGTACAAACTTGTAAAGAAAGGTCTGCCTTTCAAAGAGTTTGTGGTGACTTGCATTTGCTTTTCTTTGTTTGTTTTTCTTTTGATGGCAGGTGCAGGAACCCCAGCATCCAAGAAGGCGCAGAAGGCGAAGAGTCTTCAAGCAGAAGGCAAGTGAAGCGCGGATGTATTTGTTTTCTTGTGAGTACACGTTGTTTCTGCTCTTTTGTTCCAGAGCACCTTGGACTCCCCAAATCAACTTGGAACTCCAGAAAAGGTGACAAGCAAATTCAATACATGCTGGTCAGCATTGGATGCAGCCCTGGTACGCTTCGACTTCCTAATGCACTACTCAGACCAACCTGCACGCCCAACTGCTGAGACCACACCTCCCTCTACACCAATACGAAAAGGAGGTGGGCTCTACGTGCAACGTGTGTTCTTTTCTTGTTCATGAACAGGTGGATTGAATTTGTAAAACCGTGTAAACCATGTAAAACACATTTGCACTGATCCACCAAACATCACCAAACCCTTGCATGATTATTTACCAAGAAGGCATCAACGACCCAGAAAGGGAACAAGTTTAACATCGTTTGCGCCAGGTGATCTGGAAGTTGCAAATGTCATTGCAAAGTACGCAGAGAAGATCAGGTGTCCTGGTGCTTGGTTAGATGTATTGGATGCAGTTCTTCTGGCTGAATCTTATGGAAGGAGTGTGGTCTTTGCGTTTGACAGCGCTGATGAGATTGTGTCTGGTACCTTTGCTGACTTTTGCAAGAGGTTGCTTCCAGACATGTCCTCCCTGACTCCGTGTGTGACAGTCGCATGGAACAGATCCTGTTGGTTTGAGTACAAGATGCCTGACCAAAAAAAACTGGAAGCCTGCCAATCATTGGACACCTGGATTCTTCCGCAAGAATCTGTCTGATGAGGATTGGATGAGTTGCACTCTTGAGGCCGACCTTGCCAACAGATCGGCTATTCGAAGCAAAAAATGAGATTGTTGAGAGAGTTTGCAAGGATATTGATCCTCTCAGTCAAGAGGGCCAAGGTCTTCTTGCGTCATTGCAAGCAGAGATTCACGAGATGGAAGCTTGGGACTCCTTCAAGAAGAGATGTGAAAGAAGCCACATCGGCGTCTTCAAAGTGCCGGGCGATGGTAACTGTTTGATTTGGTCCATCAGGAAAGCTCTTCTCGGAATCCGAGATGTGCAGCCTCCAGAATCTGAGGAATCCATCGAAGAAATGCAAACGATGAGAAACGCTCTAGCAGATAAGTGGCTGGATGTCAAAGGGGATGTCATTTGGCAAGAGCTGTTCCAACAGCTCCACGTGGAACAATGCGAAACTATGCCTGAAAAGAAGAAGAAGTTGACAGAGAAAGAACAACAAGTTAGATTGGAGACGCCTCCCAGACCTCCACAGAGAGAGAAGGCGAAGCAAATCCAACGGGTTGGGGAATGCAAGCCAGTACAAACCAAGATGCGATCATCTGACCAAGAACTGCGGAAGCCGTCGTCTAAAGTGAAAGGACAAGAAGGCTGTGAAGGGTTGGGAGTTTCTGATAGTTTCTGCATTTACATGCATTTACTATACAGGATAATTTATTACATGATGTCCAGTGAATTCCATTGATATCGTTTGAATTCCGTTGACATGTAGAATCATTTGGACATATTTGGACCCAATCATTAAGATATATTAAGATGATTCATTGGCTTTTTGAAAGAGGTCCCCATGAACACCAGATCATTTCTTACAAAATCAAGCATCCCGAGTTCTATTGTTTGGAGCCAATCTTACAAAATCAGAGGAACCCTTCCCACTAACTTCGACATCAAACACCCGCAACTGCCACAGGTGAAGGAATTCCTCCAGCAAAGAAGGCAAAGACAGAGGATCTTGCAGCAGAAGGCGTTGAAGCGTGGGATAGACTGGGTGTGCTTGTTTTCTCGCAGTGTTTCTTGCTAGTCGCAGACAGACGTCCTTGGCGATTGTGAAAGAAAGCAGTGTTTCTTTTGATTATTTTTCATTTCATTTATAGCTGGGGATGCCTTCTGGTAGATGCCTTCTGGTAGATGCTCATCTTTCACGTTCTTTACAGAATCAGGGAACCCAATTTTCGTTTCCTTATTGCAGGCGCGAAGACTGAGTGGAACAATGAATTGCTTGAGATGTACATGGATACAGAAGTGAAGGAAGCTAATACAAAAGTGAAGGAAGAGGAGGAAGATCGCCAACAAAGAAAGAAGCACAATAGAGCACGCAAGAAAACCAAGACATTGACACAGCTGGAAGAAGATGAAACCCGCAGCTACTTGGCAGGGAGGGGGCTGACATACCACGAATGGTTGACCTTGCATCGAAGACACAGCGTTGTTGCACGGGCGCGGTCATGTCAGACTGGCGGGTATTTGAAGTTTCAGGCCTGCTTGCGCCAGGGAACAGATCCCAGTTGTGATGCTTGCTTGGCAGCCATGGAATTGTACGGTGTGACCGCAGAAGGAGTTACTGGCTGCTTGGAATCAAGGAGATCTGGTGAGCAGGAGGCTCCAGAAGAGTCAAATGAAGCAAAGCCGAAACTGAGCTCAGAAGAGGAGTGGAAGCTCTGTGTCGAACACATCGAGAGCTTGGCTCCAATCATTCCGTTGACAGAAGCACTTCCCAAGGGCTACAAGATTGCCTATCGCTGCGTGGTCTGCGCCACAAAAACCCAAAGGGAGGGCAAACTCAATACTTTGGTCAAACCAAAACTCAATGTGGTCAAGCACTTTTTGAAACAACATATTGAAGCTCCAACGCACTTGGCAAATGTACTTCGATGGAAAAGGCAACAGATTGTAGAGGATGTCAAAGCAGAAGAAGTGCGGTGTGATGGACTTTGCGTCGATGAGTGCAAGGGCCCGCTCAATTTGTACGCAGAGGAGTTCCGGCTGTGGGCTGCGTATTCTGATTTGAGCAGTGAGAAGTGCCAGCATCGTTACTTTGCCGAAATCAGCCAGAACAAGTACTTCATACGTCACAAAAGTTGTCCTGGCAAATTCACAAGGCCAGAAGGAGACTCATCCCATGTGTGCCGGTTGTGCCGCAGCCTGCCTGCTCACAATGGAGTGACGAAGTTGGTGAAGCGCTTCATGTTCAAGTTTTATACTGCGAATCTCCTTTGCAGAAGCCTTTTTAGCAGCGAGGATGAGGTTGAAGTCTACCGCAAGCAATTCCAGAAAACAGCATTTGCTCAGCGACGCGCAGAACACATTGCAAACATCCACAAACTGGAGCTTGCAGGTTTGCAGAAATACGTCAGAAAGGGCTGGACTCATTTGACGAAATGCGCTCAGAAGACAGGAGCAATGGAGCATTTTCTTGCCACAGTCATTGTGCCTTGCATGAGGGTTCATGTTGGTACTGTGGGCAAAGATGTCCCTGCTTTTGCAGCACGCTTTGTGTCAGCATTGCAGACAGGTCAGCTGTCAGAGATGCAGAAAATCAATCTGGACATCGCCACTGCGGCAGTGACCGGCCGCTTAGAAGACAATCCATTCATTCAAGGTCTTTTGATCAAATGTGTGCGAACTCTGGAAAAGTCAGAAAGAGGCATTGTGAGTCTCCGTGGACGGGCAAGCAATGCTGTTTCCTCTACAGAGCAGAGTCTTGTGGCAGACGCGGCGCTGACTTTATGCATGTCAGCAGGCGGCAATGCTGCTCTGGCCAAACAGCTCGGCCAGAACACAAAACCTCCCCAGGCAGTCTTGGATGACCTTCATAGCATGAGCCTACCCTGCCCAGCTCTTGCGCTCATGTCCAGCAACATTGAGATTCTTGAGGAGAACCTGAAGATCGTGGATCAGCTTTGCTGGCGTGATGCAGAGATGCCAACGCAGCGGCTTTTTCTAGCAATTGACCACACATACCTGCAGCGCTGCTTTCAACAAATCAAGTTGAACAATCGTTGCGGAATCGTAGGTGGCTGCTGGTGGGCTGACTATGAACAGAATGCTTTCATTCATATCGAGGATCTTCCACCAGATTGCCTGAAGCAAAAGAAGGCGTGCTTAAGGTTGGAGTGCTTGGTCTGGGACCCTGTTGCTCCCTCAAAGCAGTGCCACTCCATCGCTTCCATGCCGATGTCGCTTGCTCCACGAGAAAAGGGAACACAAAACCAGGGCAATTGGGAAGCTCGACCTTGGGGTGGTTCTTGCATTTTTCAATTTTCAATTATTTTTGTTTTTTTTGATATAATTTATACATACATTTGTATTCTATCTTGCAGTTTAATTTAATATGTTTTGCTAATGTTTTGGTACATATTGTGGATCTAAGCTTTCCTGAGGATATGCTTGTGATAGTGGGATCTTTGCTGGAGAAGTCCCACTGGCTCATCAAGGCTGTTGCGTTCGATGGGCACCTGGCGAATACATATTTTCGTGAAGCCTTGCGTGGACATTTTGTGATCTCAAGAGAGGAAGACCTGGCCACAGTAGCGTTCTTTCGAGATGTCCGCTATGAATCGTTTCCAAGAACATGCTTGCCAAGGCTTCCAGCAAGGATCTGTCGCTATGGAGGAGAAGCGGTGTGGCCGCTGTGTGGCCCATGTGCCTCAACTCCACAATTCACAAATTATCACAAATTATATGTATTTTTTTTTTGGCTATTTATGATATGTAAATTTCTGTGATATTCTGCGTATGAATTTGGAATGTTCCGTAATATTTCACAATAGATCAGGTTTTTGGTTGACTCGCTCAGCTGCAGGTCACGCAGCAAAGGCTGTGGGTGGGCAGATCGTCTCACCTATTCGTACAATTTTTTGCGGTGCGTACTGGGTAGACAGCACCCATATGACCAGCCTCGGGTTACCTCCAACAGCTTACACTCGAACCTGTGGAATGTCAGACAAGCTTCAAGCAATCATGAACAATCCGTTTTTTTGTGCGAGAATGCAGACGAAGCAGTGTCTGGAGGAAACATAGAGGTGTCTTGGCGACTTCGGGGCATGATGTTGCTCAATGTTGCATCTGGACTTTGTATTTGCCCTGCTGGGCATCAGCGGATGAGCATCAAAGAGAGATGTGAGAACAGCATCGCTGGCTTTGTGTTGGTGGACCTTTTCAAAATGCTC
The DNA here is from genome assembly GCA_963970005.1 of Durusdinium trenchii. NCBI lineage: Eukaryota > Dinophyceae > Suessiales > Symbiodiniaceae > Durusdinium > Durusdinium trenchii. The sequence continues at coordinate 748,664 of CAXAMN010004224.1, forward strand.
TCACAAATTACAGCAGCACAGTCCCGGCTTCCCCAGACAGCTTGTTTTTTTGGCACCACAGACGCAAGCGAATTTGCAACAGATCTGTTTGACGGTGATGACGATTTGCTACACAAAGGCTACCTCAGGTGACTACTGGCGTTCCGCAAACCGTGTCAGTGAGATCTCAATTGAAGAGTTCTTTGGTCGACTTCGCACACAAGCACAGTCAGCCCAGCTTTCAACAAGAGGATATTGGAAGGCCATGTTCAGAGAAGCACGGCGACAACAGGCAGCCAATAAGCCATCAAGGTATTCCGTCCAGAAATTGCCTCCCTTGAGTCCAGATGAGTTCCGTGAGTGTTGTGAACATGGATACAAGGCTGCTTTGCGGCTGGCTGCTTTCTCTTCTGGTCTGGCTGTGGCCAAGCTCGAGGACATGTACCAGCACTACTGCGACGGAGGAGTGGAGTTTGATTGGCAATCTCTTCAGGCACATCCTGCTGAAGCTGAAGATCATGACATGGGCATGATGGAAGAAGCCGAAGCAACAACCAATGGCAATCAATGCAAGAACTTGCTGAGAAGCATTCAAGAGGATGGCGCAACAAGCGCAGACCTTTCAATTCCCCTGAAGGATGGACTTTGACTTGGAGGAGGTGCTTCTGGAATCGGTGCCTGATGCATCCAGCATCATTGAGGTGGCAGCAGCCAGTGCGGCAGATGAATCAGCACCCAAGGAGTCTTCCACAACTACATGCAAATATGTGACTTTGCGCAATGCGTTTACTGCTGTGGACAATGGAAAGTCAATGTGGGATTCTCTTTGGAGATTCGCAATGTACCTGCGGCATGGGCCACATGTCATTGTTTGCGGAAAAGTTTCTGTTTTGTTCGATGTCTGTGGGATTCTCTTTGTCTCTTTCTTTGTCCTTAAAAGTTTCTGTTTCTATACCACTTCTATATGACTAAGGCACAGCAAGGGAGGTGACAGCCCATGGGTTAAGAATGCCCTCAACTGCCGCAAGGCTTCCAACAAGATCAACTGGCACCAGACGCTCGAACGCCGGGATTTTGATTTTGTAAAGATTTGCTTCGTTTTGCCGCTTTCAGTGGCTTGAGAAATCTGATTCTGTAATACTGCTTGGGGCTTTGCTACTGGGGATTCTGATTTTGTAAAGGTAAATGTTCAGAATCTTGCCAAAAGGGGCCAAGGATGTCCAGGGGATTCCAGCGGTTTGAGAAATGTTGAGAGCATCTGAGGTGGAATCAGCGCAAAATCGCGGAGGTCGCGCAGGAGGAGCAAGACATCAGCTTCCGTTCCCGCACCGGACGCTTGGACAAATGGAAGGAGCTCGCACGTGTGGCGGCTGAAGAGAGGAAAGTCGATGTCAAGTGGCCAGAGGCGATCAGGCGGGGACACATTGTGGCCTGCGACAAGTACAGAGACGGCAAGCCAATCGTGGCATTGGTGCTTTCGATTTGGTTGGGCCACAAGAAACCCAAGCTTTCGACAAAAGATTCCAACGAAATCAGGCGTGTTGCTGGTGTGCGGGTAGTGGAGATGGTACCAGATGGAGGTGATGGTAGCAGATTCTGTGGAAGCAGCGCTTCAGATCCTTATCTTCTTCGCCCAGAGCAACTGATTAGCATTCTTGATTGTGAGGAGTCCAACGAATGTTCCGATTCCGTTTCTGTGGTTCTGAGCCAGAAAAGTGTGGAACTTCTGAATGCACTTAAAGGTGCTGCCAAATGGTGGCCGGGGCCTGATCCATCGTTGATCGATCAGGACAAGTGGCAGCATTCCAAGCCGCAGCCAAAGAGGAGACAGAGGAAGATCAGAATGAGAATCAGGGGTAGTAAAGGCAAGAACGGAGGAAAGAAGCATGCAAAGGCAACCACGAAAGATGCAAACAAAAAGAAAAAGAAGCAGTCCGCTCAGAAGCAAGCCAAGCCGATCAGCTTTCAGGCCTCCAAGTTCAGGAAGAATGCAGAAGGTCGCAAACTGGTTCAAGAGACAATGCTCAAGATTCGACTGCTTGATGCAAAGAAGTTTCCAAGTAAGCCGGTCTTTGACTCAATGAACCTGTGCAAGCTTCCAGTGGAGAAGGTGTTTCGTGGGCAACCGTCTCAGAACAAGCATACCACTTCTTGATCTTGGAGTTTTTTTGGTATTTTTTGGCAAAGTTATGTGTCCTAAATTTTCCTGATGTTTCCTCCATTCTTCCAGGTGTTCTTTTGGTTCATCTTTTCCTGATGTGATCCTTACCATTCTTCTCTTGAATGTTTCCGACTGCATCCTTTAATTTCCCTTCTTTCCAGGTTTCAGAAGTGCAGCAACGTGGATGTGTGGGGGGAGGCAAGTCCACAGGTTCTTTTCGAACATCTTGGAGAACTTGGCGGCAGGAAAGCGTGGCACCTGGCTTGCCCTGATCAAGAACATTTGCCTCGTTGCCTGAGTTCATCTGAGTTCGGTCATCGGTTCCATGTCACTTAATTCAAAACAACATGCGCGTCTTGATTGCAAGTTCTTGTTTCAACAAGCCTTCATCGAACATCTTCGAAAATCCTACGAAAAGATAGGAGGTCTGAAGAATGAAGGCATTGCATATCCTTGCATCTAGCCAGATCCATGATCAAGGTTTGTTCCAAGATGTTCCAAGGATTTCCAAGGATTGTTCAATCATGTTCAATCTATCTGTTGATCTCTTGCAGTTGCTGGCATGCGAGGTAGGGGTAGGTTCGTGCTAGTGATCTGCGGGACACTGCAAAGAACATGAAAAGATAAGAAAGGAAAATAAAGGAATCGTGATGACGAACCGTGAGAGCTGTGAGACGAATCGTATCGTATCGTATCGATTCGTATCGTATCGATTCGTATCGTCTTGATGAGGTCGCGCAGAATCATTACAAAATCGTTTGTTTTTTCCAATCCAGGTTTAATGATTGACATTTTGTATCTTGTTTGAGGCCTCGGGGTGGTTGATCTTGTAATTGTACTGAGCCATGTCAACAGAGTGCCTATGATTTTGTAAAGACTGTATCTTGAGACTGGGGTAGTTGATTTTGTAATATCGGCTTGAGAGTTGTCCCTTGCCTGCGTCCTGGGGGGTTTGATTTTGTAAGGATTTTAAGATTGGCGAACCTGGGGTGGTTGATTCTGTGGACACTTTCCTTAAAAAATCAACCACCCCTACATACAGCAGGAATTCGAAGGGTATTATATATATATATATATAACTCTATCTGATATGTTTGAGCAAATTGGGTCCTTTCTTGCAATGGAACACTTGCATTTTGGGTCGAAGCATGTCTGACTTGGATCCTTTTTGAGGGTCTCAAAGATCAGCCTTGCCAGTTTCGGGAAAGGAATACAGCCTTTCTAGTGATGACCCGCAAGTAGATACCTAAAGTAGGTCCATGGGTCCCCTGAAGAGTCTGTTGGACATCAGTGCATTCGATTATGGACCAATCAAAATAGCGTTCACTAGTGTAGTGATCCAGGGGGTTCTGAATGGACTACACTACTCGATCTCCTGCTAGCCAAGCGTATTTTGCTAAATCCGCGACGAGGTCTTCTTCCGCGCCCATGGAGAGCCAACTGAACTTCCGCACCTCAATGAACATCTTTTGGCCAGTTGTTCAAAAACAGGCTCTTGCCATGGGCGGCCCGAAGTTGGGTTGTGGTTCCCTGTGGAACCACATACCCTCTGAGTAGGTGATGTGTTCGACACTTTCATTTGAATTTAGAGGGTCTAGTCGTACCTTCTGAGAAAGTGGCAGTGGATCCTTAGGGATTGGTGTTCTGCTTGGTGTTGTGGCTGTTGCCTGGTGGACGTGGTGACTGGTTGGTGGATCCTCCGTGGCCCTGCAGAAGCTCCTTTTGCTGGTGCGTTCCTTGTTGCCGGTACTAGTAGTGGTTGGTGCTTGGCGTTGGGTGTTTGGATTCTCTCCAGATGGTACAACGTGGCATGGTGACCTGGACGGAACGTCAGCTGTTTGGACCAAAAAACAAGCGACTACGCCACTGCGCCGGCCATTTCCATGTTTTTTCCAGGACAAGTCCAGCAAGTCGACCAAGGTTAGGTCATTGGACTTACCAAAGTGTACTACTGCTAGTTAAGGTGATTGGTTGGCTGCCAACATGATGCTTATTTTTACTATTTAAACTACAACCAACAATCTACAAATATCATCAAATACCATCAAATATCTATACAGTAAAAAAACAAAGGTTGTGTACTTAAGGGGCTTTGTTTTGCTGTTGTTTTATGGCCGCCTCTAAGGTGGATATCACGATGTGGTTGCCTCCAGCCTGGCGTCGCCCCATGTGGGTGGCACTCCACAATGTGGCTGGCCTTAAGTTAAGCCTCAAGTGACTGAACATGGGTCGGGCAAGGAACCCCTTTGATTCAGATCACGTTTGTATGGCCAAAACTTAGGTGACCAAGCCGACGGCCGAGGTTCTTTAGGCGGCTTTTTGTTGCGCTTGTGGATATTAACATGTATCGGAACCCGGGCATCATGTCAAAATCGCCGCACTTGCTTGCACGTACTGACGATCGTGTTGGGTGGCCATAAGAAGACGGAAAACCCCCATGACGCTTTCAGGGTTTGGTTGTTTTGGTCGTTGAGTGTTCTTTGACCAGGTGGTTTGGCTGCGGGCATCCCTATGCCAATAAGCCCGCACCAGACACTCACTCAGTCCTTGGTCTCCCTGACAATGGCGAGTCCTGAACCCCCTGAGGGTCGGATCCCTACTTCCAGTGGTTGTGCTTAGGCATCGTCGATGTGTTCGTCCTAAGTTGCAACACTTGAACTGATTGGTCCGTGTTGGGTTTTTTGGCTGGACATTCTCACTTCTATATAAGTGGGCATACCTGGTGCCAGAAACACGGCAAAACTTTTTCACGGAACTGGACCCACCAAGGCTTTTCAGTGTGCTCTTAGACTCTCCAAGAGTTCCTATCAAAACCTAGGGATTGCTTCGTCCCCAGACCCTCCAGACTCGTCCGACCCCTCCATATGAGGATAGGGTCCAGGGTCGCGTCAGACCCTCGTTGATTCGCTTTGCGACCTCGGGTGGGTCGTCCACTGCCGTGGCTTCGATCTGCCCTTCGCTCTGTCGGACCATCTCGGACAGTCGGGTCGAGAGCAGATGCTCGCTGCTCAGTGGGTCGCACCTACCCCCCCGAGGGATCCTGGTCGCGCCAAATCCGGAGTCTCCCAGAGGGGTTGGGTGATGGATCACTCGTGGAACCTTGTTGGAGCTCCTTGAGCTGAACTACTGCAAGTAGGGTTTTATGCAAGAAAACAATGCATGTTGAATCTATACATGCATCGTACGTACACAATAGCACATATTTGAGAACTCCCTAGCTTTGGATTTGGGTGTCCTCGAAGCTGTTCAGGTGCCATGAACATGCAGCTGATATCAACTTCCATGTTTGTTCGTCAGAGCAACGTCTACCCTAAGGCTCCAAGCACTTCAGAAGGTATTTGGACCAGATTTGGACCCTCCTGGCACCCACCGCAAACACCTTCTTAGAAGGTACCTGGAGCCCAAACGGTCTACATGTCTTCACCGTCCACGACCCAAGGCCTAGCGACGATCACCAAAGGCCACGCGCAGCTGCGTGAGCTGTAGCTCGGAAGTGTGGAAGGAGAAAGCACTTGGAGAAATCAAACGACTTGCGAGGGGAAATCGGATGAATTGGATCCGAGTCCAGACTCATTACCGTGCCCTCTGGATCCGAGTCCAGACTCATTACCGTGCCCTCTGACTCTTATCTGACAGAATTTTGCCACAGCCCTGTGGCTTCGATGGATCAGATCCAATCGGCTTGGCTCAGCACTTCTCACGGGAAAAGGCCCTTCTTTTTGGAGTTTCCCTTCAGAAAGCCCACCAAGTAAAGCCACCAATACTGTCCATGGACATGTTCTGCACCTTGGAGTGAGTGGGGCAAGAGCCCATGATCCATTCGGGGGGGCTCCTTGCCAAACTTCTGGTTTGATAGGTCTCCAGTGTTGCCCCACCTGTCAGGTGAGGGTTGTTAGATCTTATAGAAGAGGATCCTGTCTCTGTCTCCTCGCTTTTTGTCTGAAAGCACATTGATCAGATACTGGTTGTTTTGGTTTAGGCACGGCATAAACGCTTGGCAGATAGATGAGGGTTTCACAGTTGCTGTATGAAGTGAGTGTATGGCAGAGTTAAAGAGGAATGAAGTCATGGCAAATGTCCTGATGTCTTTCTTTGTGCAAGGTTGTTTGGCAATTGCATGGCTCCCTGAAGTGCCTGGTGTTCGTTTGCTTGACGTGTTATTCTCTATTGACTTCTAAAGCAAATTATTGGGGCTACCCCAAGCATGGAGAGTATGTTGAGATATGTGGAGTGATCTACGTAGTGAGTTACCCAGAAGAAATTGTGAAAGGGTACGTAGACTGTGCATGGACACATGTCAAAAGGAATCCAATACTGACTCGTGCTTAGTAGAGAATGGGGGAATGGATCCCAAGGTATCTATAGTGGAGGGTCACTCCTTCATTCCCTGCTAAGCATCTGGCAGAATAGGTCAGTTTGCAAGATGAAGGTCTGTTGGTCAGCCCATTCAGAGGTCTGTTGGTCAGAAGAACCGGAACAGCTCCCCTCAGCAGTTGCTGAAGGCGTTTCGCGGACAGGTCATAGTCGAATCCCGGAAGCGAAGTTCTGAGTCGACCAGGACTACTAATGAAGCACCACATCACATATCATATATATATATACACAGACAGACACCTCAAATACCCTGCTCTCAGCCATATGTACAGGTCGTTTCCATGTTTGAGGATGACCACATCACCCTTCCCCCAGGCTGCGGACGACCCTGGGTCGACGATCGCTGGAGAAGAAGTTTAACCTCTGTGGCCATCGGCCGCTGGATGATTCGACACCCGGAGAATCGGGTGGAGTGCTGCGGAGCGCAGCAGGAGAAGCGGTATATACTATTACAATGTATACATCTATGATCATTTAGCATATGTATATGCCGTATGATATAAAGTATTATAGTCTATTATTGCATATGTATATGTGTTGTATTAAGTATGACAGTTAATATACGGTAAATGTTGTCAGTCGATCTCAAAATGCCACAAGTGGACTGAAGAAGATGCGGAACGTATGCAGCCAACCAGCCTTTGGAAGCACCCATGGCAAAAAAAAGCAGCACCTGCAGCACTGGAAAAGCTCAACCATTTCAGCACCTGACTCTACAGGTCTCGAAAATCGGTGGCTTTTGGGACACCTCTCTACTGGGGCAGCTCGCCACCAGCGTGGTGAAAACTCACTGTTCTCTCCCCATGGGAGTCACAGTTTTATCACTTCTGGGAGTTCCAGCATCTAAAGTTGCGGAGTAGAGTTCCAGCATCTACTTCTGGGAGTTCTGGGAACTTCTGGGAGTTTCAAGTTGCGGAGCTCAAAATCATTTCTTGCTCATAGTCATGTCAAAGTCATCATTCGTTCAATCTGTGCGATTCACCTGCGGCAGAAGAACGGCTTCGAACAACATCCCCATGGGACTGGCATAGTTACTTACATGGAGGGCCTTGGGGTCATACATAAATGTATGTAACTATGTACCTGGACCCTCCAACAGCTGATTCCTGGCCACAAGTTCTGTACTGGTTCACGTGTTAGGATCACCTATGTAAATCGCCGCCAAGCTCCAAGTCCCATGGATGCTCAGGGATACCCTTCACACCGACCCGGTACCCTGCACACCGGTACCCGGTACCGCCGAGGAACAATGTGGCCGGATGGGCGGGCATGGGTGTCATTACCAGCAATCAATATAACAACAACCGCTGCAGCATCACCAGCTGCTGCTTGGCAATGCGTTTCAATGAGCAACGTGAGATTGGTGGATGAGTAGTGGATGATTGGTGGACGGGGGAAACATCGAATACAATTAGTATAGATGTTTGCTTGTATGCCACTGGCACAACAAACTAGAAAGAAGAGCTTATTCAATTAAGTTCCCATGCAAGATAAATACACACAAAGGATCCAAAAGGTGTGGAGAGTGAACGACAGTTGTGCTGACTCATTACTTGTCTCAGATAACAACTCTGATAACCAAATATATAAACACAAAAGAAATGAATGCCTCCATACTTCGACCATCTTAAACATCATAATGCCTCCATACTTCTGTTTTTGTTCACATTGTGTTAAGAACAAATGATTCCAGCCCGAAACCCCTTCGCCGAGGCAACATCCGGCTCCTGTGTGGGAACTTGTCTTTGATGAGTGAAGCGCTGCCCTCGGAGTTGGATGCTCTGGTGGAATTGGACCGCTTCCAACAAGAAGCTTGGTGTATTTGGCAGACTTCCTGCAACGAAAGTAGGGAATGAGACAATAATATAGTTGTTTAACAAATAGTTGTTTTGCAGGGAATGAGATGGAATGAGGTGGGAATTCTCACCACTCCCTGTGTAGATACCTCAGGATCCCCCTTATTCCTTACGAGTCGCACCAGTCAGGGTGGACAGGTCAGTCAGGGTGGTTCCCGTCATCACCATAGGTCGGTCACCTCTTCGTGAGTGTCATGGTCGGTCACTGTCATTTGCACACTGTCGACCATCCATGGGACTCTAAGATATATTAACATCAGCCCAATGTAGGCAACTCCAGTATTCCATACATGAGTTGTCCAGGTGTTTTAGTGTTTTAGTGTATGCCTTTGAGGAGGAAACACATGGTAGATCATGGTGGGCCATGTGAATTGCTAGATAAATCAGAACCTGTTCTGCTGTAGAGCTGGGATGCGTGGTGCTTTGTGCTTGTCAACACGACTTTTCTCACTAAACCAGGCCATGTCGGCACGGTTAGCATTTGAAGGTGTTGCTTTGTGTGTTTTCTTTTCCTAAAAGACGGAACAAGCACTTGAACAAACCCCTTGTTTTGAGTTCCATCCAAACCTGCCTTTGGTAATGTTTGATCTCAGTCTAGTACGACCAAAATGTTGTTGACGGTCACAAAGTCGTATCCACAATGTATGTGTGACGCATTGCAGCACCTAAACATGCCATGTTGGCAAACATGGTATAGATATTAATGGATGTTGTTTGAGCGGTTTTCAGCATGTTTCACGTCCAGGGTTGCGCTGGCTGGGGTAGTTCTGCTCTTGTCGGGTCGGTTGCAACCGATGTTGAAACCGATCCCGCCATTCAACCGGCATGTCCACTTCCATTCGCTGGACGTGCGAATGCGATCTTGGTTGAGTTTCAGCACCACCGCCGAGTTTTCGAGGGTCAGAGTACAGGAATAGAGATGAATATGTTTCACTATATGTTTCACTATACACTTAATATAGGACATACTTACGTAGACTGCAACTATTTTGTGGATTTCCGAATCCACGCTCGCAACACGCAGTCGCTCGCAGTCGTTGTCACACCAGGAAGAGGCGGTGGCCACTGGCGCAGTGCAAAGTGTGGAGAAGTGCAAGGATTCTTGGAGATTTGCCGATCGGGTTGTTCTATCGTTTTCCAAGTCCTGCATGGGTGAATCCATCTCATATATATATACATCAAATATCGAGAATCTATGTTGTAATTGTTTTAGATTCTGCTTTCTGGGAGCTGCAAATCCAAGGATATCTCCTGGAACGGATATTTGGAAAGCTTCTTGGATGTTGGGTAGGCGTCAGGTGAAAAAGAGACTCCGCAGACTGTCGGGATGAATGAACTCCGGACGTATTGAAAGGGATGAATCAAATCTTTGTCGCGAAGGGGGCCAATTGCCCGAAAATGCAAACATGGTCAATACGGATCAATACGGTCAGTATATATATATATAGCAACACATATAGCAACCAATGAATTCACCAAAATTGCAAATCTCTAAAGCACGAGCCTCTGTAAGTACAGAGTGAATAAATCCACATACACATCTTCAGAGTCATTCAGACTCTCTGTTCTTAGTGGATTCGGATGGTATTTTTTTGTTGCATCCGCCCCACGATTTTCGGCGGAGAGATTGTGTAGACCTTAGTCCGACGGATATTCGCATACACTTGCTGCCGCAAAAAAATGAAGGATGACATGAAGGTATAGAAATCCAATGAAATCGCTGTGTTTGGTACGGCTCGTGGTTGAACATGTCTTTCCTTCAAGTGTAAGTAACCCTTTGGCTTAAAAGGATCCCGTCGTGAATCTATTGAGAAACGACATGGATGACATGGCCATCACCATTCCCATCGTGTCTTGGACCAATCGCATGAGGTGAGCCCCATGTGGGGGTAGTTCAATCCAACACAACTCGAACACCTAGCTCAAAGCTGTAGACGTTTGTTTTTTTTCATTTTCGCATCACCACGTCTCATGCCATTCGACGCATCAATGAGGCTTGCAGATCCAAGAGAAGCGCACGGACGGGAGCAATCTCATGGGGTTATGGACCTATCAGAGTCTCTGGCTGCGATGGACCCGCATCCTTGGGTCAATAGGTCTGGGTTGGACCAATCCCCAGGTTTTGAAGGACCAGTGACCAGTGGGGCGGTTTGAGCGTTTGGGCCACGGGGAGAAGCTGGGAGATTCACGCGGAGCTTCGATGGACATCGTGCGGGACACATCGGTTGGTGGGAGAAGCTGGATGGACATCGCTCGTTCCGGTTCAGGAAGATTCAGGAACATGTTCACTGAAGTCTTTTGAAGTGCAGAACAACCAAGAACAAATACATATAACACAGAAAAGTCATACATACGTGATAAGAGTACTGGGAGTATACGTGTTGTGTGAGTTTGATTGATGAATATATATTTTTTTGAAATATATATGTTCGGAAATGTTTGGAGACATCCACCTCGGAGCTCCCCAAAAGACAGGCCAAGACCCCTCCAGTTCATCCACTGCCTTAGTAGACAAACAAACTGGTTGAACATCTAATATATGAATCAATACTAATATGTGTCATGGTTCATCTTGATATAGTGCAAAATTGCTTGGAGCCGAGTCGAGTCTTCAGTCATGTTCGCAAACTGGTCGAGGATTTGCACTGAATGAGGGAACTTCATGACCTGTGACCGGGCTGCGTTGGTTGGCTTCCCAACAGGTCGTTTTTGTTTCCCTCCATGTTAAATATGAATGGCCCCCTCTGACCAATGGGTTTTAGTCCATCCATAGTTTTCTTTCCTGCAGCAGGGATCTGACGACCAACAAGATCTGCAAGAGATGCCCAAGATATAGTTTGCCATCATTGACTTTCCATGACTTTGTCCCATGTCGTCCTGAATGTTCAGACCGATGTTCAAAGACCAGAAAATGCCAGATTCGGCCGAGCGAACATTCTGCTAGAAAGCCCCAGCTTTCTAGCGGCCTTGCATGGCATCTTGCAAGACATGTTACACACGGCACCTCTAATGTTAGGCGGGGGGGCTGTTACAATAGGGAGATTCCGGTTCTGTTTGTTCATTCCCAGACACTCGATTGCCACCATCGCCATGCCGGACCTTCTTGGCACCCCCCATTCAGCGGCGATGACCACGAGAGTCCAGGTTCTTCACGGACGCCGCGGCTCCGAGACTTCGCCGTCATCGCCGTTTCACCCCGCGCCACACGGCCGTCAACCCGTTTCGCCCACCGTTTTCCGCCAGGTGAAGAAGACTCGAATTGTCCCTGGACCCGGGGAGACGCGGCCGAAGCAGAAGTGGTGCCCGTTGTTGTTTTAAAGTTGTTGACGTGTTTTTTGTTTTGTTTTTCCTGCGAAGGTTAATTAGGCAGTAGAACGAGTAGAACGAGCAGTTTGGGGATGTGAGATCTGCCTTGAACGAGCAGTTATTTTTTAGCTGGTTGGTGGACCTCATGATAGATTACCCCTTCAACTAGCCTCACCTGGCAACGATATCTTTTGGTTTCTCAACTCGGATATAGTTCAATTCTTTGAGCTCAGTTTCCTCAAATTTGACATGCTGAAGCAGCTTACGTTTCATTTGAATCGGCCTACAGATCGCTGACTTCTGGCTGAGTGAATCGATCAGATCATACCACAGCCGTTGAAACACTGAGGATACAACGACATGAGCTTTTGGTTTGACATGTGCGAGACTGCCTTCGGGTTCAACGAATCTGACGTCCGACACCATGTCGCCACGACCAACGCCTTCTACGGCGGTACTCGCTTCCCCGGTGTTCCTTGGTGACAGAGGCCGACCGGAGAGGCTAGGCCGGCTATGCGTTCTACACCTGACACCCGAAAATGCACAACAGATGCTTCATTGACAAGTCACAAGACCAGTATCATCCATCTTAGATACAAACATGTCTACTTCCATGACAGTGACTGTTGGTGAGTTGGAGTGTTATTGGCAGAAAAGGTGGTGTCTCATGGTGTTTGGGAATTGCTGAAATAGCTTGTTTGGTGTTTGGTCTACAGTATACTCATGTATATTCTTATGTTCTAGCAGGTCGTTATTCTGTTGATGTAGCATGACGTTTGATCCAAATTTGCAAAGGTCAATGTAATGACATCTATAGTATAGTTCTATAGACGGTTCCCAACGAATCCGACGAATCCTTAAACCTGTTCAATCTTCACTTCTGCAGGTCTTTTTGTTTTCGCAAGCTGTTTGCTCCAAGACCCCTGGACCCTCCGTTCGATCGAAGATTCCTGGTGACGAGTCTGGTGTCCAGAAACCTGCTTCAAAAACCACCAGACTTGGAAGGTCCTGGTAATTGCAGACTCGGTCAAACATGTCAAACAATAGTTCGGCATTGGACGCTGAAGGCCTTACTGAAGGTCACTATGTTCCGCGTTCAAAACCAACACCCCGGCGACCACAAGACGGATTGCTGCATTTCTGAACCATCACTCATTTTCGGGTGTGATTCACGATCTGTTTTTCATATAGAAGATGTATTATTGCCCAAATCATGTTCCCAAATCATGCTTCTTAACCAGCCTTTGGACCCCCAAACGAGCCCAAAACCAATATATTGCCATAAGAAGAACCGATGGCCAGCAGACTACAGCTCAGCTCACTGAGGGGTCTCATGTGGTCTTTGCCAACGGCGAAGTCGACCCATGGCACTGGCTTTCCATCCTGGTGCCACCGGGTGGCGCAGAGGCCAACATCGAGCCCTGGACATGGCGATCGTTGGGCGGCACCCTGGACATGGGGGAGTCCGCACCTGGCTTCTTCCCAGTCTTGACCAATCTAGGGTGTGTCAGTGTGTGTCCCAGTGTCCTCCAGTAACAGGAAAGGTATTGCACGATGATTACTGTGATTTCGGCCTGCAACCTAACTTATCATCCACATACCCAAAACCAATTGGCAGATACTGAGCAAGCTCTCTGCAGACTTTTGGTTTCGGGTTTGGACGGAGATTCCTTTCGATCGGTGCCGGCGACGCCTCGTCAGTAGCCGGTGTTCCATCTCGTTCATCCCAGGCATCCCCACTCTGAAGAAACCAACCACCTGCATGTTTTTTTTTTTTTTTTCGCAAGCCAAGGGCTTAGAGAATTCAATCGGTTGTTACACTTAAATTCAATGCGACTTTGGCATGGAAGTATGTATGTTGTTACCTGTTTGTGTATTTCCATCATCATCATCATCATCATCATCATCATCATCATCATCATCATCATCCATTATCAATAGTTTTGCAGTTTTGCACATATGAATTTTCCATATTATAATGAATGCATAGGATTGCAGTAGCAACTGACAGACGGAGAGTCCTATTTTCGTTGGGCAATCACTGGTTTTTGAGCAAATGGTCAGTGGATGTCAGTGGTAATTTTCTGGATAAGCAATTCCCTTCGTGTTCACTTGGCTCGTGTTTGTGTCCGATGTCCGCAAATCCTTTATCAAATGCAAAAAGAACATGGTTTGATCTGCTCAAGATTCTTCAGTGTCCTTGATTCAAAGCTGTTCTCCTCGTCTCGGGCTCAAAAACACTCCGGGCCATGGAGCGGGCCATCTGGGACACTCAGGATACCATCTGGGTGCCGGGTGCCTCCCACTGCCAATGGATGCAGAACACTTGGGATTCTATGCCCCGCAGCTCGGACGCCGCCAGGGCCGCCAGGGTGCTCGGACGCCGTCGAATCCGTTGGGTTTTTGTTCGAGTTTCCTTCTGGGCAGCGTCGACGCTTTTTTTTCGTGTCCTGCTCTTGGGTGCTGTTGTTCTTTTTTCTTTGGGACAGGTCGTTCCTTCTGCGCCATGCGCCACGTCTGACCAGTCTGAAGTCTAAGAAACTGGACCAAAAGGACAGAAGTTGCCGTGCAGTGACCCAGCCAGTTGCACAGTCCCACGAACCGAAGACGTGGGTCTTGAAGTGGTCCGGTTGCTGCTACTCGATCCAAGCGGATACCCCATCCCAACTGATCAGACGAGCCCAACGAATGTAGACTCTTGATTCATAAAGCCTCATATGAAGAGGATTTCCATTTCAAATGGGTGAGTTTATGAATCAAGAGTCTACATCACGTGGATTGCGTACTCCGAAGTGGGGACTTGCAGTGTACCCAAACCGACTGAGCCACCCACCGTGGCCTTGTAAGATCATGTTTTCCCAGGCCATTGGATGTGCTGCAGTTCTCCAATGCCATGATCCTCCCACAAGAAGTGTTTATCTGTTTTTTTGAGGGGAGCGTTGCTTCCGCAACCGGCTGAAGATTCAATGTCTGTCCATCATGGGATCAGTCATGCCAGGGTGATATGTTGGGCTCCAGCAGCGTACTACCTGGTCCAACTTGCTCATCCTACATTGAACTACTTTTGTACGAGTGACTGCTGAAAAAAAGTAGGGCCTATAGACTCATCAAGACTGGATTCATATACCTGGTTCTTCAGTTTGTGACCAAACTTGATCTTCCCAGTTTGAGATCACAAACTTGTTTGCCTGTCAGTCACACAACCAGGGACTTCACAGCAAGGTCATGCACTGAAAAACCTGTCAGCAGTTCCATGTCGGAATGGTTTTTAGTCCCATCCAGGGGCCGTGGATGCGACACTCTTATCCTCCGTTCGCTCGGCACCCTGACATGGAACTGCTGCTCGCGGATTCCGATCCCAGTGGTGTGGTGTACTCATGAACCCGATGCCAGGAGCCTTGCACGCGGCCAAAGAGGCCATCCAGAATCGGCGCCTTGGGGCCCTGGGGAAGAAGAAGAACAAATCGTGTGCATCGTGCTGGTGTTTGTAGTTCTGTTCTTAGCACTTGGTTACCACATGTTTTGTGTTCTTACATGTTCTTACGATTGATATCGATTGATTATTTTTGTTTGTATGTGGTTCCTCGAAAAGAAACTATACAACCTACCAAGATTCCAGGACATGTGTTTAAGGAACCAACTCATCATCTAAGCCTCTGACTCTTTTTGAGTAGCAAACGATTCTGGACCTGTGGGGTTTTCACCAACGCCCAACGCCCCAAGTGGTTTTCTTTCCGTTCCGAGGAGCTGCCGGGATAGGGACCGTTCGACATTTCATCCAGGCACAGAGCGATGTGTCATGGACTATCCCAGACGTTGTTGGCATGTTCCAAAACACCAACACCTGAGCAGTTTAGACCAAAACACCAACGCCTAGGTCCACCTGTTCTGTGGAATGCGGCAACATCGACCGTATGAAACCTTTGTACCCTCAATTGACAGGGTTCAAGAAATCCGATGCAAAGTGGAATGGACCGTTCCTAATCTTCCGCAAGACCTGCAGGCCTCGTAGTACGTAGCTGCAAGGGGGTAAATGTCGCATCGAATGCCACGCAAGTCGCAGCTCCATGTCGGGCAGAAATACAGACGTGATATGCTGGTGGCCACCATTTGTTGGGACCAGTAACTCTAAACTCACCTACAATATCAAGAGCAAGAATACACGAGAATGACGACGAACTCAATGATCAAGATGTTCACATTACACAATTGTTTGTGTATCGTTTTGCTATATCATTGGGATCTGGGATTTGGCTCAGTCAGAACATGTGCTTTCTGTCAGCAACTGCGCCACTCAGGATCGCCTTGTGGATCAGCTGAAGCACAGCCGCCCCACCGCGGAAAAACTCGTTTCACCGTTTTAGACATCGTTTTCCCGGCCAAAGCCAGACCAATGTCGATGCGGCTTCTGCTGGTTGATGCTGCCGAAACCCATGGAGTTTGATTTGTGGTCCAAAACAGTTGCAGATCAACCTGGAACCCCCCCAAAACCACATCGGGTTGCGTCGAACATGGTCAATCTTCCGGCTATTCTCAGGGTCCATGGGGCCGTCTGGTCAGGGGGAGGGTATGTATCAACTCGAAGAGATCCTGAACTGGGCCGGTCCGGACTGCATGTTCACCATTGTTCACCTACGCTTCTCCCGATGACTGCATCCTCAACCTTCATGTAAACAAGCTTAAACGATGGGATAGGTCGATTGAAACGCCCTTCCTCAGAGACGGGGCCGGACCTCACGGAACTTGGTGGAAAAAAACTTGCTTGGACGCCATGGTCTTCCCAACTTCCCCGTCTTCCCCGTTCGGCCACGGGCTATAGCAACATGCAGCGGTACACGGACGAAAAGAGTACACATTGGAACCTGAAAACTGGCTTGGTATTCGGAAAAGCATCTTCCAGTCTGGTCCATGCATGTCCATGCCATCAAGTTCCATGTGGGTCTCAAACACCAGGTGGTAAGTCTTCATCCACCAACCGTCCAATCGAGGTCTGTCCCGTCCGCGCGGGCTCCCTATACGGATCGATGTGGCAGGCTACGTGCTGTGCGATGCTCCTGATCTCCTGGTGAATGCGCAGGCCTTGCGGCCGCGCCGCGAGCGGTCGAGGGGTATCGTCTGAGTTGGGCGAGAAGGAATGCATGAATGCAAAGCTCCATACGGAGGCCTAAGATGGCCTAAGTATGTTTACTTGTTTCTCTTCATTGAGAACCCGATGGATTCTTTTGGCACCTCTTAGTACATTTCACCACTCCAACACGCGGGGTCAACTCATTCACTCACTCAACCGGTCCCATTGGGAGTGAAGGGCTCCGAGACAGACACGGCTCCCGTCAGAACAACCCTGCGGTGGGTCTCGTGGAAGCCTTGAAAGCCTTGGTGCGAGTGCAAGAGATGATGCAGGCGACGGTTTTTTGCCGCGTGTGCCATGTGTGTGTGTGTGTGTGTGTGTCACCTTCCTTCTCAGCGTGGGAACTGAGTGTAACTGAGAACCCGTGTCAGAGTGTGTGTGTGTGTGTGTGTTTGTGTGTTTTCTCGTTTCATTTTTGGGGGGGGAGGGAACTTGCGGCGGACCTGGACGGAGAGTTCGTCGGTCTCGGTGTGTTGGTTGATTTCTATTTGTGGCAGGGATCATTGTTGGACAGATTGAGAGTTGTGGTGGGTTTTGATAAGATAAAGATATATCTTAGATAGGATAATAGATAGATTCTCACAACAATCACAATGATAACCAGATAGCCAGATCAAACCACAGATAAGATAGATCGAGTAGATTCTCCCTATCGCTGATGATTTCACAGACGTGAATATTTGCCACCTGCCAGTCTACACATCCAGTTCGGAACTCCTATCAGTTCGGCATGGTGTAGGTATGTTTGTCTCGAGGCGAGACACCCACACCACTTGAAGGTCTCAAACAGATGCAAAATGAGGCAAAGCCCACAGGAATAGCCAATGTTGCTCAGGTACATGAGGTACACGTGTCGAGTCAAAGAAGGAGATCAATCGAGGATCAGACTTGTTGCCTGTTGCCATCTTGCTTCTATCTTGCTCGGGTCCAAGATGTCTTAAGCCATATGCCAACGGGCCAACGCGTTCAGACGAACACAGAAGAATCGAACTTCCGTGCGTTCAAGCCAAGTAGCGACGCGCCATTTGGCCCAACCGCACGTAACCCAAAACCCGCCACAACAGAGAAGGTGTTTGGGGTGGGTTTGGAGGGTCCAAGTACCTTTGGAGGAGGTACTTGGATCCCTAGGGCGGAGTTGTTTTGGGCTGGGCAGGTGTTTCAACACTTTAATGCAGCAATTTCCAAGCATGAAGACGCTTCGATCATCGATCTGTTTGACGTCTGAACGACGCACGCACCGAAAAAAGGTACCAGCGGGTTCTGAGATCTCGCAGGACATGGCAGGTGACCCTCTCTCCAAGCATCGTGGAAGCTGACCAGGACCCTTAGAAGACTTTGTAGAGGAAGTTATGCCCACCAGCGGTCCACGTTCCAGTCTGTTCCACATCATATTCCATGTCACGTCCGTGTCCTACTAGAGTGGCATGGCATGACGACTTGTTTTTCCTCCAGCTCTGGTCTAGAGAGGGGCGAAGGAGCTGTGCATATACCTCTTTAAACAGGGTCTCTTTCTTTCGGGCAACTGAGGGGGGATGCATCTCCTTGGTCCTTTAAGGGTCAGAACCCACAGCCCAGTGAGGTTCAGTAGTACAGCTTAACATAGCTTAACTAAGGCTTCATTCGTTTGCTCGTTTACGGCTTCGATGCGTAAGGGCTGTGAACGACAACCCTCCGACTTCCTCCGACATCCGTCCGACCGACATAGCGCGCGGGAACGCAGGCGGCGGATTTGTATACCTTGCCTTCCTTCGGCTCGGGTGGACCAGTCAAGGCTCCAGTCTTCGGTCAGGGGATGGAGCACACAGGTGGTGAGAGACCGGTGGAGAGCGAGGAGGAGAGACCGGTGGTGGTGGTGAAAATCCTGAGATCCATCACTCTGGTGCCAAAGAAAAGGTGGGAGAGACCTTCTAGACGACATCCACCATACATCTACCATATTCTCGGTCATTTTTTCAAGAGCGCTTCGGAGTTCGGGTGGTTCGTATAACCCTTTTCCCATGTGTTTTTCTCTCCAATAACCACCCAAACTGGGTGGTGCTGGGATATGTTTGGATCTGGTCGGTGGTTTTTGAGCCCATCCGAGTTCAAAAGCTCATCCGTCCGGCAGCGGGTTTCTGCCCTTCACCAACTTGACGGGTTTGAGGTATTCTTTCAACATCAGAGATTTTTCAGATCGCACATGAAAACATGTTAGGGAGGTCCTGCAAAAGCCTCGACCCTCCAAAGTACCGAACCATGGGCATGTCATCATGACCCCATCCAACAAAAAGCAGGTCTACGACCACCAGGACCGAGTGTCCAGACGAACGGCTTCGGTCCTGGTATAGACTGTACTCATTGGTTCCGGTCGGTGTTCGGCGACCAAAGCGCTGTGTGAGACTTTGGCCGAACAGCCACTGAGCGATGACCTAAAGGCGAAACAGTTGAAACAGTATTTTCACCACCAGAAAGAAGCCAGCTATTTCTCATGAATGGCCTTGATACCTATGCCCAAAAAAATGGTTTGGCACCCCTTGGTATGTGGTACCACCAAGTGTTCGATCGCAAAAGGCCTTGGTACCTGTCCCAAGTATTCCGAAGCTCTGGCAGTGGCAGTTTGCCCCATTTGGGTTTTGAGGAACTCATGTTGAGCTACTTCTCTTCACCTTGATGGTGACCGGGAGTTCTGTCAGTCGAAACGTCAGATCACCATGTTGAGATATTCATCATACCAAAGTCTCTCCTGTTTATGAAACAACATAGCGCACTCTCCTGTTTAGTTAAACCAAAGCAACCGTCAAAGTGACCTTTTTTTGACCCCAGCAAAGGAGCAAATACTCCTTGGTGGAGCTAGTTCTGACATGTTCTGACGCTTGCAGCAACCGTCAGAGAGGCCTATGTACACCTCAGGGAGCTCGCGCTGCTGGCGCGAGAGGTCGCACACTTCAGTTGTTGCACACTTCAGTTGTTGTTATTAAGGGGGGGTACTGTAGATGTTCCGTCTTCAGAACAGAAGAGACACACAGACAGACTCCATGTGTTTTTTTTGCGGTCGGAGTCTTTTCTGTGACAGTTGGATACAACATGATACAACATTAAAACAGTTCAAAGAGGGAAGGCCACAGCTCCTTCAGGGCATGCAGTTTGGAATATAGTTTGTTTGTCATTGTTTCAATCTCGTTACATGACATGTTTCAAAGGCACCTCGGACTTGGGGGTTGAGGATCCACATGTGTTGTAATCATATGGTTGCATTGCCAGGGAATGCACCGGTCACCAAGTGGTTCCCATGTTTGCCCGTTTTGGGTGAACATCACCTCAATGAACCTCCAGATTAGCTGTGGCTGTGGTGGCTGGGTACTGCCACCTGACTTGTGCGTAGGGAATGAGGGTGGCCGGATCCAAAGGAATCTCTATTGGGGGCGAGGCTCCTCCCTTCCCTACTTTCGTCGCACCAGTCACTTCTAAAGTACGTACTTCACTTTTAAGTTGGAGGCTGCCACTTGGAGACCTACTGCTCGGAATTGCGAGCCTCAGTGCAGAATGGGGACGAACTCACGAGTTCATTGACAGCTGTGAGAGGCCTATGAATAGGCCTCTGCAGGTGTGTGAAATCACTGGGCAATTAACCAGCTATATTGATAAATATAAACGAACGCCGAAAAATATAAACGCCGTTCATCGACCATAGAAATACGAACGCCAAAGTATACCGCAGTGCTGCATCCAGATACAACTCCTCTCCCAAGCTAGCTTGGTGCATCGAAAAATGTTTGCATCAAAAAAAAGGGTTAAACTAACTGGGCGCGTTTTGAGAACTGACAATCGCGACCCAATGAGACAGGTAAGTTTTCGTAGGGACAGTGCTATCCCATATTCGGTATACGCCTATCTTCAGAAGACCGGGGCGACCTAGGAAGAATTGGTTGGTGACCTCTTTAGATCTTTGCTGGAAAAAGCAAAATGAAAGCGCTTACACCAATACCCAGGAACAACAATGCCAACTTTTGCAAGATGCCAGAAATCGGCTGGTTTAGCCTTGCTCTTGCCACTTTGTGAGTGGCCTTTGTTATTATCGCTTTTTGAGACTTACATCCTGAGGACTCTCCCACTTGCTTTCACGGCATTCATTTTTTGTTTCATCTGGATGCCTGTTCGCTTTTATATCACCGTCAGTTTTGCTGGATCAGCCTAGCGTGTTTCTTTTCCGACACCGGAGGTGCCAAACGGGCACTCGGTCACATTTCTGTTCCATTTTGATTACCTAGTTCCATCAGACCTTCTTCGTGCCTTGGATTGAAAAATATTGATAAATGCTTCAAGCACGAAGATGAAAGGACAACATGACCGGCGGAATCGTGGGAGACACTGTTCCATTATATTACAAACAGGTGCTGTCCCACTTCCATGTGTCTTCGTGAGACAGACAAAAACAAAAGGTATACAGTATATTATATAGACACCTGAAACGCAATTGAAGCGCAAGCAGAGATGCACACCAGGGTGGACTCATGAACGAACCCCTACAACATCCGGCCAGGGGCCCACCGTGGCCCGAACTGGCCGTGGCATCCCGTGGGTTCTCTCCTCTCCGAAGAGAGAGAGGCTGTACCCCCTGCCGCCGACCCAGGGGGTTAGACCTATATGCTACCGTGCTTTACAGTGTTTTTCGCGCGCGACGTTAAAACACATCGTGTTTTACAGTGTTTTGTGCGCTCGGATGGGGCCGGATTTGATCTTGGCCACATCAAAAACCTTTACGTGGTTCGGACGTCCGGAAGGGGAAAAGTCGTATCTTAAGAGTATGTCAGTATGTCAACATAAATGGCGCAAATAAACCCAACATAGCTCCAAACATAGGTTCAACACTTGCGCATTATGCTAGAAATGCGAGTCGCACCGGCGTGCATTACCTGCATCATGTGGTGGGCCCTCAACCACGACTGCAACCACAACAACCACAACCATCTGCAACAACAACAACAACAACAACAACCATCGCAACCACACCAGTGGTGGGCCCCTGGCCGGCTGTCGGGCGTCAGCCCTGAATTCAAGCCAGCTAGTAGGCATTGGTCTCTCGATGTTTGGTGACTTTTGTCCGGCCGTGAGTCGATCCGGACAGGAAGCCCCGGCCCATCCCGGAAAGGCGTTCCAAGAGGGGATTGAATAACAGTTGTTGAGGGCGAGGTCTTCAAGTTCGTTCCGAACGGCGAAGACCCCCCCAAAACAACCCGGGGCATTAGGACCCTCCTTGGCAGGCTGTTGTTGGGATACTAACAGGTGGTGAACCCGGGCACCTGACTCGTCACCAGGAAACCCATCGAACGGAGGGTGCTGGTATGTGGCATGGTATTGGTAAATGGATTAAATGATTTAAATGGATGGTGCTGGTCTGTGTTCTTCTTCTGCAGTTTTTTGGGGTTCACCCTTTGGACCTCCCGACCGGGACACGAACCGACCGTCTTTCGACGACTGGAAGCCTCGATGGGCGGGACCGACTCTCTTCGCCAGGCCGGTGTGTCGACCCAAGACTTCGCCCACTGCGAGATGAAGGCGTCCCGCCCCGCCGATTCCGGTGGGTTTGTTGGTGCCGGAGCATACCAGGGCGGGCCCCGGCCCACGGCACATGCTGCAGTAGATGGCAATTATTGTTTTTTCTGGTTCCACAGACTCCAACTTGGAGTCGGAGGAATGTGTCATGTGATGTGTTTGGTCAAAGTCCGGGCTCAAGGCTGCAGTGTGGTGAAGCACTCCTAGCAGTGACGGTTGTGGGAACCTCCAGTGGGTCCACAGTGTTTCATGTGAGCCATGAGAGAACTCAGAACCAGCACACCATGGAAAGCAGCAAGGCCTTTTTTAGAACTTCCCATGAGTCATTTTCCCATACCAGCACCCTCCAACAGGTCTCCTCTGGTATATTTTAACCCATGGATCCACATGCCTTCTCAGAAGGTAATTGGACCCTCCAAACCTACATAAATAGTCTCCAATCACGTTCTCAGAAGGTATGTGGATCCATAGGGTTAGAGTTTGCACCCAACCTCCAGTACTCATATGTTCCCAACCTAGGAGCTCCAATGAGTCAGCTCTGGACTCTCATGACTCAGGTCACAGCGGATGATCATGGTGAACACCGGATCTATACCGTACAGGCGCGGTCGACGGAGTCGATGGAGTTCGAGGGACGTCTTTCCCCTCACTTCATGGACCCGCAAAAAAACATGGTGTTTTTTGTTTTACCATCATGAAACTATAGTTCATTTAAAGAAAAGGAGTCAACATGTCAACACCAGTACATAGAACAGGCATACCATCTGGTACCCCCAAAAAAAACGCGCGACCTCCATGGCTCGAGGACCCGCCCTCGATCTGGACGGTCACGAACGGAAGAACGAACCAGGAGTGAGTGGTTTGTTTAAGGGACTATACACTGGAATCATGAAGCTTCTTTCACAGGAAGAGGATGAAGAGCATTGCAAGTCGCAACTCCCCAGTGTTCTTTCCCAGACCATCCATGTATAGAATAGTGATGGCACATGTATAAGGGTAATGTTCATTCATTATCATTCCAGTCCGATGGTTTGGATTTAATCAGCCTCCGGAAAAGAACACAAGCAACATGCCGAGTTTCAGAGGACCTGGGACCATTGGTACAAGTTCCCGTTTTGATATCTCCCTATATATATGGGATCCAAGTACCTTCTCAGCAGGTGATTGGAGACACCGCTATGTAGGTTTGGAGGGTCCAAGTAGCTTCTGAGAAGGTACTTGGATCCCTAGGGCCCTAGGGTCTATATTGTATTCCTATATGTTCTAAGCTACTCTGGAGGGTCCAGGTGGGATGTCCATTCTTTCCAGCGGCGGGCCTCGGAGAAGGGAGCCACCATGTCTCGTCCATTCTGTCATTGTCCGTGGAAAAAAACACGGTTTGCCGGTGCACATGAGCCACAGCCATATTTGGTTACATCCAGCCACCCTGCTTGGTGCGAACATGGACGATGACTCGTTGAAAGGCCTCCTGTCCAACACCTTTGGCTGTACAGTCCTCCCTCGATTGAGCATACCTCACCTTTGGCACCTTTGGGTATGACTGTTCGCCAGTCAGAAGCCTCATGATCTCCCTTTTTTTCCGCGCGGTTTTCTCCACCCGTCGTCTCTCGTCGGGTCAGACGTCTGCAGCGTCTGGTCTTCGTCCGGACAGCGGTCCGGTGGACGTCGGACGGTCGGTGGGCGGAGCGAGCGGAGCGCAGGTCATTCGGCCCGACGCCCACAAGCTCCACGACGACACGTGTCGAGCTCAGCGAAGGAGCGACGATTCCGGGGGGGAAGGAGGCGACTCGGCGAGCGTTCGCAGCATCGACACGCAACGAACAAGCAACAGAGAGGCATGTGCCACGTCGCACAGCTGACGACTAGCAAGAAAAGTATGGATTTGCAATTGCATTTTAATAGGGGAACTGCTGGGGGCCCACCGGGCCCAATGGGTAGACTGTTCTATTTCCCGAACCTTCCATGGGATCGAACTGGGAGGTCTCCCTGTCTCCCTATTTTAATATATTTTAATCCATACTCATGTACCAACCACGGTCAGATGTCAGTCAGATGTCAGACTCACAGCAGGGCTGGGGCTCATGTTTTACATCTGGGAGAGTTTGATTAGGTGACCTAAGCAGAAGAGATTCGAAGAGAATTTGTCACGGGGTTGCTTATCCTGTTTGCGTTATCCAGAGCCCTCATGAAAAACCTATTTGTGTTTTGAAAGCGGCTCGTTCAAGAACTGGATGTTCTTTTGGCACCTAATCGTCCCTCTACTGATCACGCGCATCATGCAGGCACCTCCATTGCTTTATCCCAAGATATCCAGAATTTCTAGAAAAGAAGACTGACCCATGATTCCGGGTTGACTCCTGTCTATTTCTTGGCCAATGAGGTCCCGAAGTAGCTGCGGCTGGTGCTGTAGCCGATTGGCTAGGTGCCGTTGCAATGGACCATTGGAGAGTTGATCAACACGAAACGCAAAACATGTGTCAATTTGGGTGAAGTGAATTCGCGCCCATGTGCATCCATGTGCTCTGTGTCATTCTCGCTCCGACATGCTCCGACCACATGATGAAACACGGGTTTGGCCATCCCAGGAAGCCACGGCGGAAGCCACGGTTGTTCAGATATCGGTTCTTTTTGGATCCGTGGCAACTGGGTCGTAGAAAGCAAATGGTCAAGGTTCTCAACCACAGCTTGGAAGAGTAGTAAAAGTCTTAAGTGTCTTAAGGTCAGCTTTGACATGTGTTGACCATAGAATTCCTTTTACTATTGGGTTGATTACTGTAATTGATAGAGGGGATACCCCAAAGTTATTATATACAACCGTATACGGTACCAAATCGACGCCTCGACGAATTACCAAAGGGGCTGCATTGGTTGATGGCAACGACCTTCGCACTTCAGACCATTCTTCCATGGGTATCAATGTCATTACTGTTCTTAAGCGCCATCCACTGCTGCTCAACTGTTTGACCGCACAGAGAGTTAAAACCTCTTCAGCATCATGGTTCTTCAAAGTAACCAAAAGGCATGCAAAAAGACACAGAGACTCCACAGCTAGGTCACTTTGAAGAAGCTGGTGATCTCTTTTTGAAACACCATCTTCTAAGATAGGTCTACAGTATATCATATCCCATTCCCAGTGATACTGTGCATGATAGATCATGTATAGATCATGGTTCCAATCCGAGCATGTTTGATTGGTGAAGAAAAAGCGGAGACTCGGACCGTCGCCAGGTGCCTTTTGATCTTGTTCTTGTTGGTGCTCTTTGTGCCATGGATGAAAGCGATGGGTGAAGCGATCAGGTTCTCCAGCTTCGAACTGGAGCGGAGCACCACCCAGTTCGGGTGATATGTGTTTGAAGGAAACGACATATAGGGAGTCAGGTGGGTCTATAAACCACCCACACTCGGTGCTGGTGGAGAGTGAATTTGACACCAACTCTTCAAGAAACAGGAACTAAGCGACACCACGCGTACGCAGCGGTCAATCTGGTGCTAGAAGAGTTCGAATCTGCTTAGCGTGGTAGCTCATTTATTGCTTGTTGTAGTACAGGTACGGTAGCTTCCTAGTGGTCTATCCAAGAACATTAGATCGCCTGTTGTTGTGCATGCCTTTGTTTTCATTATTTGGTCAAAGTAATTGCGCAAGACTTCATCAGATGATTGGAAAAAGAAAGGTCATCGGATGATTGGCTAGGATGTTCAGGGCCTCACTTTCTCAGCTGGCTTAAGTTGGTTCAATCCCACCACACTCCACTTGTCATTGTTTCAATTGAACTCCCGTTGGGACCAATGGCAAACCGCTGGGCGAACCTCGAAAGCACCATTCATTCCGATCTCTTGCCCTACCCCTTCCCCGCTACTGGTAGTTGGCTTGCCCAAACTTCCATCCGCTACTGCCGCTGGATAACATGCAACTTGGCTGTGGGTCATGGCACCGTTGGCCCCTGGTTGTCGTTTTTGCCAGCTGGTCAACATCACCCTATATGCATTATCGGAATCGACCTGTTGCATTGGAAGGTCAGGATGGATGTGGTCCCATACCTATTATATATGTATAGTATAGATCTTCATTAGGCAATCATGTCCGCCTGAAGTTTAATTCGGCTGAACATTTTCCACCTGTTAAAAGAACAAGAAAAAACTTAGCTGCTGCCTCGAGGGTTAGGCAGACATGTTTGCCCAAGAAGAGCTTCATAGGTATCACCAAAGACCAAAGTGCCTCAGGTCTTGCCGGTCCGGGCGTCTTAGAGTGATGTTTGAACTGCGAAGGGAGAAGGGCCATAGGACGACTGGTGTGAAGAACACCAGCAGAGTCGTCTGCTTGTTCCCAGTTGACATGGAGCACTGGGACCTACGGTCAAAGATGTCGAACACAACGCAGGTGTACTCGACGTTGGTCATCGTTCGTTGGTCGCTGATTTCCTTGTATCATGATTCACCTGAGTCCGCAAAGCTGCGGACGATATATGACCTGATAGACTCACTATTGACTATATGCCCTTTTTTTGACGACAAACTGTCCAAACCAATCAACTGGGAGTGGACCATGAGACAGAAAATCAAGGGCCTCCAAAGAAGCCACAGCATCTCAAGACTTGTCTTGGGGACCCTTTGGCTATTACTTCTTGAGTAATTAAAATATTTGAATTTGGACAAGCTGTTGCTGTGCACCATTGCTTACTCAATCGCTTTGCTTGACTGTATGGAGGTGTTTTCCCAGAATGACGGGGTGTTGAAACTTGAAAGTCGACTCTTTCAATGATCCGTGGAGAGTCTTGCAGTGTGGTCGGCCTTGGCTCAGACCCTTGAGGTTTAGGTCAAGAGTCAAGCAACATTCAACTGCTAAGCAAAAACCTCCCACGTTGCGGTTCAACTGAGAATGTGGAAGCGGGTCATGGAACCAGGAGACCGACCGGTTGACCTACCCAGAAGGTCAAGTGACATGGACCAGAACTCCAGGCAGCCCGACTCGTCGCGCATGTGAGTCCATCAGTTCAGGATCAGCATGGCCAGGCAGCTTGCTTCCGGCTCCGAACAATACACCCAGGAAGATGAACATGGAACCTGGCATGGACCCTGGAAAAGAATCCTTTCCCCAAAGCAGCGTTTTTGTTGCTGGTTTCATGTGGGTGAAACATGTGGGTCGACCTCGGTGTCAGTGGTTGCAAGCGAGTTCAGCCCAACTCTCATGGAGTGTCCACAGCCATTGATACCTGCCCTACGCGCCTTGAAAAAACATCCTGAGTCACAGCCACTGATACCTTCCACAGCCACTTTGATCATTGACACCGGCCTGGCTGATGGCTGATGGCTTCAATGGCCAAGTATGCGGCCTCCAGCGGCTTCCTGCGAGAGAAGGAGGTTTGCCGCGTGGCGCAGCTTTCGCGCAGTCACCAGGTCCACAGCTGTCCTTGTGAAGATGGGAGGGCCTTGTCGAGGGAGGGAGGTTAGGACAGGTTGACTGGTGAGGATGTTATTTGGATAATTTGTCTTGCAATCCGAGGGTACTTGGGATTACCACTTCAGTTAATGTGGCGTTTTCTCATGTCCTATCCCAGAGATGGTTTCTTGATGGACAGGAACAAAAGCAATTGAGGAGTCGTCTCGCTGTTTGCTCGCTGTTTGTCGTCTCCACGTTTTTCTTGCGCTATGGATCCACTGGCACCCTCCTATCGGTGACGTGGTCGACACTGAGACGGTGCCAGGGTCGGGTCCAGTCATACCATTTCGAAGGTGGCTATGGAGGGATACTGTAGATTTGTGAGTGCTTGAACCAAGCAAAAATGAGCAAATCCAGACTCAACAAATAAGCAAATCCAGATTCAATCAAACAAAATTCAGACTCAAAGCAAAACTCTTAAACAAAAACAACCAATTATATCCAATTATTGTGTTTGTGTTTTTCTTGAGTGTGAATGTGTGTTCTTTTTGTTGTTTTTTAGTATTTTTTTTTGGTCATTCTTGGTTTGTGTTGTTTTTGTGTTTGCGTGTGTTTGTTTCGTTGTTTTTTGTGTTCTATTGTTTTCTTGATTTTGGACTAGTTTGGGGAACTAGAACTTACTAAGGATAGATTCGATAGATCCTCTTAGGGGCAATTGCTCGAGCAATTGCTCGCTTCGGGGCTTCGCCCGGGTGAAAACGGATGCGATGGAGCCTTTTTTTTTGAATTTCCTTGCATAGTTAGTGTATCAGCTGTTAAAATTGATTGCACGTTGATTCCTTGTATCAGCTATCAGCTGTATTTGGAATTTCCTTGGAAATGTCATCCTTGATATAGTCGATGTCTGGTTTGCTGTCCTTTGCACCTGGTGAAAGCCACTTTGATAACTATAGTCTGTCACCGATACTGGAACGATCTCCAGGAAGTACACAAATCGACCAAACCTCCCCCCCCTGCGAGTATCAATGACAAATTTCAACCAGAGTCTTGCAGCATGCAGATTTCTCTTGTTTTCAACCTCTACAAGTGTTTGTTCGTGGAAACCTGCAGTCTTGAGTCTTTCTGTAACAGTTCATCCATCAGACCCGGCGGTTCACGGCCGTGAACCTCCAGGAGTGCTTCGAACAGGGCCACTTCTTGCTGCACCTGTGCCGTGGTGGAACACACCGGAACACGGCGTCAACAGCGCCTTTGGGCTCTTTGGGGATCCAGGGAGTTCTGAAAGTCTTCGCATGAATTCCTCGGATCTAAATTCTGATCTCCACAGGAATCACCTTCCAGGAACCTCTGAAAAGGGATCCTCTGAAAAGAAAAGAACCTCTGAAAAGCCAGAACCTGGGATCATCTCCAGAGGGTTCTTCCCACTTCCCACCTTTTCTTCCGGTTTCGGAGATGATCCTTTTTCTTTCAGGCCCCAAATCACTTGGATCTCGTGGACAGGAACATCGAACAAACGATGAGCAAGAGGAGAACATGCTGAAGTTCTTTCAGGGCAAGCTATCCCAGCAGCTGTTTGGGTGTGGTGGTCGGAAATCTGGGTGGGTTGACCGTCTCCACTGCGGTCAAACATGCTCAGAAGTAGTTGATTCCAAAAGTCACAAATAACTGCTTGGCAGATCGCTTGAAGCGTTGTTTTCTCCGAACTTCAATGCTAGAAATTCAGCCGTAGCTTGATGTAGCTTCCCACTGAGGAGCAAGCATGGACCCCCAAAACCTCCCCAATGTAGGTATATAAGATATGTATGCCATACATGGAGTGTCTGGGTTTGACTTGCTCTTTTCTGTTTGTTCATCACTTCTTGTCGCTTTAGCATGCTTCGGCCATGTTGCATGGGTCGACCAAATATGACTTTCTTCAATCAATGTTCTTCCGGTCCAAGCCCCTCCCACACGTGTGTGGATTGACTTGAGAACAAAAATCCCTTTTCCACCGATCTCCTTCCTCACTGCGCGGTGACTCCGTGCCTGCCGGTCGCTCAGGAGCTGCAGGACGCATCAGATGTCCAGGCTACAGAAGGACTGAAGAACCGATGGAAGATGGATCGGTGAAGAAGGGACAAAATCCAGTGAAGTGACGGGACAAAGCACTTGCATGCGATGTTTTGGAAATGGCCTCCAACCTAATCCCATACACTCCATGGGACTGGAAGAAAATAGCCGCCCCAAACCAACCCCCCAGTCAACCACCCCTGGCCTGATCGGCAGTCCTATGGCAGTTCCATTAGTCGCGTCTGGGAATAGCGGCCTCCGCCGTATTGACGTGACATGCCGGCTCCAAAGGGACGAATCAATCCATGTTTCCGTCCTGCACCATGCATGGGTGATTGAGTGGCGCTCGGTTGAGATGGGGCAAGTTTCAGGCTTCACACCGAGCCAAATCGGGATTTGGCTTCACTCGAAGTGGAGGTGGAGTTCACCTCCACCACGTGGAGGTTGATATTTGGAGAATATGTATTTTTTCTCCAGATGCCTCTTTGGCCAATCCAAGCTTTGGAGTTGGGTGGTGGGAGTTAGCTCCCATGGATGTGATGGGGCTTTGGGGGGGCGCCAACGTCTCCTCTTGGAGCACCGGAGTCTGCTGGATGGTGTTTTGATGGGTCCCATAGACTTGACTATGGATGGGTCCCATCAAATCTTCCATGTTTTCGGTTGTTCGGTTTTTTCGGAAGACTATGGGTTCGTTCCAAAAGACTGGGTGGAATGGAATCCCCTCCCCCCAATGCTTGGAAAGATCTCTACTTTCTGTTCACCGCCTTCCTTACCCGGTTCTCACTTTTTCATATCTTTTAAAAGACAGGGCAGCAGGTTGCTGACTGGGAAGCAGCGAGGCACGCCTGGGGAAGATTCAACAGGGGTTGAAGACCCTTTTGGATTATAATGTATAGATAGACTATCCCATACAGGTACCCCTTTAGTTGTGGTCACCAATTGAGACATGTTAGGGTCCAACAACCCTCAACTAATAGCCTGGAGGGTGGTATAGGCACCCCTGTGACGTTGTGGTCACTGAACTTTTTTCCGCGACTTCGTTCCGATCGAACCCTGGGTCGTTGGAAGTCCCGCGCGTGGAGTCCGTGCCTCCGCCGGGTGTGCGGCGTGCCCCGCAGGAGCGCACACCGCGCGAGGAACTCCTCAGCCGGATGGCCAGGAAGCTGGCAGGCTGTGTAACTCGGCTGTGTCACAGGCGTGATAGACTGCGAAATTCAAGATTCATATGATTTGTATAATGCTATAATGGTTTTATGGGGGAAACGATATATGGATGTGGTCATTGATTAGTCGTGCGTGTGATTAGAACTGGGTGGGGTGATGTCTCCGGAGGGCACGCAAGATATGAGACGTGAAATGAGATTTCACAAGTAGTGTTCCCAGACGCGACTAATGGAACTGCCATATATGCCGATCAGTTGGGGTGGTGCCACGGGGGTCAATGTAGTCATGTATTCCAGTCCCATGGAGTGTATGGGGTTACTGTATACATCACTTTGCATGGTTCAGTTTTAGACCAATGACATGGCGGCCTGTCGCAAAGAGGGCGGCGAAAAGAAAACTGCACACAAACACATGCTTTGAACAAGAAATCCACCGGACAGGCTTGGACTCTTCGGACTCTTGCAGCTTCGGACTCTTTGGACCTCACAGAACATCCTAGTGCTGCCACTGCGCAGGTTTCAGGTCCTCGCCTCTAGGGGATGCAGGCTGCAAGCATAACTGCAAAGAAGAAAGGGCTGCAATCAAGGATGCACTGCCCACCACATTCTTTCAAAGCAGACTCCAGTCAAGAAGCTAAGCCTCAAGCATGTTCCCAAAGCGAGGTTGGGGAACTTGCAGAAGAGGAACGAGGAACCATTTTACGTCGCTTCCTGCCAGATCCTCTCGCGGGCGGAGACCGGCGCCACAGCAGCCAGCTGAGCATGCCTCGCATGCCAGCTGCTTCAACCATGCTCTTCCGGCGCTCGTGGAAGAAGGATGCACTTGTAGTTGCTGATGTGGAATACATGGACAGCGTGTGGACGAGATCAATCCGCAAGACATTTACAAGGACCAGTCCTGGCTCACACCGAAGCCTCAAGTGGCTGCTGGGGAAAGAATGTGCGAAATCTATCGAAATGTCACTCACATCATTGACTGTACAAGACAATAGGAACCCATTTCTGCAAGAACAAGACTTGCGTGATCAACTTTCACAAGACCCCAAATGTACGTAATTGAACGTTCACCGTTGGGGCAGATATGCACCATTGACCGAGCCTGCCAGTCGCAAGAACAACATCATGAATTGTTCGTAACCAACTTGCCTTTCAATTATCAAAACATCAATTACATGTTTTACATGTCATATACTCCCTAGGGCGACTTCACCATATCCTCAGGTTCGGTGGTTAGACCCTCCTGGCACCCACCCTTGTCCTATCTTCGAAACGGAGGTGGGCCAGGAGCCCTAGGGACTGTAAGAAACACAACATCAAACAAAACATTTTAAGAAAATTAACATCTCCACAACACGAGAAAAAGGCCAACAAGATGATCGGCTGCACCAACTACCCCCTCCGTCTACCCAACTTGTTGTATCTTTCGAATACGTCAATCGAATTCAGATATCGAGTGTGCAGTGCAGACTGAGCATATTCTCGCTTTTGCGTTGTTTGTTGGTTGTTTGAGTGCGGCCAGTCTCATTGCCTTTAGCCACTACATGCCACTAGTCCTTCCTTTGAGAAAGACCGGAGCATATATGACACTAAGAAGGCGCAATGAGTGGCGCAAGGGATTAAACCAAGTCAGTTCCAACCAGACACTTCACACGCCACACGCGTCTTTCTTTTCGAAGGGTGGCACCGGGCCCACCCATCCTCACGTCGGGACGGCATGGCTTCGGTGGCTGCACCGTCTAAGGCAATGGAATGGGTCCACCAATACTAGTTATTTGATGTTATTTGCCAGGGAATCGTCCGCCACCTTCTCAGACTCGACGGGATCCTTCGGATCCTCCACACATCATATAGAAACTGTCTCCGTCCTCATCCTCTCAGAGGGTGCCTGTGGATATCCGGCATGTGATTTGTTGTTGGAAGCACTGTGTGTTTATCGTGACGAGCACTCCAGCAGTCTGATCATAGAATAAAGAGGCCCAAGGTTCGTTTGACATGTCTCTTAGCTTTTGTGTCAAGTCCTTGGGTTCCGTGCTTTTTGTTTCTTAATTTATTACGTGAAGCAATCCCTTGTGGGAGGAGAACCATTGGCAAGTGGAGGAACCCAAATCATGTTGAGACACCCCCATGCAACGGTTGGTTGCTTGGTCGGTTGGTTGATTGGTTGGTTAGTTGCTTCATGTGAAACGCTCAACCGAGAAAAAGACGGCTTCTGACGAAACAAGTCTTGCTGGATCCAGAAATGCCTCTACAACAAAAAGCATGCAATTGTCCACCAACGCGGGGACATCAACAGATCAATCACCAGGTAAGAACTTGTTCTGCCACGTCCTGTTGCGAACCGCAGCAAAGCGGCGACAGACTGGCGATGTGTGCGATTTGAGGTGCGGAATCCCTTGATCTCGTTGCACATCGAGGAGCCCAACCCGACCGATGTTGACAGAGACGGGTGCCTAAAGGAAGTGGGTTCCAAGACATTCATTTAAGTAGCTGTTGCATTACTTGCAGCAGGTGTTCCTTTTTTAGTGTGGGAATCGGACACACAAAAAGCCATCGTTTGTGTCACTGAGGAAGAATGCACAGTGGCCTTCTATTAGGGGGATGATTTCATGCGGCAGTCATCTCGCATACGACGTTCTTTCAGACTTGACGATGGCATATATTGGATCTTAATATCATACGTGCTAGCAACATTGCTCATAACTGATATACGCCCTACGCCTCCTATCCCCAGAAGGTAGGGACTGATCCCCCAAACGCACTCACCCCAACCAGCTTCTCCGAAACGGAGGTAGGCCAGGAGCCCCCAATGTTGTTGTCCATCTCTTACCCAGTGAGTGGATAACCTGCCCAACCTTTTGTGGAATTGGGGACACCCCACAACAATCCAATCCAACAGGTGGAGGTCAGTTTAGCCTGCACTTTCCAGGCAAACGGCTTCCTTGGATCAGTTACGGCAGAAGACAGTACGTCAGACTCCAATGAACGCCCAACCGTCAGTTGTGGGTCAAGGTTCAAAAGTCCAGGCCCAGGGGCGCTAAGGGTGGCAGAGTTCGATCCAAATCAATCGAACGAGCCATGACTCTGGAAGTCTAAGACTACTAATTTAAAGATGGTCTTTGGGCAACCCCTAAGAGGAATTGTTTTACTTAAGTGATGTATATATTTTGTCTTGGGACTTCGAGGGAAGAACTTCTTGGATCTTCTTGGTGCCAGAAGTGCTGCATGTTGAACTCGAATAGGCCTGTCCAAGCGGGTCCAGCCCTTCGGATGAAAACAGTTTAACTCTTCCAGCGACATTCCCAGGAGTCACGGGCGCTGGAGGAGTTGTTCGAGCCCGTGCTGAAGGTCCTGAGGCGAACGGCGAAACAAAAAATTCAAGACACGGAGGCACATTGGATCGAATTGTTTGGGTTTAGCAAGAAAACAAGTCGAAAGATGTTGATCTGAACCATGTAGGTCAACATATAGGTGTCCACAGGTTTGGCATGCCATGCCATCTCTGTGTTTGACTGGCCGCTCCCAATCGTCACAGGGGCGCCAGCCAGTTGCAAAGCTTGCAGCTCTTAAACCTGGCCACGAGCCCCATCCGCGCCTCCATGCCCTGTGGGCGAATGGAGCTGAAGCACATGCACCAGCTGGTGGACAGCTGTACCAGCTGGTCTGGAGGCAGCTTTCAGGGGGAATGAGTGCATCCCAAAGTACATATGCCAGGGGGGTGCCATCCGAAATCCAGATTCGGAAGAATATCGGACTCAACTGAGACCCACCTTTGTAAAGTGCCCCTATGGCAGCCCCATCTTCCAACCAGTTTTCCGGCTTCCGGTGTGGGTCAATACCTGCGTTTTGTTCCGTCCCTGTCGATGTCGTCCCTTCTGTTCTGTTTGCGGTGACGTCGTTCGAAGTCCACGAGACCACACGCATTCCTGGTCAGCCCGCTGAGGAGACCCCCCAAAACCAGGAAGCCTTTCTAGGTACCCACGAAAAGTGTTTAATCTGACCTGACCAAGCTTTTTTTTGAGGGATTTGATTTTGTCCTACTAGAGCCATCCAGCAAGGTGCTATTTTTGGCACCAGACCCTTCTTTTTCCAGGTGTGAACTTGAGAAATTCGCCACATATAGAACTTCGTTACGGCAATAATAATTGCCGTTTTCATGAAACGTCGCCTTTTTCCGTTCTGCGGCGTTCTTCCATATTGATCTCATGGGGACGGCGTTTCTTGATGAACTGCGGCAGTTTCGGTCAGTTGACGGCAATTTTGGTCCACACATCCATGCGCCTCAAAGAGTCATTTCGTTTTAGTTTTAGTGCAGGCGAGTATGAAAACATTGTAGGGTCTTGCTTGAAAGGCAACTGAACGTAAAAGGCGTCTTATTATATCAGCAAACTCGCATAGTCATGTGAAGTGGAAAGGGCAGCTGATGGAAGTGTCACATGCTGGGTTTTCGTCGGTTTTCGCGGGTAACTCGACCTCTTGCGCGGCGTTGCAGAAGACTTTGCGTTTAAAGTTACGGCGTTCTTACCCGTACTTGCGGCGTTTTTCCCCGTACTTACGGCGTTTTTCCCCGTACTTACGGCGTTTTCCCCCTACTTACCGCGTCGTTCCCTTACCCTGTCTAGGGTCACTCAAGGTGGCAGCAAGACTTGAAACAACATGTCACAACGATCCTTTCAGCCATTGCATCATCAAAATGTGAACAACCCTGCCGTGATGTCAATCGAGACCTTAGACAAGGGCTGCAACATCTTGAGAATTGCTACCATGAGGCTTGAAAACGATGAGCTCTACTTACAAGTGAAAAAGGAGAAGGCAATTTCAGGGTATGGACGGACCAAAACAATATCCTCTCTGGTAGATCAAACAAAACGGCGATTCTTTTGTGACGGCGTTTTCACTTCTCTGACGGCGTTTTCACTTTCCAGGGATTGAGCTACGGCAGAAAAAATGAGTTACGGCAAAAATTATTGCCTCAACAGCCTACGGCAAAAATTATTGCCTCGGGAGGGTCTATAGGTATGATATTAGAGGGTGGAGGCCCTACGCTGCGGGCGTGGAAGTTCGACCTTGTTTCTTACGGTGCTTAATTCGTTTGTTTGGTTGCGTTTGAATTTCAAGCTCCCTGTTTTTTTTTGCCATTCCGACCTGAGCGTCAGCGGGCGTTGTCGGGCGTTGCTATGTTTCATGAAGAGATGGGTGCAAAAAAAAAGGTGGACAGTTCGGTTCACGCTTTAAGGTTTCTTTTCCCGACATCGAAAACGGATCGGCTGAATTGGCTCATCTACTGACTGGTTGTGCGACTGGCACCACTGCAGAGCCTCACTCTAGGCCTCACCGAGCTTAGCCTCGCTGCGGGTGAGTGGTCCTGGCACGCTTTGGTGCATCTCTTCCATTCGTTGGCGCCGGGCGCGGGCGCGCGGGTCCAGAGCTTGAAGCTGCGGGGTAAGCTTCCACTGGGCCCAAGGACCCAGGGCTTGCCGACACCTGGCTTTCGGTGGCGATCCAAGCGAGTTATGTTCATGGCAGGGTGTCTCATATTTGGTCAGCTATTGAAGGATGTGGAATACATGGTCACAGGAGTGAATTCGAAAAGGATATATAACTTTTGATGTCTCATATTGAGACACCGAAAATATCGGACATGTGTTGTGCTTCGGGTGTGCAGATCATGGACCATCAAAGTGGAGAGACTATCTCATTTGATGGTGTCTAATAGAGCAGACGTACCACCTCGGCGGTTCTGAACGTATAATGATCGTCCCTGACAATCCCTTTCCGGAATAGCCTTTATGGAGCCCTTTTCAACCACCCCTTGCCTGATATTTCTAACTACGCCAGTCCCACGGATGGTCTAGACTAGTTCACTTA
Source organism: Durusdinium trenchii (assembly GCA_963970005.1). NCBI lineage: Eukaryota > Dinophyceae > Suessiales > Symbiodiniaceae > Durusdinium > Durusdinium trenchii. The sequence goes on from CAXAMN010004224.1 coordinate 785,454, forward strand.
GAGCAAGACCCCAAGGTGTGAAGTGTTGCAGATCGGTAGTTCTTGGAAACTGTTCCGTTTGCCAACAAATTCACTCACACTTTGTGGGGGTCCAAATGAAGCTACTTCCGAATTGACCGATGGTCTTGCACATCGGATTCCAGAGATGAATTTGGTCAAGTTCAAGCACAGATGAGTTTGGTGGATGAGTTTGGCAACACAGATGTGTGACTTTTTGGGAGCTGGAGATTCCTCAAAAAATTCACCCACGCCAGCGGTGGATTGATGGAGGACTGTTCCATTGTTCCATGTTGGGAGGACCAGGCTGATCATCTTTCTTGGGCCAGTCATCAAAAGCCAGTCCCAGGAATGGGCAGTATGTGAGGGTGGATGCTGAAGATACTAGCGCCAGATTGGAGACCGCCCTTCACGTGAAGGAGAGACCGAGCAGTTCTTCAGGGGCTGATTTCTTCGACCAGGGCCGACCACGTTGCGCCAAACGGAACTACCCGCCTTTGAGTCCCAACGCATTCCCAACGCATTCCCAAGTATTGCTTCCTGGGTCAGCACTGTGAGTGAATCCTGACAGGCAAGCCTCTAAAGTCCACGTGCTGGCGTGAATTTGCACCACTATAGGCCATGCAAGTATAAAGGATATATGTTGTTTTGTGCTATGCAGTTGAATGATGCAGGAGGGTAGCCAACTATCCTTGAACAGGTAGAAGGTCAAACGTCGCAGGAACACGGTCCCAGCTTAAACAGCATGACTCGACCTACTTTGAGATCGTTGAGACTTCGAGAAACAGAGGTGGGGGATCAATCATGAAGAAGCTTCGAACAGTCGATGGTCGCAAGCCTTGTGTGTGTGTTGATCCTGCTGAGCCTATTATATAGATCCTGCTGAGCCAGTTGTTTTGTTTTCCCCAACACGTGGTTTATCCTTAAGTTGTTATGGGTTTGTTGGTGGAGGAAGCTGCAACTTGGAAGCTGCTCTATCACTGCTTGCCCTCTTGCTGGCTTTCATTGGACAAGACCAAGACCACTTGTTTGCATAACTTTGTATGTACAATTGTTGTTACGCTTCATTGGGAACCCCATATTTTGCTCACTGATTTTATCTCAGTGAAGCTTCTTGCATAAGCGCATATATAAAGACTCCCTACAGGGCATGGAGCAAATTCTATGCTCCCATTCTGCCAGATTCTACACCAGCCTTGGTTTGTTGGTGTTTTTGCCTTGCCTTCTTTGGACCTTCCAGTTTGGAGTATCTTGTTGTTCAACTTCTGGCCCAACGTTCCGTCCTCTCTACACATTGACTCCCAGGACTTCTGCTGGCGCGGCGCGCGGATCCATTCCGCCGAGTGTCTGGAACGCTTAAGCCGCGCGCTCCCGAAGGCCACTATGGTCTTTAAGATGGAGGTGTGCGGCGTTTTTGCAGGCAGGATTTCAACAGAGCGTGGCGGAGAAGGGCGGCAAAACCGGACACCCAGATCAAGAGCAAGCTGGGGAAGAGCGCTTTTTAAAGCGAGGGTTTTTTCTTTGAAGTTTCAGATTCTAGGATATCGATTGATGTTCAAGACAAAAAGCAATACTGTATTCCAACAGCTAGAAACAATTTGCCACTTGGACACCCCCGACATTTGGTTTCTGGGATTTTGGAAGCTTAATTAATGGCAGTCTGAAGGTTCCGGGTGTGCATGAGATGGTGGAGGGTCAGGTTAGTGGAATGACACAAAAGATGCAACAGAAAAAAAATTCCAAAAAGGGTGAAACAAAGGTGGGAAGGTCCCCCCCAGCTGTGTTTCTCAAGCGGATGTGCGGTCTTTACTGTGTCTTTTGATCAAGCTGTTCCAATGTTGTTTTAATTGCATGGTGGTTGATCACGATACTTTCCCCACAAACAGGCTTCCATCGGCCGCTTTCCGCTGACGCTTGCTGCAGACACGTGCAAACAATGGTTCCGTTCCGTCACCCTGTTCCACGTGGAACAGAGTTAACTGAAAACCCTGTGACTAAGTGTGTTTTATCCGAAAACAATCATACTATCACATACTGTGCTGACGTTGGAAGATTTCCAGAACGTTCTGAACTTCATCCCTGCAACGGAATGTCCGACTTGGTGACTATACCCAGCCGTTGAGACTGACCCACCTGGCGGCGGGCTGGCCGAGGCCCGTCCAGCGAAGAGATCGCCGCCTTCGCGCAGCTGCGCACGTGGCCACGTCAGGTCTGGACTCGTCCGCACGCGGAGTGGCAGCTGCTGGCCGCCACGACGCCCGACAGTCGATGCAGCGAGGTGGCCGGTGCTGAGGTTCTTTTTGGGGCGGGCGTTGGGTGGTGAAGAAACGTCGGAGAGTGGATGACGTGTACAGTACATGATTCAGTTGTGGACGTGGACACTGGCATCATCACCCATTTAACTGTTTTTATCCACCTGCCAGGTGAGTGAGGGCCGTAGATTATATCAGAACCGTCACGTCCCGCCTCCTTATATCTCCCGGTCCTCAACCGCGAGCGCTAGATCACAGTGGGCACCTCTGGACCTTAACAGATAGAATGCAATGTAGAATGCCAGCATTTATGCGATATAGAATGCCAGAACAATACAAATGGCAGTGCATTTCTGGCAGATAGAGTGTCAGCATTTATGGCAGGTAGAATGTCAGAATATATGCCAGGGCCCATGCCAGAACATTTGCCACATAGAATGTCGAAATAATGTCAGAAGATATGCCAGAAACATGGCAGACATAATGTCAGAAAATATGCCAGAGACAATGGCGAAATAATGTTGCAATACATGCCAGAAAAATTGTCAGATTGAAATGTCATGGTGGGGATCACTCGAAGTAAGGTAATTTGTTTCACTTTTCAAGGGTAACTCGAAACATATTGAAACATATAGGGGCATTCTGTCTTGCACATATTTGCGGCATTCTATTTGGTATGCATTCTGGCAGTCTATCTCGCATATTCTCTTAGATCTCTTCTGACATTCATTCTGGCATTCTACCTGGGATATCTTATTTGACATTCTTTCCGGCATATCTCTTGACATTCTTTCTTTTCTGACATTCTACCTGGCATATCTTCTGCATATCTTTTGATATGTTTTCTGACATTCTTCCTGGCGTTCTATCTGGCATATCTTCTGACTCGCGGTTGAGGTCCGGCGGGGAGGCACAAGTCCAACAGACTTGAGCTCTGTTCTTATCGTATGGCCAAACGTTGCGCTTTTCGGGCTGTCAAACCTGCCAAATGGATTCAGCAAAACGTATAATTCTTCTGGTGCAACCGCCCTTTAGACTTTTCTGTTACCTGAGCCATGGAAGGCCATGTCACGAAAGATTTGGAGGAGCTCATGGGCCAGAACGACATTGGTGTCTGTTTGAGGTTGGAGAAGGTATGCCAGCAATTGAAGACGCACAAGATGATGTACTTTTGTGTGTTGCAGCCACAGCAGGTTTTGGTGCACCCCAAGAACAGGGGTGGCATTATGCTGGGCATGCATGATGTCCGCTATAAGGGGCGGAGGTGAGCGCGCCGCCCAACGTCGCCGACGCTGAATCTTTCCTGTTGCCTACCCAGCGCGCGATGTGTTGAGTCAACAGGGGCAGCGAAGCGACCTGCCAGGGAAGACGCTAGAGACCCAGCTCAGAGCCACAATAGAACAAAAACTTCCACACACTGCTTTAAATATTGAATTGTTTCTCAGATTATGATAAGATAGGATGCCCAGATATTTGCCAAACAGAATGTCAGAACATATGCGTGGTAGAATGCCAAAATGCGTGCCAGATAGAATGCCACAATATATGCCAGATAGAACGTGAAAATATCTGCCAGACATAATGCCACACTATATGCCAGATAGCTTGTCATAATTCAGAATATATATTCCAGATAGAATGCCAGATTGTATGCCAACAATTACACTTGCAATTCATTTTAAACACGTCTGTTGATTGCCGAACAAGTGTCGATATACATGGCAAAACACATGTCAGAACCGAAGTCATGCCAGAACACGCGTCAAAACATTGTGGCAATCCACATGTCAGGCCGCGTTTGTCCAAATAGTTTGTCCCTGCCTTCTTCCAAATTGCCTCTCAGGGTGGGGATCCCTCGAAGTAAAATAATTTGTTCAGGTTCTTAGTGGTGAAGGTTTTTGTCCAGTGACTGTTTGCAGCATGACCCATGTGCTTACCTCAAAGCAGGACACTTGACCGGTTTTGGTGTGATGGTTGTTTCGGGTGGTTGACTCTATTCAGCCATCAGCAGGGGAAATCTTTGGGTTGTTGAAAATGACAACATCCGACAACTCAAATGTATCACCTCGACAATTTTTTGGGTTGCCGAAAAGGCACCAGGCCCCGCAAAGATATAAACCAAATATAAACCAATTCCCACCGTTCCCACCCAGTTCCCACCGCGCGCCCTTGGACGCACTTGCCTTTGGGACGGAAGAATCTCAGTTGGTACGTCGGAAATGGGTCCAATTGGCTCTCCGAAACGGCGTGCTCTTAGTCGCAAACAGTCCTTTTGTTTAATATGTATATATTTGTTTTTTTCTAAACCACTAAAGGTTAAATGGTTAAACCTTTAGCAAAGGACATGGACAGCCAAATGCAGTCGTGGTTTTCTGTATGATGGGGTCATGTCCCATCTTCTACAATCATTTGGAGGGTCTGCGTGATCACGTTCGCACTGTTGCGCTCTAAGGAACTTTGAGGAGGCGGACATGTTGCGTGTCATGCAGAACTTGTACTTGGAACCGCTGAACGAAGCGGAGGTCTCTGCCGCGAGACCAGTGGACAATGCCAATGACCTTGCTGACTTCATATAGCATCTATTTGCAGATCGGAAAGATCTTTGGGGCCCCTCCAGGATAGGCACCACGATATGGCTGCTGGACAAGACTATATGATTCAGACTCAGTGTTATCAATCACTAGCTGGGTGAGACAAAGTCACCCACGCAGTGGAAACCATATCAACAAGGGTGTGGAAGCTAGCGCCAGCACGGTGGTTGATTTCAGCACAATTACTGCAACTTAATTAATGGAACGTGTGTGTGAGAGTAGAGCAATGAGAATCCTTTGCACAAAAAACATACACTTATGGAAGAGGAATAGACTGAATCCCACTAAGGATGATACTTGTTGTTTTAGCAGGAGAAACATGCGAAGGAAACTATGTGTGCAACGCAGGAGGGATTAGAAGATGATTAGTGGGAGGTTTCACTACCAAACATGTTTATATTTTAAACACAAGGGGAAGGCTGGGTTTAATAATTGAGGTTGAAGATCCTTGTCAGCTTGTCCAGCGGAAACCATTGAGAAAAGGATGAAGTTTGGGCGCAATTTCAAGCATGTGTGTAGTCGACAAGGGTCTAATTAGATCACACTTTGTCAAATAAGATCAACATTAATAGAGTCATGGAGCAATGATCTATTGGAGGTATTACGTGGTATTGGTACAAAGAATTACGCGGCTTGTGCAAGGATCTAGTTCTGCTCCTGCTTCATTCTCATTTGCTAGACCCCGAAGGAGCGGGGACCAAAACAGAAAATCAAGATAAACTATATATACTATAATAGAATCGACTGTCAAACGACAGCTCTATGCAGCATACGCCAAACAAACATAAACAAACAAACCAACAATGTAACAACACTGTTTCAGACAGATGCGTTGGTGCCCCCAAATAACAAAAGGCCCGAGTTGCATAATGTTTGTAAACGTATTGTTTGATATTGTTTGAGTTTGCTGTCCCCTAAGGGCCCTATTCCGCGGAATCTAGCCATTGAAACACAACTTTGTAAAAGATAGTGCTTCTTATTGAGTTGCTCTAGCTTTTGCTTTTCCCTTGTGAAAGGTGCTCAAAACTAGGTATTGGAAAGGTTGATAGAGGAAACACAGCACCATGGTTTTGAAGACCAACCTGGTTGGCTGCTGTTTCCATTTCGCAGCCGCAGCCCCGATTGGTCCATATATCCAGATCTTGTCCATTGCTCCTATGGCATATGGGACCTATTGAATTTTTGGGGAGGGGTGATGTCGTGTCCACCTAACATAGGCAAACATGATGCAAACATGATACATGACAGTTCTGTTCTCTTTGCTACACCATGATTGTGGGGTATGCTTTGATTGGAAGCAGCACAGGAACAACTCATCAGAAGACCGACTCAATTATCAGCATTCAGACAGCTGAGTGAGTTAAACTAGCTTTATACAGAGGTGCCCTTCTTTCCGACACCTGGCAAGCTTGTTTTCGAACCGGGGCCTTAGTGGTTAACACGAAAGAATGGATCAAGAGGACAATGTTTTGATGATTTTTAACGTGTGCCTTCAAGCAAGCCCAAGAATTTGACGTGGTTTCCAAATACTTAGACCAGAGTACTCTGGTGATATCGAAGCCCTTGGCCAAGCCGTGCTTGGACATGTGACAGTGGAGGGGGGCAGAGCAAGAAAGCTTCTATGGCCAAAGTCGCAGCTGGAGACAAAAAGAGAGAGAGAGAGGGGGAGAAATAGAGAGTTTGCAGACGTTTGCGCATTCACACATGTTGCAAGGTACAGCCAATTAGGCCTATCTCAACAGCCCCTTAACAACTGGGTTTGACCGTCTCTTCCTCACTTTGTAATGGTTTTGTACCTGAATGTCATTGGACCACAAAACACAAGGTGCTGGGTTGTACCCGAGGACTTACAACTTATAACTTATAACCCGAGTTTGAGAAATCACAGTGTCACTGTTTATTCAGAATTGCCCCCAACAAATGCCGTATACCTTATCATTATCGTGTATATATATATATACAGACAAGTATACACCCTTCCGAGGGCGCTGGAGCAGCTGCCTTGTACTTCAAAGAGAAGAAGGTTCGGGACTCGGGTGGGTGAAAAGAGTAGCAAGTGGTTTGTTCGTTTCAACTTGTACAAGCTCGTTTCAAGAGTTTCAACTTGTACAATACAAGCTCTTTGCAAAGCAATGCCAAAGAGAGTAGATGGCACAATCCCCAATGTCCGTGCTGATGATATATTGACAGACGTGACTTCAGGACCTCAGCCACAGGGATCTCATTCGGAGGGTCGCTGGAAAGGTACTCAGTCTTTGCACATGCATTGGCTGCTCTGTGGAGGGGGTTGCGTATATTATATACTATACCTAGAACCTGAATGACCTCTATCAAAACAGGGGTCAATTGGGTTCCAGGTATATATTGCCTTAGAGTCATATATTGTTTGGGTTCTGTGGCCCGAAACATCGTGCCACTTGAACGGGGAAAGCATCAAGAGGTGAGTGGTGAGCACCAGGCCCAAGGGCCCAAGGTATTTTGCTGTTCACCCGTCACTTATTTAGACACTCGCCGGTCAACGAAGACCTCTGTAGTACTGTGTTTGTTCCGTTTAGGTTCACAACAAGTTCCCTTTAGTATTGTTTTCTGTATATTGTATTGCATCTGTAGTACTGTGTATATTGCCTTACGTCGAAACGCAAAAGCTTTTGCAAAAGTCGATCGGAACAGGTGAATCTTCCCATCTTGTCGATGAGGGCCCAGGGGGAATTGGGTTTGTTTCTTGGTCTATCTTATTCGTGTCTTGAACCACGAAGTTCGGCGTCCGCTGTTCAACTTCTCGTGCAGGTCTTCGAAGTCATGGAGGACTATCGACCAGAGAAGGCGCCACATCAGGTCTACAAAGTCATGGACCTCATACAGGAGCTTTCCACGTGGGTTGGGGGGAAACCCGCTTGGAGAACGCCTGGCTTTGAGGGCTCAGGGCTCCCACCGCGCGCGCGTTGGCCGCGCGATCGTTGAGACTTTGCGCCGGACCATAGATGGTTTTTCTCGATTGGTTGGTTGATTAATAGCAGGGGATACTCCTGGTTTTCAAAAACCAATAGCCAATAATATGAGGTCTATGTTACCTGGCATCAGCCGGTCTATTCCCAAGTACAGACATCACTGGTCACACTGACGAGGCTCCAACTGATGTGGTTGGCGAGCAAAAGCCTGGGACATACAGAGTCTTTGTGCTTGGTCTCACTGAAGCCTGGCGATGGAGTACTGAGTAGGCAGCAAGTCTCCGTGACTCTGCTCCCCTGTTTCGGTGAAGCTTGTTGTGTATGTTGGCAGGTTGACTTGCGGTTGTGTTCTGTGTCAGTTTGCATAATAGCCGAAATACAAGGAGGTCTCACACAGTTCCTGACATGAACGTACGTATGCACATACGCACATGCTTGAGAGTGTTGTTTTGCAAACTACAGCGAGCCAACTACAGTGATATAATACATATTAGATCTTTGGGACTGCCGAGTGATGATCCTGCAAAATCGCAAGCTTGTGAATGATACATTATAAGGTGTGTAAAACGACACAAAACCTGGATGAGGGTCAGACTGGAGAGCGTTTTGGGAAGAGGATGTATAGTGATCCCCAAATAGATAGTGAAACGGCTTCCAGTACATTTTGAGTGGGGATTGATTTGGTGGTTGACAGAGATGTGGAGATTCTTGGTGAGGACCACCCACATATGGCCACCTATGTTCTGCCCGGGAGCTGGAGTTCGGACCGAACGCGGCGAAAGGGGGACCCGGCGGAGCTTTGTTCTTCAATCGCACAGGTGTCGTTGATCATGTATCGCACAAGTGTCAGTGAACAGATGGTGTTTGGCTTTGGGTCGCATGCCAACATGGCGAAAAGGACGCCGGACCTCGGCGACAGGACATTGCGATGATGTCCTGTCGGACCGCGCTTAAGAAACAGGTGGAGGAAAGACCGGACCCGGCGACTTTCAATACAAGACCTGTTGGAGGGGTACTGCTATATGGTTGTGTGGTAACATATAGGAAGACCTCCCAGTTTGAGCCCTTCTTCAAGGAGGGAAACAAACACCAAACGCATTTTGGTTGTCTCCGGATCCAAACATCTCACACGCATACTTCTTCCAAGCCGTGGATGCGGATCTTCCTTTGAAGAACTCTCACCACGAAGATTCCAGACTCGATCTTCATGACCGACCAGGACCTTCCAAGCTTTGGTTTTAGATGGTTTTAGACTAATAGCCTGGGCACCTGTCACCAGGTGTTTCCCGATCGAACGAGGGGTCCGAGTATCCATCACCCACGATCTGTTGGCCATTGGTCCAATCTTTGGACGGTTTCTTCACGTGACGAAGATGGCTTCTCCAAGGTTGGCCGTGAGTGTTTTATCCTTCCTGGGTTTGCTCACGACCTGCTGCTGTCGCTCCTCCGGCTATGGCTGGGCAGCCCAGGTGGGTTGAACCCCGTTTTTGGGCTGATCTCAATGTTGACTTCCCTCCAATGCATGCAACAGTTAATCCATTTAGAAGGCTGAACTTTTGCGGCCATGGTCAGCCTGGTCAGCCGTTTGGTTTGATGGCATGGACCAGACTGGAAGACTATTTTCCTCGACAACCGGGTCTCTTCCAGGCAGTGAAGAGTTTTTACAACAGCTAGTATTCAGGCTCTTCAGAGGCCTTGCGGTCTGCCCCCTGCCGAGAATGATGGAACTGGTCCCAGAAACAGATTCTTTGATGTGACAAGCCCTGGTTCACGTCGATAACACGAGAGGACATGACTGCCACGGAAAAGTCAACTTGAGTGAGAAACAAATTTACGGTGAGACCACCAACTTTTGCAAAATGTGCAAGGGGGAAGACAAGAAGCTGCCTATCGCTCAGTCTGAAGAGGAAGCTGCCAGGACCTTCAGCGAAGGAGGGCTTCGTCGAAGGTTCTGACCCTTCCGCGAAGCCCCCCCTCAGTATGTGTAATGTGTTTATGTGTTTTTTTGAATTTTATGTATGCAATATAATATTGTAATCCCCCTGGACATATCCTCTATAAAATCACAGGGGTCATGGTATCCCATAAACTGTTTTATGGTCCCTGCGCAGGGGGGGCGTGGGGGTTGGATTTTATAGAGGAAAGCTGCTTGTATCCAAGAAACGTTCACGTCACGTGGGTTTTTTTGTTTTTAAGTGTTTTCTGGTCACTGCTCAGGCACATGGTGACTGAGGTTGAATGATAGAGACCCATCTGGGGTAGGGCCTGCTCACTTTATACCCCCTAGGGGGTCACCACCATTTCATATCTATAAAATCACTGTCAAGACCCCCTCTGTATGTCCATATATATGTAGTGTATAGATAGATCAGAGCATCCATGTCATCATCGCGGAGCGGACCTTAGTCAATGAGTGGGTAATATGTAGTGGATATTTCATGTGATGCATCTCTTGAACATATCCCAGACACGACCTGTTTGGGACTGCCATATATGCCGATCAGTTGGGGTGGTTTTGGGGGTCAATGGGGCGGCATTTTTGTGGCAGTCCCATGGAGTGTCTGGGTATAGATCTCTTACTGGTGGGGGGGGGGGCACTTCTCCCCTCCACTCTCCAATCAAGATCCGGCGCCCGTGGGGACGATGGTCGTCCCGAGGCAAGAGCAATCGACCCTTGGTCTACGAGTCCCTCACCGAGTGCGAAGCCCAAAAAACCACCGCGAAGCGTGAGCCTGCCGTGGAGGGGCTATATTACAGTATACTAATTACATATTATATATATATATTATATATGTATAAACAGTTTTATCTATATCATTTTGTCCACCCGTGACATGTCGTGACCCCGGAGGGACCTTCGGCTTGAGGAAAGAAGAGCCCGCTCGGCGCCCCGCGGTTGGGGCGGACACTCCGCAATTGGTAGCGGAGCCCGGAAAGCCCGGGCTCCGAAGCCATGGCTTGTTGGTGATCCTGCGGTCAGGATCCGCACCCGTGACATGTCTGCTGCGGCCTCGGAGGCCGCCCCTTTGCGCTTCTCCGGAGAGAATGAGGATGGAAGAGAATACAAGAGATGGAAGACTTGGGTAAAGAACAAGCTCTTGACCCTGGACAAGTTACCTGAAACTGCTCGAGGAGCCTATATATACACGTTGTTGGCTGGCAAGGCCTTGGAGGCTGTTGAACACCTGGATCCTGGCGACTATCAGAAGAAGGATGGCGACCAGGTCCTGTGGTCGTTGCTGGACAAAAGGTTTCCTCAGCTGGAAGTGGTCGATGAGCTTGGTGAAATCCTGGGCGAGGTTTTCAATCTTCGCTCCCAGGAGGGGGAAACGATGAAACAATGGGCTGCCAGAGCATCGGAGCTGTTCGACCGATGCCACAGGAAAACAGGAGTTCAGTTTCCTGACGAAGCCAGGGGCTGGCTTTTGTTGCACAGGGCCAACCTCAGCGAGGAGCAGAAGGCCGTGGTCATTTCGCGTGCCCGTGGAGATCTCAAACGGGAATCCATTGCAGCAGCTCTCCGATCATGCTACCCCGACCTTGTTGTTGGAAAACGGCGAACAGCCGTTGCATTGGCAGAAGAGACCATGGACGATCCGACCGAGCCCCACGATGCCTGGGAAGAAGATTTTTCAGACGTGGAGCGCCTGCTGGAAGACCATCAATCGTCCGCTGATTGGGCCGCTGACACGGAGGCCTACAATGAAGCTGAGGTGGCAGAAGTGTTGGCTGCCACATGGAAAGAGCGTCGACAAGAGCTCAACCGTCTCCAAAAGACAAGACAATTCCAGAAGTCCAAGGACGTGAAGAGAGCATTTCGTGTGGAAGTGGAAGAGATGAAGCGACACACTACCTGCAACCGCTGTGGCCGTCGAGGTCATTGGGCCCGTGAGTGTCGAGCAAAAGACACTCGCAAAGGCAGCAGCAAGGGATACGACAAAGGTCCACCTGCATCAGGAGCTTCTCAACCTTCAGGTGCTGCAGTTGTGGAAGAGCTGGATTTCATTGCAGCGATCATGAATCGCCCGACCTTGTTGGAGCAAGCACGTATGCGGTTTTCCAAGGCTGCTGGTGAGTGGACCCCTGACGAGGTCATGCTGGTTTCCTCACCAGGATTTGGTGTGTTGGATTCGGGCTGTGGTAGGACAGTTGTTGGAGCTTCAACTTTACAGAGCTTTGAAAAGCTGTGGTCTCAGCGTGGCTGGACAGTGCCCTCCAAGATTTCCGAGGTGCACCAGTTCAAGTTCGGAAATGGTGATGTGGAGACCTCCCACTATTCCGTTCAGATGCCCGTCATCCTGGCTAATCGCCGAGGGGTGATCAGAGCTGCAGTGATCAAAGGTGACGCTCCTCTTCTGGTGAGCCGCAGTGCCTTGAAGTCCCTTGGCGCCTCACTGGATTTTCAGAAGGACTGTCTCAATGTTTTTGGTCAGTCTGTTCCACTCAAGACAAATGGAGCAGGACAGTATGTGGTTGATTTGCTTTCCCCCAAAGAAACTCTAGCAGCTGATTTCACGGAAGTCATGACCCTTGAGCCTCATCCTCATCCAGCGAACCGGTCGCCGGAAGCGCCCGAAGCAGACACACCTTTGACTCTCGAGCCATCTGCATCGCCTGCGGCGGATGAGAAGCCGCTAGCTGTTTGGACTCAGGAGAACAGTGATGTGATGGCAACTCCGTGGTTATCTCGTTCAGGGCCTGCATGGAAACAAGTGGTTCGTAGGAAAGTGATTGATTGTGAAACCAACCAAGTTCTTGACGACTCCCCAATCATTCCAGGGAACCCTCAACATCGCACCATCGTCCGCCTTCCTCGAAGAGTTGCTCATGTTCGGACCGAATTTTCATTTTTGGGTGAAACCATGTCCGTGTCCAATGAGTGGCAACCGACCGAGAGAGAGAGTCGACAGTTGGAAAGTCAAATCAAAACTTGTTTGGCCGTTCAGCAACACCCTCAAGATCGATGTCTTGTGATGGAAGTGTTTTCACCTCCACGTTTTTCGCTTGAAGCAGAGAAACATCACTTCCGAGCTCGATCGTATGATCTTAAGAACGGTTGGGATTTTCGCCTGGCTCAACACAGGAGAAAGGTGGAAGATGATCTCATCAACGACACGCCGTCGTTGCTCATTCTGTGCCCTCCGTGTACTCATGAAGGTGGTTGGTTCTGGTTGAATAGTCAGAAATGGGATCCTCACACAGTGTTGCGCATTAAGGCACAGAGCCGAAGCTTTATTCGATGGTGTTGCAAACTGTTCCGAATAGGTGTACAGTTGGGATGTAGGGTGGTGTTTGAGCATCCGACAGGGGCAAGAACCTGGCACTACCCTGAGGTAGAAGGACTCTGCCGACGTTTTCACACAGTGAAGCTTCACATGTGCAGGTATGGTCTTCAATTGCCTGAGAGTGACCGGTACATCCGTAAGAGCACCCGTTTGTTGGTCTCTCATGAAGACATGTCCAGCCTGGGTCTCACATGTGACCAGACTGGAACGCATCAGTGTCATGATGTGATCGCCGGAAGTGCACCTGGTGTTCCTCGTATCAGTACATTTGCTGGTGCCTACCCCGTGAAATTTGTTCAAGCGGTGTTGAATACGATACCTCAGTTTCAGCTAGATCGATCCAAGGCCACCTCGTCATGTGAATGCATCGCTCATGTAGAAGTCATCAATGAAGAAGTCCCCGATGCGTCATGGACAGAGATCCTAGCCGCTGGACAGGTCCGAGACCGCTCTGACAGTGATCTGATTCCGGTTTTGGATAAGCTTCATAGGAACTTAGGTCATCCACCAAATCACGATCTAGTCAGAATTCTTCGTCATGGACAGGCCAGTGAGCAAGCAATACGTTTGGCTAAGGAATTCTCGTGTGATTTGTGCCGGAGTCAGCTCAAACCAAAGGTGCCTCTGCCTGCGCAACCTCATCGGATCACAGAGTTCAACAGTCAAGTCGGTCTCGATGTTAAGCACTTAAAAGGTTGGTTACCTAACCAAAAGGTGAAGGCATTAAACATTGTCGATACTGCCAGCAGTTTTCAACGGGTGATTCCTTTCTTTGAAACAGAAACTGCAAGTGTTTTGAGGAAGTTGTTCACCGACAGTTGGATTTCGTGGGCTGGTGTTCCCAAAGAGATCGTTTTGGACCCTGCCAGAACAAACCTGGGAGATCCGATGGTAGTGCCTGCCGAGCTGGACGGTGTCCAGATCCGTCCGATTGCTGCTGGAGCCCACTGGCAATTGGGAAAGTGTGAAACTCATGGAGGCTGGTTCAACCGCGTTCTAGAGAAGTTGATTGACGAATTTTCTCCATCATCCAAAGAGGAATGGTTAGAATGTGTAGTGCATGCACACATCAAGAACCAACAGTTGCAGGTACATGGTTTTTCACCATACCAATTCGTGTTTGGTCGCAATCCGCATATTCCTCAGGACTTGCTGAATGAACCTCTCCAGGTCATCCCAGCAACAGCTTCCCTGACAGAAGCATCAATTGCCAGAGCTCAAGCTATTCGTACAGCTGCTCGTACGGCATTGGTTCAGATGCAAGACGATCGAGCCCTGCGGGTGGCTCTGCTGGCACGTCCCCGAGTGGAAATGACTTTCAATCCGGGTGATATGGTAGCCTATTGGCGAAACCAAAAGTGGGTTCAGGGTCAGCTCCAACAAGGGGGTCAGTGGTATGGAGTCGCCATCGTTCTCGGTCGAGTAGGTCGCAATGTCGTCATCATTCATCGACGACAAGTGCTGAGATGCGCTCCAGAGCAACTCCGTCTGGCTACTAATGAGGAGAAAACCCTGCTTGCATCGCCCCAAGCTGAATTGTTAGGTATCAAGGATTTGATTGATAGTGGTAACCTCCGAAGTAAACAGTATATAGACCTGTTGCCCCAATCTTATCCCCCACAAGAAGGACCAGTCGAGCCAGCTGTCGATAGTCGTACCGAGCCGGAGTCAAGCACTGTGGTAGCGCCGTCTCAAATGAATGCACCACTCGTGCCTGAGCCGATGTCCACTTCAGCTGTGCCAGAAGACTCTCAAGAAGAGCAAGTGAAGGGTGATCAAGAAATGACAGAGATGAAATCTCCGACACCAGTAGAGGAGACTTCTGACACTCCAAGTTCCGCCGAAACTGCGGCACCGTCGTCCTATGGTCCCATTCGCCGCCGAATCGAAGGGAAGGATGGACCAATGGCACTGTGGCGGCCTCCTGCCTTGAAGCAAACAGATTTTGTTGACATCATGAAAGAGATAGTACCCCAACTTGTTGAAGATGCATGTATGTCACAAAACAAAAGACCGGCATCTCCGTCCGCCGATGAACCAGTGTCGTCGAGGCCTCGCATGGCAGAAGTGTTGAGTGTTGAAGATGTTGATTTCCTCCTCCAAGCACAAAGTGTGTCGTGGGATTGCCTGATGGCAGAATATCTCAAAAAGAAAATGAGCAAGGAACTGCACCACAGCAACAATCCTCCCGACATTCAGGAAAAGGTCCAACTAGGCAAACGTGTGGAATGGGAAACGATTCTGTCCAAGCCTAATTCGGTAAAGATCCACTATGGAGCAAAAGCCGATCGCATTCGAAAAGAGGAAGACCATCGTTTCATAGGGAGTAGATTCGTGTTGACTCGAAAGCCGCTCGAAGAAGGTATGGATTTGGACCCAAATGACAGCACCACATTCACGGTAAAGGGCAGATGGTGTCTACAGGGACACTTGGACCCGGATTTGTCTCAGAAGGCCGAACAGGGCCTGTTGAAGTCCCCTACCTTAAGTCAACTAGGCCGGATGTGTTTGTTTCAGACGATTGCATCAAAGGGCTGGGTACTTCAGTTAGGCGATATAAAAGGCGCGTTCCTAGAGGCAGGTCCACTGAACGATGCATTTCGCCCACTCTACGCACGCCAACCACCTGGTGGCATCCCCGGCCTTCCTGAATCAGCAGTGATAGAAGTGCTCGGAAATATCTACGGACAGAACGACGCTCCGGCGTCCTGGTTCAAAGAATTTAGTTCGTATGTAAAGGGGTTGAACTGGTATCAGAGTGTTCTAGACCCGTGCCTGTTCACGCTTCGAGATGAAGCAGGAGCCTTGGTGGGGATCATGGGCGTGCACGTGGATGATACAGCAGTAGGTGGACATGGACCGGTTTTCGAGGCCTCAATCAAGAAACTTCGTACTAGATTCCCATATAGAAAATGGCGAATAAGCACAGGTGAGTTTTGTGGTGCCTGGTACTCCCAAACCAAAGATGGGGCAATTCGAATGGCCATGAACGCTTTTGCCGACAAGATGCGATCAATCAATGTGCCAAAGAATAGTGCACCAGGTGATCCTTTGACCGACAGTCAAGTCAAAGTGCTGCGTGCCGTGAATGGCAGTCTCGGATGGTTGTCATCTCAGTCACGCCCGGACATCAGCGTCCAGACTAGTCTGTCCCAACAGGCCTTTCCAAAGCCGACGATCGAAGACTTTCGGATGGCAAATCAGGCGATCAGAAGAGCTAAACAGCATAGTGAGTTGGGAGTTGTGTTCAAATCAATTGACCCAGACCAACTGACACTGGTATGCCACAGTGATGCAGCATTTGCTAATAGGGGAAATCATACTCAGGCTGGATATATCATTGGATTCACTCACGCATCCCTGCAAGACGGATTGGAAGCAACCTGGTGTCCAGCATCATGGAAGAGTTATAAACTCCCTAGAGCAGTGAGCAGTACCATGTCAGCCGAGAGTCAAGCACTTGCCACGGCCACTGGGACCACTGAATGGCTACTTTTGATGTTGGCTGAGATTTTTGACGGCCCGCTGACAATGCGATCCTGTCGAGACGTGCTGAAAAGACGCCGACCGATCATCGTGACAGATTGCAAGAGCCTGTACGATCACTTGCATTCTCCTTCTGCCCCCACATCAATCGATGACCGCCGAACCAGTATAGATGTGGTAATAATCCGAGAGAGCTGTAGGGCCATGAATGCTTTTGTGCGGTGGGTACCCACAAATCGAATGCTCGCTGATGCACTCACCAAAAACGATGGAGATCCAATAGACTTGCTTAGATCTTGTATGAAGCGATCTTCATATCAAATCTCGCCTGAAGAAACTGTATTGAAGCATCAAGCACAAGAAAAGGAGTTTCGTAAGAATCTTCAGGCAAACTGTGCCGCTCCGTCGCCTCCAAGCCGGATAGGGGAAGAGACAGATCATGAGTGATCTGCATTTTTGGGGTTTAGGGTTCGCATTGATTGTTTGGGAAGTCACTGTGATCAGTGAAGGGAATCAATGTTCTTTTTTTGCCGGCTTCGACCTTAGAATGCAGCAGGTTGTGTCTGTGGCCATTTTGCATCCAGAGTTTCAGTGTTCGTATCACGCCGTCTCACGACTAGACCGGGTGTTGTGTTTTGCAGTTTCCTCCCGACCTAGACATGGCCGGTGCTCCAGCTCAGTTGTCCACAGTGGCTAAGGAGCTCTTGACTAAGGTGAAGGAAGAAGGTTCGGTCCATCTGTTGCTGAACGCTTTGATGGAGCACGAAACCAGTGAATTTGAGTTTGTGCCCTCTGCTGGATACAGCCTGGACAGTGGTGCCATGAATGACTCGTCCAAGCGTCGCCTGACCGCTGACTCGAGTCAGGCCCCACATGTGCATTCCCAGAGGCCGATCGTGAAGATGAGCTCCCAGGACCAGGGATCGATTCCTCTCCCCAAGGGCATCACCTCGATGGACCATTGGGGTAAGACCTTGATCACTTCAGGAAAGCTGTCTAAGCAGAACCTCAGCTATGAAGACCTTGCAAGTTCACCTGAGACGGATTTGGTGAACTACAGTCGATGGCTCATGGCGCAGAAAGACCGCGCCAACATGTCGCCACCCATCAAGGACCTCATTGCCTACTTGCTGGCTTACACGGAGTTGGCTGAGGGGTCGACTGAACGATTCCCAGACAGCACGATCCCACGGAAGTTCAAGAGTTGAACTGCCGACGATTTGAGCTGGACATGAGATGGCTGCATAGCTTCATGTGCTCCTACATCCAAAGATTATTATGAAGGCGGAGAATGTACCCGTAGGAGCCATTTTTGGAATTTGAAGATTTGAGACCAGTCATTTTGTCCACCCGTGACATGTCGTGACCCCGGAGGGACCTTCGGCTTGAGGAAAGAAGAGCCCGCTCGGCGCCCCGCGGTTGGGGCGGACACTCCGCAATATATATATATATATGAGAGAGACTGAGACTGAGATACTGAGACATAGGGAGCGTGATGTTCAAAGTGAGAGTTTGTAAAAAACACAACGAACATCTGCTGAAGACGATCAATTGAAGTTCAGCGTTCTTTGCTCACTGAGACTTCTAAACTCAGGAGGGCGTGTCTTTACCGAACCTTTAGCCTTTCCCGAGGCGCGTTTGGTGCTGCGCAGCGCGCACCACCAGCCGGATGCAGGGAAGACATGATGACGCAAGGAGAGCGAGCCAGTGGAGTTGTCTGGAGGTTAAGGACATTTGGTTACTGTGGTTTGAGAGGTTCGATGGCACAATTTACCCCAAGTTCGGTGGTTTAGAAGGAGCCCCATATAAAAGACCTCTTGGGGTGCCAGTACCATCTATTCTGAAACCACTATATCTGGGTGGTGGCTTCAATGATTGTTGTTTTCAATCTGCGATTACTTGGTGTGTTTCAACCTATGGACTTATGCTTTTTGTTCGTGACTTGCAACCACCAACCAGTCTTGATTGAAAGAACATGGTTTCATTGAGCAGAAGGTGGGTTGAATCAGTGTTTGGTAGCAGTTGGGACCCAATCATGGGATGCTTAGCTTGTTGGAGTTGGTTTTGTCCGAAACCATCATGTTTGTTGGTTTCCTCACCTGATCTCACGCATGATTTGGTGAACAGATCCACATCCCTCCCCTCCACCTTTTTAAGAGGGTACATGGCGCTTTCTGGGTGAGGGCTCCAGAGTGGATCCTGTGTGCGTTCCAGACAAAACGCACGGTGGTCGCCGGCAGCGGTTCAGGGCACCACTGGTGACCACAGGGATGATAGAAACGAACCGAAAAAAAACGTTGATGTAGACTCTTGATGTATCAATCCCCCTGGGGGGGCCTGCAAAAGTAAAACCATTCTGCAAATAGACGTTGTCATTCATTCATCAGTATACCGATACCATTTGGTGGCGCAAAATGCCTTCATCATGCCGAGGCACCGCTGCGCTCTCCCCTTTGGAGGGCACAGTTTAAAGATTGGTTAGCAAAGTTGAAATCTGAAACCCATTTGAACCAAAGAGAACCCAAGACAGGGATTTGAAGGTCAACTTAGCATGGGCTTCGCTTGGAGTTCACTCATGAGGGCTTCTTTAATGAGGCAAAGCCAAGTGTCACCCAAGTCTTAGTCGAGGCTTGCCTCAACAAACCCTTCTATAAGTATCTAGTGGTTAATAAATCAAGGCTAAGCTCCCGTCCAACCTATAGATCTGATATGGAAGTTTAAAGGAAACACGAGTTCGGCAACGTATCACCTGGGTGAGAAGTGTCCTTCTCACGTCCGCGGCATCCGAATCTGAGGGGCATCCGATCGGGTACGTGCCGACGGGTGGATGCCCAGAAACTGCTGGACGCCCAGGACTGCTTGCTGTGCATATCAACCCCTCCAGCAGCTGGAGACAGGAGACCAGCTCCGTGGACGATCAGCGCAGATACCGTGGGAAAGGAGTCATGTTGGTCTTGCTCGTTTGGAAAGGTTCCTCCTGGATCTTTAAAGAGAAGACATGTTCAGAAACCCCGTGAAAAGTCGAGGTCTGGACAGCCAAGAAATAGCACTTCAACTCACGCTTCCAAGAGCAGGTTGTGAAGCACTACTATACATACCCTGGGCGTATGGGATTGTTGAAAAGGGTGATCCACTCTTTGGGGCTGATACCGGTCGTCAGCACACACCAAGTGAGCCGTCTTTTCTGCCCTTTCAAGAGAGCCCCCTTAGTTGATAGCTTAACACCGCGGCTGTACAGAAGGTGTACTACGTACTTGAGAGCCCCAAACACCCTTATATGTCTTTGGGGCTGCGGTGTACGAACGCAGACATCTGCGGAGTCGTGCGAGCTCGGACGTGTCTGACGCGACGGGTGCGAAGACGTGGCGAAGACTCACGATATCCTGCCACCTGAAACGACTGCTTTTGTTGTTGGTTGTTTCTTCAAACGACCATATATATATATGTTTTAAAACGACCATGAAAAAAGGGTCTTTTCTTAAACGACCGTATTTTTGTCAAGTTATGATGGTGTTCAAATATTACATCATGCACAATGCATATCAAGCAGTTGATTTTTGAAATCGTTTACGACCGTATATTTCTGGAAACGACCGTATATCTTTATTGAACCACGACCGTATGCAAACCGTATGCAAACTGTATAAAAACGTATAAACACGTATACTTATCCGACCATATTTTTAATATAACTGCAAGATAAAACGACCGTATTTTTGGAAACGACCAACCGTATTTTTTGAAACGACCAAAAAATGCAGTTGTTTCGGGTTGCAGGATTGTATCTGCAGTGATGCGTACTGGAGACGACCCTGGGTAGTGGTGATTTGCAATGTGACTACTCCAGATGAGGTTCTCACTGCGATGGGATTTCTCGATGGGAGAACATCCCACAGCTCTTTCGGAACATGAATGTTCAGGGGTTTTCGATATGTTTCGCAACGGTTCAGTCTACGGGGTTCAGTACCACTGTCACAGATCAAGAGCTTCTCCACATTTCGGAGACTCGTCCGCTCTGTGTCTCCATGCTCTCAGTGCCTCCCACCACATGCCCGGCCAAGCCCCATGCCCACGTGATTGGACGTGGATCACCTCCACGTCCCACGCCCGCGGTCCTCGGTGGAAAGGAGGCCTTCATCGGCGCTGGTTCCAACGCGCGAACCGCCGGCGGTTCGCGAGCGCCTCGTGAGTGAGGCGCTCGCTCCACCGGTCAACCGCTAGGAGCTGGCGAGCCGCTGATGCCCAACGCCAGCGAGCTCGAAGGAAGGCGACGGACCCGAGTGCCTGGACGGACCGGTGCGGCCGGAGGGAGGATTGACACCGGTTCCTTCTTTTGGGGGGGGTCATGCACCATCTTGAGTGTCAAGCTGCTTGGTTTCTCGGCTTTTCTTCTTGGTGCACTCCTGTTTGGGAACACATGATCAAGACCAGTTGGAATCACCACAGGGAATCATTGATCCATTAAGGATCCGTTTGGGGGACCATCCAAAACTCCAGTGAGACTATTGGCAGCTATTGGGAGACTGCAAGTTTTGAAAGGAGCTTTTAGGGAGAAACGGCGACATGGACCCAAAGATTGTACCGAAACATGGCTGATTTATGCTGATTTCATATACTGTACAATATTATACATGAAACATTTAAAGCAACAAAAAATACGTGCAAGTGCGTAAACTTGAATGGAACTTCCACCGCCGCCGTTGTCAACACTAATTATTGTTGCTGCTTCGCTCACTGTCCCTTGCCTCCGGTCATTGCAGTCTTCAGAAGCCCTTATTTTCCAACTCAAAGCCACTGCTGGTTAGAGATCCGATGGACTTAGGCAAAGGTGAAGATGGAAGTCAAGAGGTTCTGACAGCAGAACTGTTGCCAATCACCCACGCCCCCGCGCTGGCAGCGAATCTCAGTTCGTGGCCGTCTTTGACCGCATATCCAAACAAAACTTGCAAGGTGGCACTCTCAGGCGTGCCTCAGGAAGGTGACGCACAAATACAGAAAGACGAGAGGGCACAGCTCCCCTCGCACGGAACAGCTCCAAACTCTGCCCAAAAAGTTTGTCAACGACAGGCATCCATCGGGGCTGGAGACCTGCTTGCGCTGAGCCCGGTTCCGTGAAAGGAGGCGTCAGTGGCCAGTTGGAAAGAAACCAAGACTATTGTTGCCGCGCACCAGGCGCTCTTCTTTTAGCTCTTTTTGCCACACTATGTCCACGTGAAGGAGCATCCGCTGGGTTTGATTCAGAAGGAATATATATATATATACACAGCCGAGGAAGAAGGTCACAAGCCAAGGTTAAGGCAGCCGTGCTTCGCAACACTCTTCTCAGCGCTCTTGCTGAACTTCTGCCCTTACTCATGCACCCTATTGCCACCTTGGCGTCCAACAGCACCACTGCTCGGTGATGGTGACGCTTGGCACTTCTACTCACCCATTTCAATTCCAGCAGAACACCGTGGCATTCAAGCAATCCAGAATGCGCTTGTCGCTTGGCCTTACAAGACATCAGTGTCCTGAAGCTGCACTTGCTGATAGGTAAGCGGTGCTCGTTTCCAACGCGCGGCACTTCAGGCGTCGCAGGGTCAGGAACCAACCGGACATAGTCACCACGCCGCTCTGCAAGGCGCCAAACCCAAATTCTGGGGCAGCATCGCATGCCAGCAACTCGTCTAAGAAAGGCCTGTCGAGGCCAGCTGGAAATAGAGGTGACAGGGCAAGAATTGTCAGGAGCTCTCCGCTGACACTGCTGGGGAGCCCGTGAACCACATTTGGCTCTGCCCTTCTCACAAAAGCATAAACCTCGTCAAACACGCTGAACATGCTGCGCTGCATGAGACAAAACCACTGCAGCACACCCAAAAGCGAGTTTAGAGCGCGAGGGTTCGCGCGCCCTTGCTGGAGCACATCACACAAAGCTAGAACGGTGTTGGCTAGCTTGCCTCTTGCTGGCTGCACCAACGGAGGGGAGCTGGTGAGGTCACAGCCAAGCCCTGTCATGGAAGGAGTCAAACTCACATCTTTAGATGCATGCTGCATTCTTCTTGATTCCATGCTGCTGAAAAACGGCATCTATTCTTTGGAGCGTCCGTTTCCCCTGCTCGCACTCTTGTGGAAGAACAACAAGTCATCCATGCAAACAGGGCACAGCTCGTCTTGTTGCTGGGGCATCTCGTGGTCCAAACTCAAGATCTGCGATTCCTTTACTCCAGCTTTGATCACGCACCCTACTGAACATGCTTGCGCTACGCATGGCGACCAGCTGAAACCCATAGGCCAAACCACATTGACAGGGAAAAGCAAACAGTCTGGAAGAAGTGAGCGGTTTTCGAGGCCGTCTGTAAGGGCGGTCACATTTGCAAGGCTGAAGCCCAGACTGATGAGCTCCTGGACGGTGAGGGGCGCTTGGCCGAACCATGGTTGCAAAGGACCTGGAACAAGTAGTGTGTCAAAGTGCTGGCATCTCTTTTTGACAGGAACAGTTCCTCACCAGGGTTCACAACTATGTCAAGGAAAGAGCTTGGGTTGGCCAATCGGTGCGGCGGCGGGGGATCAGCGGCAGCTGCTGACAGAAAGGCCCCGTCCCAAGTTTTCCGTTGCCTGTGCTCTGTCTGCTTTGGCGCCGCGAAAACCCGGGCTTGAGCTTGCACACTAGGCCGGAGACGCAGCTTGCCACACCGCAACTCCCGAGCTGTGAGTTTGAGGTACTGTGCTCTGTGTTGCCCGCAAAGGTCGTCTTCCAGTCGACCATCATGCTCGCTAGGGAACACGAGGGCAGGTCTGGTAGGTCCACGTCATTTCCCCTCGCAGACTGGTAGCGGGACCTGTCATGCACTTCAAACTGGTGAAAGGCTCCTTGCCAATAGAATGATTGACCCAAAGCCGAATCCAAATTGGACAGGAAAAGCTCAGTCCGCTGGGCAAGATGCTTGTGCACCGAGGTCTGGGCAGAATTGCACTGCTTCGGGGTGCGAAACTCGCACGGCGGCTGCTTAGGCATACCCTGCTCCAAGAGGTTGAGTGTGGCCACCAGCAGGTTGGCGCATAGCAGGTGCACCTCTTGCACTGCTTGGCTGCACTCCAAGTCACGGGGCCATGAGGAAAAGCGGGGCAAAGGGAAAATGTTCTTGCTTGGGGGCACAAAGTGGCCTGCAAGCTCTGTGCGACGCATCCCCCTGAAAAAAACCGCCAAACACAAGTCCGACCTGTCCAGAAAATCGTTCAAGAACTGGCCAAACTCCAAGATGGCTGACCAAGTTGGCTCAAGGCTGCGTACAGGCCTCTGTGGCACTGCTTTCAGGACAGGAGCCCTGGTCCCCGAAGTGCTTCCGGTAACAGCGGTCTTCAGACATGTCCTTCCACACTCCTGGGGACCAGCGCTCCGGTCGCAAACAGTGCTCACCTTTTGTGCTGGGCCTGTAGCCAAGCAACGACGGACAGCACACCGTAACCTGTGGAGCACCATTCTGTGCCTGTTTCTCTGGCACCGGGCTGGAGAACATCTAGGGGCAGCTTGGTTCATGGAAGGTCGTTGTGCATTGAAAAGAAGATCCACCGTATCCATTCCCTTCGGGCGGCAGGAGGAACCGCCATAAAGGCCCCCCACCTCAGCGGGGAAAAGGCACAAATCGCGCCCCCATGGCACCACCTAAGATAAACCTGGCAACTGGAGCTTGGGAACGAAAAAGCTGAACGTGTTGCAGCTGCGCGTGCCACTGTCCTGCGCAAGTGCTTCCTCAGGTTTGAAACATTTTGCTGTTTCATTCAAAACTGCTCGAAGTTTAGAAGAGTTGTTGTAACGATGTTGATGGTTGTCGCTTCCTCGCAAGAGAGGAGCAACTCTTCCGAACGCGTGTTGGTGCTTTTATTGAGTCATCGCTGTGAGGTTCTGGGATCAGAATGTATAGGAGAACTAATTCAATTATTATATATCAAATTATTGAGCTTTATCCCAGCAGGAACACAAATTGCTAGAGCACACAGCTGGGACCCATCCATGGTTGTATGTAGTAGTGGTTCCGGAGGATTACCCACCTGGAACCAGCCACACAGGGATGCGCCAGGGAGGGATGCACAGGGTGTAATGTTGGAGCCTGATTAGTAAATAGGTCCTCTATAATGCTAATTTTCCAAATTTATTCAGACCCCCCTGTTTGAAAAATGGTTCCTCTATAATCCTAAATTTTGTTAGGCCCTAAATTTTTAAATTGGAACCCCAATTAATAAGGGTTTGAATTCCTCCTGAGGCCAATGATTATGATTCATTAGCTGATATAGCTTTCTCTAGGTTTCTTCAAAATTGACAGCTGACCAAAACCACCAATTCCTAATTGAACCCTTTATAAAACATTGCTCCTAAACAAATTTTCAAGGTAGTAGACCAGGAAGGCACCTGATCCTCAATAATAAACTTGTCTTTGGGTCCTCAATTGTGAAAAGTTTTTTCCACTGGACCAAATGCGCATGGAATCTCCCTTTACTTAGCTCCTGAGGCCAATGATTATGATTCATTAGCTGATTTTGCTTTCTCTAGGTTTCTTCAAAACTAAGGAAGAAGCTGAAAGCTTGGGGCTTCTCTTGAGCTGAAGATCTGAGGCTGCAAAGCAAAAGGATTGCTGAGAACAATTACAAAGCACCTGAGAAAGGAAGCCGAATACAATCTATGAAAGTAAATTTATGGAACATTAGTACTACAATCAATTACAAAAAGGAATTCTCACAGGAATCCAGATTTGTTTTGGTGATAGTTTATTATAGTGGACTCCCTGTTTGTTTGAGGGGGGGCCTATTTACTAATCAGGATCGCACATTAAGCACCAAAAGACCATTCCATAGCCATTTTGGCTCAAGCTTTTGGTTGCGTATCAGCTTCTCTTTCTGACCTTCGCTACTTTCGAACTTTGCTCCCATCTCGTCGCGATGGCCGCATTCACGCTGCAGAACATCGGCCAGCATGCCCAGGACATTGTGCTTGACAATGGTGTCGCGTACTCCCTCGTGCGTGGGGGGACTCAGACATACGTGTCCGACCATTTCCGTTGGATGCCAGCCAACCTCAACCACACTCACCTGTGGTTCTTGGCCAGCCAGCTTTCTCAGGGAGTCGATGTGAGCTTGGCATTCGTCGGCTTGGGCCTGCGCACGGCCATCGAAGGAGCGGTGGCAGCTCATCCGACTCATTTGGTCAAATGGGTCCCAATGGTGGGCCCCAGCACCTGCGAGCTCGGACTATGGAAGGGGGCTTGTCACCAACGCGAACAATCCAGCTCTCCAGTTGAAGGCCTCTGAGGTGCACACGGCCGATTCGCTCTACAGCTCCATCAGGGCTCAAGAATAGCCAGCTGCGAGTGTCATCTGGAGCGATCTTGAAACCCCAGTGACAAGAAGTCACGATAGATTTTCAGCCATTCGTGCACCTCCATCGCCGGCGTGGCATAGAAACGAGCGAGCCAAAAGAAAAAAGGCACGACTCAGAGTGTGGGGCCTCAGAATAAAGGAAAGAAGTTCAAGGACCCAATTCCAAAGCAGAGTGAGAGCTCTACTTCTTTTGAGGAAGCACCACAGCTTGCCGCAATACAAACAAGATTTAGAGATGGCATGGAGAAAGAATGCAAGCCAAGAATGGCAGACTCGAGCACAAGCAAAAGGCAGCTACCAGATGCCAAACTACGACGGCGCTGGTTTCTATACTTTGTCTTGCGGATCTGGTGCTGCTCGCAAACACGGTCAGGCCAAGACCTCAGCAGAGCAGGAAAAGACGATCTCTGCGGCAGAGCTGAAAGAAGGCCTTCAGAAGATTGCGAATGGTGGTACTATACCGACGGCTTGGGAAGAATACATGTCAGACGAGCCGACGCACAAGGATATCCAAAAGCAGTTGACCACATACAAACGATTGATGGTTCCTCTATAATCCTAACTTTTTGGGGCCCTAAATTTTTAAATTGGAAACCCAATTAATAAGGGTTTGAATTCCTTCTGAGGCCAATGATTATGATTCATTAGCTGATATAGCTTTCTCTAGGTTTCTTCAAAATTGACAGCTGACCAAAACCACCAATTCCTAATTGAACCCTTTATAAAACATTGCTCCTAAACAAATTTTCAAGGTAGTAGACCAGGAAGGCACCTGATCCTCAATAATAAATTTGTCTTTGGGTCCTCAATTGTGAAAAGTTTCTCCACTGGACCAAATGCGCATGGAATTTCCCTTTACTTAGCTCCTGAGGCCAATGATTATGATTCATTAGCTGATATTGCTTTCTCTAGGTTTCTTCAAAACTGAGGAAGAAGCTGAAAGCTTGGGGCTTCTCTTGAGCTGAAGATCTGAGGCTGCAAAGCAAAAGGATTGCTGAGAACAATTACAAAGCACCTGAGAAAGGAAGCTGAATACAATCTATGAAAGGAAAATTAATACTACAATCAATTACAAAAAGGAATTCTCACAGGAATCCAGATTTGTTTTGGTGATAGTTCATTATAGAAGAAGACTCCCTGTTTGTTTGAGAGGGGGGGGCCTATTTACTAATCAGGATCGCACATTACGTCTCATGGCATGACTGGAAGTGCAAAAAAGCAGGGAATGACCAGTCAGTGCAAACACAGAAATGCAGTCAGTGTGGATGATTGCAAACATTGGCGAGGTCGTTGTTGTCTCTAAGGCTTTAGCCGCTGGTCGTTGCTTCATTTGATGTCGCAATAGTGCGAGAGTGGCCGTTCGACATCGGAATCTGACGGGGCACATCGGAAGGACACATGGAATCGAGTTTTGCTGGAATTTGACTGCTTTGAAGTTAAATACTTGTTAAAATCATATATATATATATGGTTTTGATGTGGTTGGATGACATCGCCCCCCGTTTCTATCCGTTTCTTTCGGATGACCAAGAAACCCTCACCTCA
Source organism: Durusdinium trenchii (assembly GCA_963970005.1). NCBI lineage: Eukaryota > Dinophyceae > Suessiales > Symbiodiniaceae > Durusdinium > Durusdinium trenchii. The sequence goes on from CAXAMN010004224.1 coordinate 812,909, forward strand.
TACCAAACAGGTGGCGAGTGGTTTTCCACGTCCCTAGATTTTTTGGAGTGCCAAGCTTCCACATGTTAAGCTGGTTAGTCGAATAACCCAATTGCCAAGTTTGGTGCCGAATGGAGCGTCATATGTTTTCCAACCTGGTCACTTGCTGTGTGTCACAACACGTGACTGTCTTCCTGAACGCTTCGCAGGTAGACCGGGCGAAAGGTGACCGGGGTAGCGTGGCTGGAGTGTTCGTGGGATAGCAATGCTTGGAGCTGTGGACGTGGGGTTTCTGGTATGAAGGAACCCTTGGGCCACTCAATCATGTTTATACGGTTTATAGTCGTCCACGTGGAGACCCAACATCAAAAACATGGGACCCAAATAATTTGCAGATCATTTGTCACTGACGCAGTTGGAATGTTTGTTCGTGAGACTTATAAGAGCTGCTACAGACGTGTATCGTTCTGAAAATAAACCCAAGACGATTTTCATATATCAGAAAATCATTTTGTTTTGTTGCGTCGCGACTCCTGAGAATCGTTCAAACTACGCACCGTTTGCAACACTTGGGCTTAGTTGTACCGGACACAGTCGGACGCATGGTATTGCTTGATCTAAGGCCCTTTGCACTATTTTGACTTGAACATTAACAACTGCCAAAAAGGGCAGGCCGAGGCTGAACCCTTTAGAGGCAGAAACTACATTGGTGAACTGCGGGATGTGTGATGCCCCATGTTCCTGACCAAAGAAGCCACGAAGCACACGTTTCAAGTTTGTTTTTGTTAATGCCAAATCCTCAGGTTTGTTCTGCGCAGAGCAATGCAGCATGTTGAACTGTTGAAATCATCCACTACGCAATATTTTTTGGAAACCATGCGCCCAAAGTGTTTCAAAGATCTTGGACGGGGTCAATATTTGGGCAAGATCTGATATTAGTTGTCAATTTGCAGAAGTCCTGCCCGTCTCGTGGAACTAAATCCGACATGATCACCACGAAGAATGTTACAAAACATATATGTCTTACAATGTCTTAAGCATATATATATATATATATATATAGATCTGAGGGTTTCCAGGAACTTTCGAGAAGGATCCGCGGGATGAAGTTTGCTGATGGGTGCTCAACAAGACAAACACCCAGAGGTGGACGAAGAATTGATGATTCTGATGAATCCTCACATGTCCAGGCTTCAGGATCTCTTAGCCTTCATTTTTCTTCTCTGGGCGTCCTCTTTGGCCAAACGCGGACGTCTGGCCACCTTCAATGAAGGGTGGAACACCAACCGGATCAGGTCCAAGTACCTCCAGTTGACCGGATCGGGTCTTTGAGTATATACATCGAAACGGTTCGATTCGAAAGCTTGAATCGGAAGGTCTTGTACCTGGGAGTTCGGAAAGATGGCTTGGCACAGTCAGGTCGCAGTCAGGAAACGTCTGAGATCTGTTGTGTACTTGATGTTGGTCAGACTCTTCCCTGCAGGAAAACACCTATAGGATATGGGGGTACTCCTTGAAGTGATCACGCAAAAAAAAAACATGCTTTCAGGCATGGCTGTGGCATGTCATGACACATGTTCAATTTACTGAGTAAATCGACATCAACCGACCAACAGGTGCGATCCACATGGATTCTTTCAGGGTCTGTTCGACGGTTCGAAGGCCTTGGCGGCCTCGGAGTCACAGCACTTGGCCGCTTATGGGGTCGTGACCACCAAGTGCGAGTCACAGCATCAAAAGCCGGGGTCGTGCTAAAATTGACTCCTTGGGGGGAGGGTTGAGGTGGTCCCCCTTTGACGCAACCCCCATCAAGAACCAGCTGAGAAATTCCATGTTCCATCCCTTTCAACCCAGCTGAGAAATTCCATGTTCCATCCCTTTCAACCCTGGACGAACGGCGGACGAAGGGTGAACTGCGACCTGCCCGGGACCTCCGAAGTGAACCTCCCAAGGAGGTCGAGTGGAGCCTTACCACGGTCGGCCGTGGCAGTACATCGTAGCAGACCATTTCGCCCCTCTCGCACCCATGTCGAGCGCCGAAAAGGGCGGTGCAGCCTGAGTGACCTCGATCCGCTAAGGGATGCGTTGTCCTTAAGATAGACCCTCGAACGTCCATATGGTCCATACCAGCTTCTTCCAAGTGGCCTTTTTGGAGTCCCCAAGTCGACCTGTCACAGGCCCGTTTGTGACCGAACCAACCAGGATGTCAAGTTCGGTCACGTTGAAGAACCATAAATGGAGTCAAGTTTCGCAGGACTGGGTCTTCAAGGATTAAGAACATCCTTATAACCTCTTCATGTCCTTCAAGGAGTCCAAGTTCAAAACACCTTTCGCCAACCTCGTGACCTCGTGACCTCGAACTGGAGTCGTATACGTGACCGTCCTTACATACACGGGCCGGATCCTTCGTGACTTCGTGGATCGGATCTGGTCTCAATGGTCCTGAGTGAAGGGTTCCTAGAAGTGCTTCTGTTGAAAGCTTTTGTTGCTTCCCACGTCCCAGATCAAGCACCCTAAATGACGACGACGGAATCGAGTTGGTTCACCTGCGGAGTCCCGCACCAAGCGTAGCGTATAGGGTGGTGTTCTTGCGGCGGAATCATCACAAAATGCCGTACTGTACCAGGACCCTCCAAGGGATGTCTATTTATGGCCCCTTGGCTGTTAAGGGATTAACCACCCCTTGAAGGCCTGGTACCTGACCTTACTATAGTTCGAATTCAAGCCCTGGACCCTCCCTTCGATCGGTGTTGCCACGTCCAACCCAGGTCCACCAGCCTCGCACCGCTTTCGATGTTTTCGGCTCGATGTCGGTGCTTGAAACAGCGTAGATGAAGCAGCTTCGGCTCGATGTCGGTGCTTGAAACAGCGTAGATTCAGGCTTGTGCTTCCATAACCGCTTCAAGTAGCACCGCTTGAACAGTAGACCTCGGAAACCTGGAAACCATAGAAAACCATAGAAAACCATAGTAGCCCCAACAAAACCTACATAGTTCCCATCAAAACCTGGAAAAATCCCACCAAAAACCACAACTTTCCCCAGCAGCACTGAGCTCATTTTTGACCTCTCTCAAAGCTGGATCAGTGTCAGCATGTCACCTGACAGGGAGTTAAACAAAGAACATCCTGGTTTGTTTTCAAACATTGAAGCCAAATAGGCCCACCAGATAACTAGATGTGATTTAAAAAAACAATCAATAGTTACCTTACTTACAACATGTGATGGGTTCCAATCAGTAGCCATCATTGGCCATTGTTCCTTGAGCCTGCCAAAAAAAGGCTGAGTGAAGACAAAGGTCTTCTTGAGCCTGGTTTGAGCCAATGCTTGAGCTCTTGAGCCAATGATTTGAGCCAATCATATGTGCTATATTATATCATACTATTGTGGTCATTGTCTTGGACAATTTCTTCACATAATGCTTCAATATCTCTGGAAGAGGCTTTTAATTTAAGCCTTGAACCGCTCTTTGGAACCCTGTTGTTTGTGTATACTCATTTATTGAGACAAGGTGCTTTCCAAAAGCATGCTTTAATATTCGTGGACATGGTTTTCCAAGCCTTGAACAAAACACAAGTTGACCACACAGGTCCTGACTCTGTGTAAATAAAAATAAAGTCATGTATTGAACAAAACACAATGGCCCTTTGGAGGCAGCACCTTCAGCACCTTCATAACAACAAGTGATCCTCTTAGAGGGTGTAAATAAACACACATCAGCGCTGGGATACCACTGTGGTCACTTCACTGCCACTGGGGTTCAAAGCCTGGCCTTTCCCAGAGCAACATCTGGCAAACAGCCATTCTGCAGTACAATTTGAGCAGCATCTTGCTTGGCAAGGTTGCTGGTAGAGCTCTGCAAACACTCAAAGGGTGGGAGGGTTGTGAAACAGCTTAAGCTTTCAGAAAATAGTTCCAAGGCTGGGTGGGTTGTGGAAGGTGAAACTTCCAGGAAAGCCACAAGAGTGTGACCTCTGAGGGCTGTGAAACAGCTGAAGCTTTCAGAAAATAGCTCCAAGGGT
>CAXAMN010004224.1:827026-850523 GCA_963970005.1 Durusdinium trenchii
CCATGCTGCTGGATCTGTGGTTGCATGACAACTTGTCCATGCTGCTGGGGTTGTGGCTGCATCCCTTGTCCCTGTTGGATCTGTGGCTGGATGGTTGGCTCGGTTTGTGGCTGCTTGTCTTGCCTACCCATACCCATCACAGCTTCCAAGGGAAGCTGGACCTTCCTGGGAGGCTCACTTTCTGGCAGGAAAGCCTGATAGCCAGTCTCTCCAAATTGCAATGTTGGTGCCTCAAGCCAGGACAACAAGATTAAACTACCACAGGATAATTGAAGGAATGTGTTTGATCAGTTACATATTGATCAGCAAAGAAGGTGTCAGGTCTCTTGAATCATACATGCTGCTTGCAACCTCTAATTGCCACACCCACTCATGCCCACCAGTCACACACCACAACCACTCCCTTGCCTGGGATGACAAGGACATGTCTGATGCAGCAGAGGATGCTGTTGAACAGGCTTGTGGTGGGGGGCAAGCCAGTGCTGCCAGAGGCCACAGACTCCCCTGAGACAGAGTGCCCCTGATGAAAGGTTATTCCATGTCAAACAATCTGAGCCACCAAGTCCATATTAAGTAAATCCCTTGGCAACTTGGGGTCTTGGTGTCCAGTGAAGTCATGCCTACATCATTCTTGGTGCCCAGGATTGCCACTGCACCACACACTTTTAATTTAACAATGACTCACCATTGCATCATTGTTTTAGCTGAGGCTCCCTTGAGATTCTTGGTTGGCACCTGTGCCAGCAAGTTCTGCACTTGCCTGGCTTGCCAGTGTTGGGCTGGAATGCCTTAGACAGCACCACATCAAGCACACTACAATAAAGATGACAGTGAGGCCAATGCTTTCTCAAGGCATCTACTAAAGAATTTGAAAGATCAATTGAAACTTCACTGGCAGTGAGGATGTCATGAACCTTGGCAGTAAGGCTAATAATATTATGCTGATGCCAAGTTTACACATCATTAACAACAAGCCAAGGCACAATTACTGCAGTAGTTGATGTAGTTCTTTGCCCATTCAAGTTCTTGATTGTGGACAGCTGCTTCAGCCTTGGTCTATTGGCCATGTGGTAGTTGGGTTTCAACAGACCTTGAGGCATGCAGTGACCTGATGACCTGATGATGCCCCAGTCAGTCAATCAATCAGTCAGTGACCTGATGCCTAGCCTCAGTCACCAGTCATTCAGACTCCAACAAGTTAAGTCCAGCCACAATCTTTGACCACCACTCAGAAATGGCAGCATCCTTGTTGAAGAGGGTGTCCATCTTCATGGTGTACCTTGGCAGGTTTCAACTAAGCCCACTAGTTCACATCTGTGGTTAGTCACCTGGGTTCTCTTATAATACCAGAGTGGATACATAGTAACAGGTTTAATACAGTACAATTAATTAGATATTCTAGCAACATGCTTTGGCACAGTTCACTGCCATATTGCCAAGCCAAGCCAAGCTGCTCAGAAGTGGTGTTGGTCCCTGCCAGCATAAGATGGAACTGGCATTGCCTGTAGATCATACTGACAGGCGCACCCTTGGGGGCAATCACAAATTTCAAACCAGATGCTCTGGCATAGGCAGTGACTTCTCCATCCTTCCTGAGGAAACTCAAGGCAGTGTCAGTGTCAGTGTCACACCATTACATTTTCACACCCATCATTAGTCCTGTTTGCAAGGCACCAACTACCATCCCACCAAAATGCACCCAGTGACAGTGAGTAGCCATTACATTGAACTGTCAACTGTTAAAGCCAAAGGCACCCCACCACTGTATGGTAAGGTGGCTGATTCTGCACTTGCTTTTGCCCTTCTCCTGGTTGCCCCTCTCCAGCAGCAGGCCCCTCCTCTGCCTCAATGTTCTCTGGCTGGTTGTCTGGCCTGACAGTCAGTCACTGGGGTCCCAATTCAAATTCTGTTTACCTTATCATTCTTCACTTCAAGAGCTTGGAATATCATCACTCATCAATCATTTGGAATAGACACTTGTCAAAGCACTAACATGGCAAAGCCCACTCATCAATGTCAAATGCAGTGCAGGTTGCTTTTTGGCTTTCTTGAAGAGGTTCTTCCATCCCAGTCTGCAGGCCACAGCATCGATGTTCCTCAAGTCCTCCTGGATGAAGTGAAGCTCTCTTTTGCCAATCACATACACTTGTAAGGGGCCTAGAGTTTATAGCCAAACTCTGTTATTATTCCTCTTGATCTTAGTCACCCATCCAACCATTTATAATATAGGTGAGTGCTGAGACTTCCCTGAGGAACAATCAAACTGTTGTGGCCTTCTTCACACACTAAGTGTTTGTATTCCCTGGGCCCCCCCACCCCCTACTTCAATTGCAAGGTGTCAATGTCTCAGGAGTCCACTTACTTGGTATTAAGAAAGATGGCTGTTATGCCATTTGCTGCCAAGTAGCAGTGAGGCCATCTGACTCTTTCTCACCTCTGGCCTTCACTGTCCTGACATGGGACTCCTGAAGGACATTCTTCCTCAGCCACACAGTCACTCCAGTCTCAGTGAGTCTTAAGGTTGTCCAACCAAAGTTTAGAAGTACAATTTACAATGTCAATCCACACTGAACCAAGATCATGGTGAGGCAGGATGAGGTTGATTGATATGGCACTGCCTCAGTTACTTAGCATACACATGCCTTCACTCAAACCATCAGAAACCAGAATCTCAGTCATGATTTAATTTAGCAAGGTGTCAGCTCTCCTCTGGACCTTACCAAGAGGTCCTTCACTGAAGTCCTTGGCCCCAGCTTGGTCTGTATCCACAGGAGCTGGTCCAAGTCTTGGTCACTGAGGCCACTGGTCAGGCCTTGGATGGGTGAAACCACCAGCTCATCAAGTCAAGACACCTGAACCTGTCCTTGTACAACAGCTTACAAACCTCAATGAACTTGCCCCTTTTGTACTGCAGTCAAATGTTTGCCCTACAAGCCATTATAAGATGCTGAGAAGCTTGTCCCAAATCTATCACCATCAATCAGCTTCAGGAAGCGCACTTTATACTTCCTTGGAACTGTATTTTTCCTGGTGGCTGCCTTCATCTCCCCAGATGCTCCAGCAGCCTGGTACTCAGGGCCCAGGTGTACCCAGTGCCTGAGGCTCAATGATGTGTGCAGTGCAAATATGTGTTTTGCTGACGCCAAATTAGAGCAACTTTCTGAACAGTGATATGGAGCTGTCACACATTGTAGGCAAGTGGCTTTGGAATCTTCTTTTTGTCAAGCTCTCCCTCTGAAAGATCTGATGAGGAGGTGTCATCTGAACCTTACTGTCCAGAATGAATGGGCAACAGCACAACTACTTACTCTTCACAAGGACTGATTTCAAAGCATCTAAATCTGAATGATACATGAATCAAGGCCAGGTAACTCTCTGATGATTTCTTGTCCTTTTTCCCACCCTTACTCTTACGCTTCTTCTTCTTGTTGCTCTCCTTCTTCTTCTTCTTCTGGTGCTTGCTGCTCTTGGCCTTCTTCTTGGATGCCCTTACAAACAGGATGTCACAGAAGTGGGAGTTCTTCAACAACAGAACTGCTGAAGTAAAACATCTCAGATGCCACATCACATTCCCTCATTATGATGCAAACTGTCACAAACACACTCACACATTGCCACTGTATAAAGTATTATATGATCAATGAAGTGCTGCCAAAAGTCGAGCTGGAGACTGAACCAGAGTCTGATTCATTCAGGTCATCATCTTCTTGGTCCTCCTGATTGGGAGGCATCATCCCCATACCTCCCATGCCCATGCCCATCATGGGAGCTGGCATCATGTTGCCTTGAAACCATTGAGGCAACCCATTGCTGGAGTTAAAGGGGTGCCTGTAGTCAGATGGGAGACTACATCTCCCAGGCACCCCCTTTCTTTTGTGACTTGGCATGACTGCCAACTACAGCCAGGGTCAGGCTTGGACCTGAGAAAAGGCTTCAGTGCCAGGCCACATGACCAAATGTTCCACACATTGACCAACTCTCCCAATGAACTCCCAGTGGATTCCCAATGAACTCCCACTGTATTCCCACAGCATTCTCACTGGGAAAACTGCAGGTTTTTGCGGTACATAAAATTGTGTTTTGATTGTTAAAGCAGCACCACTTGAAGAGACATGGCTTGCACTTGTAAGATAGATGAAGCAGCAGGGTGTCGACTGTCCACGGGCGTCCTCTTCACGCTGTCATTCTGACCTTGCATCATTGTTTGAAACACACAAGAACCGCAAGGAAACGCAAGAACCATCCAAGGCCATGCCTCCAGGCTGTGAGTTCCTTTTCCACTGTTTTGGGATGTCGACCTTGCCATGGAGTTGGAGGTCAGTGGGGACCTTAGGTGGATTGGATGTGGGGATTTGGAGGTGGGGATCAAGATATATGATTGTCCCATAGGGTCCAGATACCTCCTCAGTCAGGATGATCTTGAAGGTGAAGATACTCCCAGGTGCTAAAGGACATCCAATTCGGAGGTACTACCTGGACCCTTAGGGTGTGAATTGAAACGAATTCATGCACTATCGATATGGCAAAACTTTGCAGAATGGTTTCGTTTCGTATAGAAAACACATCCTTGCGTCACCCACATACTCAACCAGCGGGTGGAGGCCGACCACCGAACACCTGATGAGATGGGCCGTGCGGAACCGTCTCAACGAGGGGTGAAACCGTAGCATCCGTCTCAACGACGGTGCCTGAACCGTCTCGCCGGGGGTGAACCATCAGCCACGCAGCTTTCAGGGCGGTTCATGCAGCAACCATCACGGCGGTTCATCCATCCGTCGGGATTGCCCGCGCTGGCCCCCACATGACGGAGGTGAGGAACTTCCTCGGTGACGGCATTTTAGGCCAAAGAGTTCTCCATGCAAGGCATCTCCGGATTCGTTCGTGCACTGGGTGGCTCAGACCGTGGCATCTCCATGCCGAGGTCTGGAAGAGTTGCTACAACACTTGAGGCAGAACCAAACACGGGTGACGAACGGGTCACGAAATGGGATTCAGAATCGGGTCCATGTATTGAGTGTATCGACCTCCAGGACCTTCCAACATCGACCTCTGAAGAGGATTGGTAGAACCGTGACCTGAAATCAATTCCTTACTTTGTGACCGACCGCTGCCGGGATCTCATTCGGACGGTCGCGACCGGTGTCGGTCCTGGAGGTTGGAAGTTTCAGTTTTTGCTCTTGTTTCACTGGCTTCTCTTTCCTTTCGGTCAAGGTTTCTTTTGTAACCATTATCAGGACCTTCCAACAGGTCACCACCTGCGACTTTTAAGTCGGAGACCTTGTTGGTTTCGGTGCTGGTATATACAGATCAGCATGGTATGGATGAATCATGCTTTCTGGTATGGTTCCAGCACCGACCCTTCGCTCCTCTCAGCTGAACGAGCTTTGGGCATGGAACGAACGAACTCGAACTCGCTGGAGACTGAGGTGATGAATAGAGACCGTAGACCGGGGTTCCTGGGGTACCCGTCACCTGGGGTACCCAACTGGGATATATAGTATATGATATAGTCTATATATATATATAGGGTCCTGAAAACCTCTGTTGGGAGTTTGGGCTGCTTGTCTTTTGCCGACATGTCTTTTCGGGCGAAGACGCGTAAATGGCGACGTCCCCCATTCGCATTCCGGGGCTGTCCGTAGTCGTGAGAGGAATCGTTTGAACAAGCATCTGGGAGCCGCGGAGTGGTGATCAAGCGAGATGTTGAGGTGCAAACAAACATGAAAAACAACACATGAAAAGAACCTTTACATCAGCAGACACCCATGGCCCCCTCATGTGTTGGCTCTGTTTCGTTGAAGCTACCAAGCAGTGTTTTGTGACTGGTTCTCATTGGGAAGCATTTGGAGATCCTACAAAAACTCTTGGTTGCAATCCGACCCCAGCGGTGGTTCCTTTCGGGGCTTCGGTTTGAGATCTTAGAGTCAGAAATGACTGTGTCATACTTGAAACTGCTGGTAGGTCTTGCTAGCTCTCTCAGAATTCAGGACGTCCCAAGAAAATGCCTCACGAGTTCCATCCAAACATATCCAAACTCTGCATCCCGCACATTTTGGCCGCACACGGTTTCGGCCGCATGTCCTCCACCACATCCTCCCGCTAAGGGCTTTCTATTCACGCCCCTTAGTTCAAACTCCGCACGATGCAGCATGCTTTCACCTGCCGGTGAAGTCTTTCCCCTATGGATCCGCTTCCCCGTTGGAGAAGGTGATTGGAGACACGTGTGATGTTTTTTTGTATGTAGCTTTGGAGGGTCCAGTCGTACCTCGTTTCGGTTCGGTGGAAAGCTGACCTGCTTCGTCGGTGCGGAGCACGAGGAGAGCTCCGGTGACCACGGGCGGGACCTCGTCGTCCTGTGCAAAGCGCTGCTTTCGCCGGCTGGACCGGTGTGGGGTAGAGGTGGTTTCAGGAGGGGTTTGCATGGTCTTGGTTTTGGGGGGGCTGTGTGATTGTTCTTAGCTGGAGCTTCCAGGTCCAAGGTTGATCCAGAAAACACATGCATTACAGACTGTATACTATGTGGTAATATACATGTCATGCGAGTAGTTTTGTTCAGCAGATGTTGCATCTTAAAGACCGGTGCAGTGCCATTGGGTATTGACAAAAACGTTACTGTATGCCAGAAGACGTATGTATAGTATAGCCCCTGAAAGAGACTGTTCTTACATGAGTAATGAGTCATGAGTAATGTTTTTTGTTGGTCTTCATGGTGATTCAGTTTGCTGTTGTTCCTAGTCCATGGTCCATGATGAAGTTCCCTGCTGCTACACCTCACATTTGCCCAAAGGCCGCTAGGAGACCATTTCTGACAAACTACACCCTCCTCAACTAAATACTAAGCCCAGGGCTACTGGCGGCAGCATGGCGGCGTAGCGCCGGAGATTTTGATTCAAAACAAGTACTGACACCGTTCGACGGGTGTCGTGAAGAAAACGACACATGAAGAAACATGAGGATTCAATAGACCTTTTTGGAGTGGTTGCTATTGTTTTGGTGATGGCGGCAGCATGGCGTCAGGTTTGTAAGTGAAGGTGTTCTCTGTCCGTGGGATCTTCTCGTTGGGTCCCTGTCGATCGGGATGTGTATGTGCCCCACACGCAGTGGGGTCAATGCACCAGCCATCAGGGTCAACCGGGCTCCGGGTGCACAGCCACTGGCGTGGCCTCACATGTTTCCATGGATTCTGCAGCCAAGACCGCCGGGGTGCTGCCTAAGTGGGTCGGAGGATCAGACAGCGAACGAGAGTCGAGTCCCTCACGCGTCTTCCGTGACGAGAGGTTTGACTGAGCGCTCGATGTGCTCACATCCTCGTTCGGTGTCTTCTTTGTCCACCCCAAAGCCCGGTTCCAGTCTGGCGATTCCATCCAGTCGGAAGAACACATGACGATGGGTCGCGTTGTTGTTCTGCTAAAACCATTCGGATGTAAACCCAAGGGCTCCCGAGAAATCCTTTTTGGAGTGCAGGAAGTAGAGAGAGCCGGTGTTGATCAACAGCTATGTTCATCTATGTTCCTTTGTTGTAAGATGCGAATTTAGCAACGTCAAAAACCCTCAAGAAAGGAATTTAGACCAGGTTCATGAGCTGGAGAATACCATCATGTCTAGGGGAGCTTGGGTTGGTGCTTGGTCAAACAAACAGCTTCGACCTGTTGGTGCTTGTTTGGCCGCCCTGAGCACCCCGGACGGACACAACACATGAATAACCTGACGTAACGAGCGCAATCTGACCTTGATGGACGAAATCCTGCACCACCTCTGCAGGATTTGGGACCTTCAACGAGGGAGAACGAGGGCAGCAAGAAAACCGTGCGGACAGTGGTGCAGGATTTTGTCCATCAACAAGACCTCAACAGGAGCAGGACAATTCCAGGTGGATACGTTCGGACCTTTGCTCTTGAATTGGTTGAATCCTGGGTGAATGAGTCAACTGATCGGCTTCTTCTTGATAGGTAGCCATACTACGGACAACGATGGCGAGACTCCGCTCCACAGCAGGCAGCTGCACTAATGTCACATCACGCTCCCAACGACGGACTGCATGACTAAGTACATTCCATGCCATATACCTGGTAGCATAGCTTGGATCTACGTCCCTTGTTGGCTTGAAGCTCTTGTCCCGTCACGGTGAGAGGACCTGCCACGCGCTGCGGTTCGCGGTTACCTGGTTGGGACCACCTGCGCATGGGGGGGGTGTCCAACAAAGCGCACTCCTACTATAGAACTTTGTTCGCCAGCTTGGGGCTGCGTTGCAGGTGGACAGGATGATTGTAGCTACAGAGCAGTTCCCCCCCCCCACACGACGAGACTTTTGGACGTCTAAACCGGGTGAAGTTGAATATTCCAGTCGCTGAACTGAGGGCTCGACGGGCTCGACACCAGGCTGGCCATCGACGGCAACACGGCGCTGCATTGCGCTGCACCGCAAGCAGATGCACCATGCCACATCACGCTTCCAACGACGGACTGCATGCATAGCTTGGATCTACGTCGCTTGTTGGCTTGAAGCTTGTGTCCCGACCTGCCGCACGCTGCGGTTTGCAGTTACCTTGGTTAGGACCACTCGGGGGGTGTCCAACAAAGCGCACTCCTAATGCACTCCTACTATAGAACTTTGTTTGCCAGCTTGGGGCTGTGTTGCTGTTGTGGAGGATGATCAACAATTGGAAATCTTTGAGGGTGTCTCAAGAGTGCGCCACTGCAAAGCAAAGTGCCTTTCAGGACAGCTGGGAGACCAAAGGCCCCTAAAGCAGCTGACATATCAAATGCCTCCAAGTTTTAATTTATGGTGGTTGCGATTGCATAAGAGCGTTGCACTCATATGCTGGCATGCTCCGAGCCCTGCAATACTGCCAAGGTTTTGTTTCGTGCTTTCGGCGTTCCGACATGACAGAGCGAGGTCATTTTCGAGCCTTTTTGATGTGGTTCAATAAAAGCATCATATAATTTTGTTTCGGGCATATTCCAACATCACGGGATTCAATCACAGGGCCTGGGCATCACTCCCAGGAGCTCTCGGAAACCGATGATCCGCGGAGCTGGAGACCAAATTTTTCGGGATCGCGATGAGTTCGGCAAGACAATTGGGGGCCATGGAGCCATGGATTAATTGTGGGAAATGTAAGCGAATTTATATACACGTGGACATATCAGAAGGACGCCAAACCCAGCAAAGTTCGAATGAACGTGGATGGCACCTCCTGCTTACTGTTTGTCGAGACAAATGATCTTCCACGTTGCCTATGCCATCCACTTCCAAGATTATTCAGGGAATCTGTAACGGTGAAAACAAGGAACCGTCCACGTTGCATGGATTTGCGAGACTGGAAGTTCTGATTGAACCGTGTCCTGCCAAAAGATCCTTCACACCAAAACAGGGGGGGGTTCAGAGCCTCATGACTCATGGCTAAAGCAAAGCACACCTTGGCCCCAAGTTTGTGAGTCGGAAAACTCCCATAGATTGAATTGCCCCCCCCACCTGTAACAGTCCAACAATCATCACTATGACCTTTGAATTCGTCTGATTTCTTCTCACTTGGCGCTTTCCTGATGTTGAACCCCGCCGGCTAACTGTTCTTTGTCCTTTCTGCTGGCGTGACCACATGCCTCCTCTCTTATGGCAGGAGCCTGTTCATGGGCGCACTGGGCCGTCAAGGTCTTTGGGAGCTGGCCTTGGAGTCTCTTCGCGCACTTCGCCAAAAGCACGACGCCGAGGCCGGCCTTCCGCCGAGAGAAATGGGCCTGTTGGGACACCGTGGGAGATCGGGTGATGGCCGCGGTGGTTTCACCTCAGGTGCCCTAAGGATGAATTGACATGGATGATTGCAAGATGTATCCCATGCCAAGGATGGGCTGAGGTATGTGTTCTGAAGAATATATCTAATTAGAGCAAATACAAATAGTATCATTTCATTAGCTAGCTATATAATACTTTAATATATATATATATTGATTTATTCATTCGCCAGGACCTTCCCAGTGACCTTGTGAGATCCCATAATGAGGGCACTTAGGCCTTGGAAAGGTCACTTACCAATCCTGAAGAGGTCACTGGGAAGGTCCTGGCATGGGCATGTAGTTATGTGTTACATATATATATATATATGATACACTTACTTGGCCCTATCAACTGTCAGGGTCATCAGAAGAATAGCTTGATCTTGCAGGCAATCATCAGAATGTAGAGATCACTTTGACCACTTTATCTCGTGTTTCTGACCGAGGCTGGCGGATCACCCACTGGTACGGTACATCCTTGTTGATCATCACTGGACCCAAAAGAAGTGAACTGAGAGCCGACTGAAACCGCCTCTTGGATTGCTGGGTGCGTAGTTTAGTTTAGTTGTTCTTCTGACTCGAAGCCTTGAATTGAACATAGGGTAAGTTTGGGGAACTTTTGGTGTTTTTCTGCCCCTCTCTATTCAGGACGTCCGGGCGCGGTGATGTGTGTGTTTTAATGCAGAAGACGGTAGTTCCTTTTCATACCTTTCAAAAGGGAAATGCAAAATCTCACGTGAAGTTTCTTCATGTAACCATGCGAGGCCTAGAGACTCCAACGGGATCCCCCTTTTTTGACGACCATTCCTTTGATACATGTTAATATATGTTTGGCGCATCAAATGTCAAGGTCATTGCATAACCCAGACACTCCATGTATGCCATATATGCCTACATTGGGGTGGTTTGAGGGGCCAATGTAGACAAATATGGCATACACGGAGTGTTTGGGTAAACAGACGTGATTTCCCCTCCTCCGAACTGTCAGCCCGGACAACCGCGGAGACGAGGGCGATGCTCCGAGCAGCCGAACGCGGAGCGAGCAGCGGCTGGTGGCCTCCGCCATGACGGCCTGCAGGTGCGGTGGCCAAAGTCGGGAAGCCGGAAAGGCTTCGTTCGGGGGAATCCACGGTTTTTTTCAAGCGACAAGGGCTAAGACTAGTACTGGCTGAACATGGTTCATGCTGAGATGGAAGTTGTTGTTGTTGTTGTTGTTGTTGGTGGTGTGTGTGTGTGTGTGTGTCGCACTCCGTATCCAGTAGTTTTAGTTTTATAGTTTATTTTAAACACTATCTGCAGGGGGCCATCCCTCTCACCAGTGGTGGATGGCCACCGAAGAGGCCCGTGGTGAGGGCTGTAAACGTAGCTGCACCTCTAACCAGGGCAACAGAAGGAAATGGTACTCGACACACTTGTGTGTCGGTTCCTCTCCTTCTGTTGATCCCTTCTCTAGTTTACTCTACCCAGGCGGTTTCGCTCCCTAACTATTGCACGTAATTAAAGACCGCTAAGTATTCAGTAAAGGGCTAATGCAAAACAATGTTTAACAGCTCAATTGCGCTGACCACCTCGCCTTGCTGTTCCCTCATTCATTTCCTTGTGGATTATGATATTGAATGAACTTTTATCTAAGTGCTTTTCTGAACGGATTCTGGAGCTGAGTTTTGCCAAACTTTCGCAGCGGTGCATTCTACAATTCTAGACGTTGAACATGTGAATTAGCTTCAGACTAGGACTAAGACTAGGACGTTGACCTGCACAAGACAGTTGTAAATTAGGTCCAACATATGAAGTTGTTTCTTTTGATACACCATGCATCAGCATTAAATATGAATGTGAGAAGAGACTGAGCGAGCAACCTCCATTGCTCCTGGCAGTCGGGCGACGCAGTGGTCCATCGCGCTGCTGTTGCTGGGATCCACTGGCAAGCCGGATGTCAAGCTCCTCAATGCAGGCTTGCTGAGAAACATGAGTGTTGAACCCCTGGGTCCGTGTTCTTTTTTCTTGTGCTCAGAAGGCGAAGTCCTGAGAGGTACCCAATTGGCCTAGCTCAGCTAGGATCTTTCTTCCGCCATGTCCCTTAAGCAGTTTTAGCAGGTGGAATCGAGGAACAACAAAATGTTTCAAGGGTTCTTTGACTTGGCATTCCGGAACTGATCGAATACCACAGTGTTTTGGAACTTCAAGACAGGAGAGACGTCGATCGCATGCTGCCAATGTATTCGCTCTTTTCGAAGCGGTGGGTGTCCTAGACACACGTCGACACACGCCGACACGTCTGGAACCCGGCTGTCGGCCGAACTGGTGCACAGGAACTGGTGGAAGACATCCTGTTTCGACGCACCGGGAGTTGATGAATTTCAGGGAATATTTGGGATTATATGGGTGTGTATGCTGAGAATAGCTTAGAATAACTATTCTGTGATTCTAGAATAGCTATTTTTGGGATTATTATATGGTTTCAGGGTGTGTATGGTGTGTAATGAAAATATCATAGGGATATTATCCCAAAGATCCCTATAGGGAAAAGAAGCAATCGTGACTCAATCCATCGGTGGGAGGTCCCTCTATAAACATACTAAACCCGATGATCGTTGATCCACATCATCCACCTTCAAACAAAGAGTGACTGTCTTCGCAATCCCACGATGTTCGGTCAATGCGTCAATGCTATCTGCCTTTAAGCGGTCGCAGACACACACACACATGCATGCAGAGACTCCAGTTCGGGCCGACTAGGAAGGTCTTGGCACTGGGTGTTTTTCATCGAGCTGCCCCTGACAGGGATTGCGGCCTGTGCCAAGGGTGGCAAATGGCGGAGGAGCTTAGAACTTCTCAGTGAGATCCTTGACCAGTGATGTGGTGTTAAAACACCGGGTCGCGGGCTGCAGTTACCAGTTTTTTGAGGATGTGATAGAGCAAGTAGTGTAGACTCTTGATGATATATATATACCCCGCAAACCTTGTCAGTTCTACAATCCATGTTTTGGGGTGGTTTTATGAATTAGGCGTTCTTTCTGGAAGTCATTCAATTCTTGCTTGAAGAACTGGGCAGAGAATTCCACTGGATAAGACTAGACTTGTCCATTGGCCAAACCTTCCCAGCCAGCCTTCTGCTCGCCCCTTGCACCAGCTAAGGATTCAAGCGCAGTTGATGCTGCCCACAGTGTCTTGGCCGCACTGCCAGGTCATGCCCTAAAAAAGTAAAACACAAGTAAATAATAAAACGTAAAAGCATCCAGCCCAAGGCAGCATGATAAACCTTATGCCACCACTCTTTCTCAGGGCTTAAGCCTCAAGTTGGAAGCCACATTTGGTTTGTCACTGTTGGCGTAGGGGGCTCCTTGGACTATGCGCTCAACGTTTTGCTGGGCATTCAGTGGTCCAAGGGCAGAGGCCCAGTCGACCCAACGCCACCCCGATTCTCGTGATCCAGTGGCCAATAGAATCTCTTCCTCAGGTTCGGTGGTTAGATGCCCCTGGCACCCACCCCAACCATCTTCGAAGCGGAGGTGGTTGGAGCCCTAGGGAGAATAGTGGAGCCATTGGATTTGGCATGATTTGGTGCAAGTTTCCACTACCCTCGACCAAAACCCGGTTGCTTTGAGGTCGTTTCCTTCGGCAGCATCATCAGCGCTTGTGCAAGTGGGCAGGCATGGCCGGTGGCCATCCAGCATCTTGGCCAAGTTGGGCAGTTTGGGAGGGTGGGGGCATGGTGTTGGAGATGCTGTGGGTCATGGCACCAGGATACCTTGGCTGAGCTACCGACGTGTTAGTTCTTTATCGCTACATGGTGGGACCAGGGCTCCAGGTACCATGACCCATCCACATGTTTTTTTTATGATCAAGATCCAGGTTCCATGTTAGTTCAGTCACCACCATTCGAGCTCTTCCCGCTCTTCGCCCGGATGTCAAAGGACGAACGGAGGATCCGAGCGACGCACTCGGGGCGGAGCGGGCTTCGACCCTCGGAGGGGTCAGCTGACGAAATGGGCGAAGCGGCCGAGGGACCATGTGTTTCCATCTTGCGAAGCCGAGGGTAAGCTGGAGCCACCCTGTCACAGACCGAGGATGTCTCAAGAGAAACTGGCGCCGAAACATGAAGAATGGAGATCAATTGAGTTGATTCAGATTCAGGCGCTAGTTGTTCACCAGACGCTATAGGGATAGGTCTTTTGTGGAGACTTGTTGACCTGAAACAAACATGGTTGGCTCAAAAATCCGATCAGGACGTATCAGGACATCGCTATAGGACATAGCGCTTGGATCCGACTGTGCATACTCGGAAGTTGGCATGAGCATCAAAGCATTTAGTTCCGAGCACATGATAACATTCTTTGGAAATTGGGATGGACAGGTATAGTACTTGGTGTTTGCTTCTCTGGCCGAGGTTTGCCGATCTCTTAGAATAGCCGACTCATTTCCATGTGAAATCCTCCCCAAAAGGGGAACCCTCAACGGTCCACCCAGTTTCAAAGCTTAACTTCTATTTGACCAATTGAGAAGCTGGGACGAAGATTTAGACCAGCACGGAAGCAATTTCAGTGACCGACCGACCCATTGGACAAGATGAGGAAACACCTGGTCTGAATTCCTTAAACACCTGGTCTACGTTCCTCCTTCGCCCCAGCCACCCAGCCACCCAGCGCCTACGCCTCCGCCTCCGCCTCTGAAAGCCGCAGAGACCTCCACCGCATGGCCTCAACCCTTGTTTGTGACTTCAAACCAAGTCATCAAGTCCAGAGACCTCCACCGCATGGTCCATCAGAGACCTTAGGTCCTTGGACTTGATGACTTCGCTCCAGATCGATCCCAGCGTCGCCACTGGGACGGTGGCAACCCCGTGACCGGCCGACCGGTGCGGCGGGGGCGAGGACGGTTAGGACGGGACATTGAAGTCGTGGTTAGGTGTTCAAACCTTAGGTGTGAAGTCTTGAGAACTTCACTTGAGGGAACTGAATGACACTGAAGTTGCTGGATGAAATCCTTCAACTCAATGAACTTCTAGCCATGCCATGTGATGTCATAGATGATTCTCATGGAGTTGTTGGTCATGTTCCAGCTCGGAGTTGCTGCTCAAAATGCACCCCTGCGTACCCCTGCGGCCATTGGCACCTGCTCGTAATACACTCCCTGGAATCATCATGGAGTTCACCACTGTTTTGATCTTCCGGGTCCCTTGTTCTTCCACTTCCAGCAAGGTTCGAGGGTGAGTCAGCAAAAAGACATCTCAGGGAGGTTTCACCTCCCTGACTTTGCAGAGGTCACATATAGCGCGGCGGCCAGCGCCTGTGAGAAGGGGCACCAGTGGCCGATGGCCTTCGCCGTGCTACAGCTGCTGTTCTGCGCGAGGGGCTGGTGGATCGGAGGTGTAGACCAACCGGCGAGGCTTGTGTAGACCAAGGGGCAGGCGCCATCCAGGCTACTTAAACCGCTTAAACACATCTTTAAAACCAAGCAAACACTGCTAATATGGTTTTATGACATGGTTTTCACGTGCTGTTTTGATTCAAGCGGATACTGCAGAATAAAGACATTTCGATTGCACGCGGCTCTGCTCGGTAGAGAACATGCCCCACTCACAGGGTCAGCTGCTTCAGACAGCAGTCGCTTCGGTTTCGGTGTCGCTTTCGGTGTCGCCCAAGCTCGGAGAGGATCGGAGGACGGACACCTGGACCTGTGGACAGAGAGCCAGTCCGATCCCTCACACGACGAATCATATCGAATCAGAAATCAAGCACTCCCAAGCACTTCTTATTCACAGAAATCGCGAGGTGACCGACTTCAAATGAGGCGAATGCACTCGCATCAATTGCAGCCGAATGTGGTGACGTTTGGTGCTGTGGCTTGGAGGCAAGGCTAGGCGGCTAAATGCCCACAGGGATATCATGCCTATGGTCTATATTTAATATGTAATTTTTGAAAATTATATTATATATATTATCAAAAGTAATGGTGCATTCAGAAATTCCTGTGCACTACACGTCTTTTAGGAAAAATTACAAAAGTCGCTTGAAATGCACGTTTTCTGATTGTAGCCATTTTGGTAGTATTGGGTGTCATTTTCCCATGTCCAAAGCCTGTCATACGGTGACAAATGAGAACAGCTATGTCAGAAGTACTGAGATACCTTTGTGGGTCGAAGGGTGTGTCCATCCCAAAGGAATGGCGTCCGCTGCTTCCTCAAGAGATTTCGAGCTTGTCAAACCAGCGGGGCTTCATTTGTTGAAGAAAAGCCCTGCGGGACAAATTTGTTCTACCCTGAAATTCCCATCAAGTACACGTTTCTTCCCGTCCAATATACGTCTTTTCCCGTCCTTTACACGTCTTTCCCGGTCAATACACATCTTTCCCCGTCTTAGCCTACAGTTACGAAGGTTTTGAATCTGTGGTGGGACATGTTAGCAGGATATGTACTCAAGAACTGCAAGCCACAGAGGGCTAGACCGGATCGGTATCAAAATGAAATGGGAGATCCGGAAGTTGAGCTGGAAGCGCAGGCTCCTGCACAAGTGACAACCAGGGCCTTCTGGTGTGTTTCAAGACAGGACCATGCTCACAGAATTGCGCAACTTCCTTCTCAAGTGCGCAGATTTCTTTATAGAGTACACGGACATCTCCTCCAAAATCAAGTGCGCAAAAATGTTTGTCCAATGAAGATGCACGTTTAGGTTTTTAAAAAATATAATCGCAGTGGCACTGTTGATGTTACTTTTGTTGTTTCAAGACAATGTATTCTTATATGTTCGACAGGTTCATTTTGGGTGGATGCCCATTCAATGGGCCAAGTTAGGCGGGTTCCGGGTCGTTGTAGATGAAGCTCTGAAAGATCACAGAACTCCTCAGCTATGGTCGACTGCCACCAACACTATCCGTCACTGGGTCAACTCCCTGATGCACGAGTTTTGTACCAACAACACCCTCCCGAAGCACTGGGGGGCCCTGATCCGCCAAACCCATTTGACCATTTCTGGCGACCCAATATGTTGCCTCTCTTCAGGTCATCAGTGCTTGCGAAAAAAGGGCTGCAGTGGCAGCGTGTCTGTGGCCTACTTGCCCAGATGCGTCACCACGAGGCGTTCGAAAGATTACCCAAAATGGCAAAGAAACGCAGGTGGTTGGGTGATACGGATCATCCGTTCCCCGTGTTTGTTTTTTTTGGCATGTTCTGAGATTGCATGTCAAACACGGTTCCAGGAGGGTTCCACATGTTTCCTTTGATTTGGAACCCAGAAACTTGCTTTTCAACCACCCCTGGCATGGCCAGTCCCAGACAGGTCGTGCTTATTAATTACATGTTCTCACGATGAGTGGACTGAGGGTTCTCACCGGTCCGATCTCTTTGTACCTTGGCCACATCATGGCAAGCGAGTCTAGACCCCAAGCAAGTCGGTGTATTGTAAGTCCGGGAGACCCCCTATCACCCCAAGGGGTGGGCGTTGCATGGGAGGTTTCCCTATTTTAGATATTACTTTATACTCACCCAAGTCCAAAAACATCCAAAAAGTGCACCTGATGGGGTCTCGACCTTGGCCAGCTGCAGAGCTTGATTGGGTTTGCTACAGGTCAAAACCATGAGCAGCATTAAGCAGCTAAGCTTGAGCAGTTCAGGGTGTAGCCAATCTCATATGGATTCAACTTGGTGACTCAAAGTCAGTGGCAGAAGATCAGAAAACCAGGATCCGATGAACCCCAATGGATCGAGCATTTGTGACACCGTGCCCAAGCATCAACCTTTTTCTGGTTACATCGGTTCATTCCTATAGGTCTGGTCGAATCGATTGCTCGACCCATTGATGAATGGATTGATTGACTGATTGATCCCCTAGCGCTCCCGGCCCATATCCTCAGGTTCGGTGGTTAGACACCCCAAATCCACCCACCCCAACCATGGGATCAATCGATTGATGGATCGAAGTCCTGCGTGTTTCTCCGCTGCCGCGTGGTGGCCCTGCAACTGCCGCAGGTGCCCCCGAACACCATTTGCTGCAATGCAGCGATCAGCGCCTGCGAGAAGAGTGGTGAGGTGCTTTGAAAAGGGTGTTTCCAGTGGATTTAGTTTCATTTGTCCCCCCCTTCTTAACCTCTTGATCGCCTCGCAAGCTCCTAGAAAGGATAGAAAAAGGAATCCTGGATCCCTGACAGAGGAAGAAGTGATTTCGATGTTCCCTTGTCTTTGATGCAGACATCCAATTGTGGTCTTTTGCAGCCAGATACAACCCAAAACAGATAGAGGCTACCAAATGCTTTGATTGATGTATGTCGATGCGTGGCGAGCGATGCTACGAAAGGAGTCTACCCATGTCGCCACGTCCGCTGCTGCGGGGTCATGTCGCCACATCCCAGCAAGTCACTGAGCAAGTCCACCCAGCGGTGAGCCATTGGACACACGAGAAGAACGGCGAAACGCTGCGTTCGACCACGCCGCGTTCGACCGCGACGGACACCCGGGTGAAGCGACGGACCGAGTGACCAGTGACCTTTCCTCGGTCCAGGTGGGTGCTGCGTTCCAACTCTTTAGGCAGATGCTCTCACAGGGCCCCAGCCACCTGCCGACACGATGGGGGGGGAAAGGGGGCTGTCCGTGCGATGGGGTGTAAAGGCTGGGTCGAAGAAGAAAGAGTTTCTGAAATCAAAAGAAGAGGACATAAGAGGACATTTATTTTTTGAGGATTCACCAATGAGGGGGTTGATTTGTAATGATTGGTTGGTTGGTTTGTCCGTTTGTCATGATGTTTTCCAATCTACCCTTCCTACTGGTCTTCACACATGTATAGATCCATAGGCCAATGTGATATTGTGGCATGAATTGGTGCCCACAGAGCCGACACTCTGTGTTTCATATTTATTCTTTTGGGGGGGGTATTCGAAGACAACACATACACATGGATTCGGATGATGAAGGGAAACAAGACTTGTTGGTGCCGTTCTCTCTTGGCCTTGTTGGTGCTTTTATCTTTCCCTAGGGCTCCAACCATATCCTCAGAAGGTGGTTAGACCCCCAAACCCACCCCAACCATCTTCTCAGGAGGTGGTTGGAGCCTAGGGTTTGTTGAAGACTTCGAATACATTTGTCTAACCGAGCTGGGACAATCCATAGCTCAACTCCAGATGTCTTTGGGACCTGGACTCCCTTGACACAGTCCCTGATCAAAAAGCTCAAAGACTACTCGGTCACTTGGAGGCACGTATCACGTGAGGTAAAAAGGACGTCACCAGAGAACCTCTGGCGCCTGTGCCTATCATTAATTCATCCTTGATATCTGGGCCGGACATGCCCAACCCACCCAAGTCGACCACCGTTTTGGGCGCCTGTTTGTTCCACGCGCCCTTTGGCCCAAAGCCAGTCGCGCACTCGTCGTCCCGGGATCGCGTCGCGCCTAGGGCCTGACACGGTGACGGCCAACGCCTTGATCAGCAGCTGTGAGAAGGGCAAAGCCTGGCGCCAGGCGAACACTGCTACGAGACGGTGAGAGATGGGAGAGCCAGGTGGTTTGTGAGTTGGGTCGGTTGGATTGGATAGATCATATACCCTAATTAGCACCTTCTCAGGAGGTTGGAGCCCTATAGCGATAATTCGATGGATTCCACATTGCCTTGGAATGATGTCAAAAGAAATGGTGACGACCTGCCTGACGAAATGTGTCTAATTCCTCCTAACTGGGGTGCCATGTCCATCCTGTCGTTGTTCATTCGTGAAACACCACCGGACGGACAGAGCGGTTCTGGAACCAGCGGCCTGGCGCGGTGGCGGCTGCGGAGGCCCTGGATCTCTTGAATGCCATGCCCAAGTTCCAGCCCCTTGAGCAGTTGGAGCCGTGACAACTGGTGAAAGACCGTGTATTTTTTTTGTGTTTTGCTTTGGCTGTTTGGACTGTTTTACTGTACCTAGATTTGAAGGACTTGGAATCAATTGGCATTTGGTTCTGTCTCAAAATGGACTTAGCCGACCAGAGCCTAGAGCCATTTGACTAGTTGATGTTAATTGATTTTGTATGGAATAAAAGCCAGGGAGGTATACAGACCCTGATTCATTGGCTTTCAGACTGATAGGTTTGTCCCTGTTTTGAGAGAAGGCAACGGCCTGCCCAAATCCACTTGGCCGTCAGCGACAAGGATAGTTTTCCAGGCGATTTGATCAGCGATAACACTCTCAGCATGTATGCCTCTCACTGTCCATGTTCTTGGAAAATCGGGAATTTTCCGGACGCCTGGTGTGCACGTTGCCTGTAAAAATACATACTATGCCCAGGCTGTTCCCTGACAACATCTCCTACAATGCCGCCATCAGCGCTTGTGAGAAGTGTCG
The DNA here is from genome assembly GCA_963970005.1 of Durusdinium trenchii. Lineage (NCBI taxonomy): Eukaryota > Dinophyceae > Suessiales > Symbiodiniaceae > Durusdinium > Durusdinium trenchii. The sequence continues at coordinate 847,110 of CAXAMN010004224.1, forward strand.
CTGGGAGTGGGAAACTGGAGATGCACGTCTCCCTAAAAGTATCGCACAGTGACAGACTGTCGTGGGTAGCGTCAAACAGGTTTCAACGCCATTGGAATTTTGTGGGGCTGATGGCTGATGCTCAACCTTTAAAGCACCAAACAAACATCACGAGTTCCCAATCCCTAATGTAGACCCCTGATTAATACCCCCCCCATTCAAATTGAAATGCCTCTCATATGGCACGTTTAGTAATCGATCTACATTCGCAATGGTCCCAAGTACATCACGTGTTTATCTTTCTTTGAGACACTTTTCTCGAGGTGACTTATGATTTCGGAGACTGCCCAGGACGGCAGCCTTGCAGTTTATTGAACGACCAAAACCGGGGTTGGAGGCTTCCCTAGTTTTGATACCTGATGGATCCTGATGAATTTGAAGAGTCGCCCCATACACATGGTTTCAAAACCGGTTGAACACCAAGCCCCGTCATACACCATCGCCGGTGCGGTCCGGGACGCTTGGAGCAGCAAGATCAGATCTGGTCAGGGTGCACTAGAACAGCAAAGGAGCGTTGAGTGCAAATATGTTGTTGTGTATCTTGACATATAAACATCAATTTGTATGCAATTGATTACAGTTTGAACTGTTTAATTAATTGTTGTTTTCCTAGATCAACAAAAAAAGTGAGCGTTGGGGCAACCCGTTCGGGACTTCACAGACTTCACATCCATCAAGAGTTGACATCCCCCAAACCCTTGGAAAGGAAGCATTCCACTCTCCCGGTGTGCGCGTGGAGCAAGCTGAGCGGAGCCGCCATTTTTGCGGCTCAGGTCATCAATGGCAATGGGCCCTCCAGCTGCTGGAGGAGTTGCCAGAGGCGCTCCAGGAGTGTCGTTGACGGAGTTCGCTCATGGCTGTGGGACTTGAAAAACCACTTAAGGTGCTTTGGGTGCCACGACCCACAGTATAGCGAGTCTGAAGCGTCCTGCGTGGAGGGCATCCATGTGACTGGTAGGACCCAACGGGCTCCGTCCCATCACCCGGAGGGTTTCGCAGGTGGGTGCCCAGATGGTGGTTGGGGGTGGTCGAAGATGGTCGAACCATGTTCTCACCTGCTTGGAGCCCGGCCCTAGGGCCTATAGGGTTTTGTGATGTTTTGTGCTCCCCAAGGTGGCCACATAGCAAGTCCGAGACCTCGCGGAACCTTCGTCACCCAGGCCTCCTTGCAGCTGGATGTGGTGGGCCTCAACGCTGCGATCAGTGCCTGTGAGAAGGTGGCCGACTGGCGTCGGGCTTTAGCCTTGCTGACGCAGCGAAGGTGGGCCAGACCGACCGCTGCGCGGAGGTGGCTGGACTCTCTCTCTCTCTCTCTCTGTGTCGGGTGAAAACCAAACGTGGAGACTCCGCCTTCGCCCTTCGCCTCGCGCGTGGCCAGACCCGCTTCCGCCGCGTGAAAACACACCTGACCTGGGGCCGAACATGCACACTCCTCCGGTCCGTGCGGTGAGTGGACGCTGTCCGTGAGTCCCAGTGCCGTCGTCCCAGATCGAAACAGGGATCGAGGACGTCGATCGACTGTGAAGGCGATCGGTGGACTCCGTCGGACGTCGGACGTCGGAGGTCCGGTGGCGACTGAAGAGCAGCGCCGACTCTTTGGACCCGGGAAGTGTTGGTGTCCTGCCGACCTTTGGTCGGGCATCAATAGGCCTCCAAATCAAACAAAACAACCATTGAAAGCACCACCGAAGACGAGCAGGTCACTGCTCCGGTCACCGCTCGAGTTGATTTGCTGGCATGCCAGGTCTCCAAGGCCTAATATCATCAGACGCTTGGTGAGGTGAAGGAAGACGGCGGGCGGAAGAGGGAGGGGTGGTTGAACCCGTTTGGGAGCGTCTACTACTGATAAGTAGCAGTCATGAGTTGTTCAAAACCATTTTTACACCTACAGCGTTTGGATGATATGTATTCGAATACAGAATCAACCCCCCGTTAAACAGATATATGGATTGTTAAACCCTCTGAAAAGGCATTGGGGGGGTTAAGTCATTGGCCCTTGCTATCTCATACAGTATGTTTTTTTTCAGCTACTTCTGACACATCGATGCCAAATACTCAGGGAAATTGCGGCCTTGACCTAAACCCATGGAGAGATACATACAACACCACAACGAAAACGTCCAAACAACCGGCCCGTCTCCAAGGCTTCAATGCAGCGATTGGGGCATGTGAGAATGCGCAAATGTGGCGAGAAGCCTTGGAACTCTTCAGCCAGGGTGTCTTGGAGCTGGTGATGAAAATGGCGTGATGGACCCGGATTCTCTGGTGGATGATGGTTGTGGCTAATATGGTGTATATATATATATATGTAGTAGAAATTGTATTCATAGTGGGACATGGGTGCCATTGGCTGGTACAGTTATGGGGTGGCTATATAGATGGACCTGGGGATGGGTCAAAACCTGGAGTAAGCATGACTTCATGCGAGCTGCCAGGTAGGTCAACCATGTTATCCTGGTTTTGACCCACAGCTATGATGATTATCATTCTGGTTATGATTAGTGGATATTAGTGGTATGTTATAAGGTGTGGTGAGGAACGCAGTCAGCAGCCCGAAACCAGTCCATATATGTTCTTCAGGTCCTGTTTTGATTGAATATAGGGAAGTCTACTTGCAACTGACTTGTTTCCATTTAGCAAGTGACCCTGTGACCCATGCAGAAGCTGGCAGCACCGTTTTTTTGCTCAAGCCAACAGAGTTTCCCCGTTCTGGGCTTCAAAGCGTCTGGACCTAAGCTGGGATTCAGCTATCTTGGTGCAGGTTCAAATACTTCTGCACTGCATAGTGATCACGTGGGCCAAAATCCAAGATCCACCTTGGATAATAGCTTTTGGATATTGACATTTGAAGATTCCACTGCACTCAACTCACCAATGAAGAAGTGAGTTGGTTTATGTTCATGATTCATGATTGCATTCACGTCACTGCATGCGAGCTTTGTACGCATTGTCCTTGCACTCCTTTGCATCACATCCATTCTTCTTGGATGCAGTCCAAGCTTGGGAGTAAACCTTAGTGTGTGTGAGCTGAAAGCAGTGACACTTATGACTTTAGCATTCAAACATTTTTGAGCTCAAGATGGATTCTGAGTTCATGAAAGCACACTTCAAACAGTGTTTGAACTCAAGATTGTTCTTCAGAAAAGGACACATCAGAAAAGGAACGCAGTGCATCTTCTTCACAGTCTCATCCATGGATCTTGCCCGTTTGTGGCTCAATGGTGATGCCTCTTGCTGTTGCTTGGCTGCGGACTTCTTCTGTTGGTTCTTGGTCTGGCCTTTGCTTTTGTCATTTGCTGACCTGCCTACTGTGCCCTTTGCCTTGCCTGCTTTGCCCTTTGCCTGGGCTTTGCCCTTTGCCTGGGCTTTGCCCTT
>CAXAMN010004224.1:850533-884348 GCA_963970005.1 Durusdinium trenchii
CCTGGGCTTTGCCCTTTGCCTGGGCTTTGCCCTTTGCCTGGGCTTTGTCCTTTGCCTGGGCTTTGCTGGCATTGTTGGATCGTGCTGCAGGTTGGCTCTTGGGTTTGCTCTTTGGTTTGGCATTCAATGCCGCTGAGGCTGCTGGGGGTTCCTTTTTCTCATCGATGGGATGCACAAGCACACCAAGAGTGGCACCCCCACCACCAGTGGCACCCTCAACCACAGGTTCCGTGCCATCTGCAGGCACAACCACAGGTTCCCCACCATTTGAAGTTGCATCCTCCACAGGTCCAATGACCACAGGATCCTCGACATAGGTGCCTTGCTCAGACACCACCATGGCTGCAGCATTACCTTCATTGCCTGCACCAGCCTCCACCATGTCTGTCTTGCGCACGTCGGCGGGGGCAGTTGCATCACCAACAGGTGGTGGTGGTGGTGGCGGCGTTGATCGAACCAGATCAGGGCCTTCATGGGTATTCAGGTTCAACTCTTCAAAGAAGCCCAGCATGCGGTGAAAGCCTGTTTCCTCATGGCTCGGTAGAGACTGCAATGCTGTGGAGATTTCACCATCTGTGGGTTCCTGCCGGGTGTGGGCAGAATCTCAGACAAGACCTTTGGCAGTGTTATTTTGCTACAAGAAAGCATATCGCGTATAATGTTTGATCATATGTTTAAACTTTTTGTAGCGTGCCGTGTGGTGGAGCGGGTATGAAACACAGCATGCAGTTGCATGGAAACACCTTGTGACAATGCACACACACATGCAATCTAATGCACACATTCTGTTTGCATAACTGTTGGCTTGCACTGAACTTGTGCAATCTGACGCCAAGGACTTTGCATGGCATTGGTTTGGCCTCATCCGCTTTGTCAAGGCCAGGGAAGTCTTCATGGGCAAGAGATCGACGAAGCCGCTTCTTCATAGGAGTTGGGGTGGCCTAAGGTAAGCACAGAGGAACTACCATGAACTACCTGCTCATGGAATTCCACAGTGAAATCAATTTTCCAAAGTATAAGCTTGCAAACTTGCAAGCGTCTCAAAGTTGCAAAGTTAGGCGCTTTCAAGGCGTGTTCAAGACCAAGTTGGTTGTCACACCACTCCTCATCTTCTGGAATCGTATTGAGAGCATACCAGTTTGAAGGATCATCCCATGGCCTGGGATGATTACAGGGTAACTACAGGTCAAAAGATGTCAAAAGATCAACAACAGATTGAAACTGAAGAGCACCAATATTGCCAAGTGACATGACAGGGAGCAGTTGTGCATCTGAACCTTTATCCAATTCATCCACCCTGAGAGAGAACAAATGCACTGTAGACCACTGAGTTCAAATAGCTGTTTTCCAATCATGTATGGCATGCAAACAAAGCGCGTATCCAAGTATGTATCCGCAATCTCCATCTCCAGTGAATCAGCAAAAGAGTGCATTTCCTGTCAAACAGCAAATCGTTAGAGTGACTGAAGCAAAACATGTAAAACAATTCGCTGCAAAACATATGCATCCGTTTTCCTTACCTTTGTCTAAGACATGCAACACAGTGGTCCTCTTTGTTTCCAGTTTGCGCTTTAGATTTTGAAGAGGCAGGTTTCTTTTGGCTCCCACCAGACCCCCTGGCTGATGGCCGCTTTTTGGGTTGGAGATCCAGCAATCTCTCCAACCCTGCCAGGTCCGGTTCATCATCATCATCTTCGTTGCCAGAACCAAGGCCCAAGGGATCCAATTCTGCATCGGGGGCCTCTTCTTCAGTTTTCTTTCCCTTTCCAAGTTTTTTGGCTTTGGGCTTTTTCTTTGGCACAAGATCTCTCTTTGGATTTTCTGACGAAGAATCCTCCGCTGAAGACCCAAACCGCGGTGGGAGCTCATGGGAACCTGGTGGAGCTTGAGCTGCACCTGTCGATCAACCCAGATGCTGATCAACCCTTAAAACATACTTTTTCGTTCACCCTGATTGTAGAAGAGTAGAAGCTGGTTCTAGAGTGCAAGATTGTCCTGGCCTCTTGCTGAAGTAGCTGCAGTTGATTGCACAACACCTGCAGGTGGATTCGGAGTGCGAGCTGCTGCATATGTCCCAGGCGGCGATGCCACTGATGCCATGCCACGGTTTGGCGTAGTAGTTCCCAGCATTGTACCCAGATTAAAGGCCTCAGTGCAAAACTATAAGAAGGTCCCTTTTAAAGAGAACGTGTCTGACTTTTTTGCACAAATTCAACTAGGAGGCTGGTGGGCGCCAATAGTTTTCCGATACAATCTCCACAGAATCATGCTCATCATGACCAGGCCCTGAAACAGTTCCCCTTTTTGGAGGCATTGTGGAACCAAGGTGCACAGCTATTGTAAAAACAACTACTTTGAGCCACCTTGTTTGGCAAGGTGAGGGAAGGACATGCCAAGCAACTCCAAAGAAGACATCTTGCAAGACATCTTGGATGACTGCATCTCCCATGAAACTTGTTTGTTTGTCGCCTCTTTGGTGATTCTTGCTCTCAAGAGTCCATGGTTTACCATGCGATCCAGGTGATCACTTCAAAATCACACTGCAAGCCGTGCTTTCGATGGCTTCGTGTTATGAAATGGCCTACAAAGTGTACAAAGGAGATTTGTTCAACATAAATATCATAAAGGTTATTCTATTATGATTATATATGTCTATGAGGCACCTATTTCTTCAAAATGTTGAAGCTTTGAAACCCCAAGAAAGACTCCCTTGGCAAAGCAGTGCTTTGTTGAGAACCTACATGAGCTGGGCTACCCCAGCTTCCAAATCAAGTGAACCGCTCAAACATGCTACCGGGCGAACAGGGACCAGGAGCTTTGCCCCAGTTGAGGCACAGGTGTCCAGCCTGCCAGAAGGGTGCAAGCACAGGCTTATTACTCATTACTCCATGGCATTAGGTGTGTAAAAGAATTAAACAATAAAAGAGAACACCTCCAGGCTATCCCCACCAAGAATGTTCCAAACCGGTTTTTTGAGGGCCACACCCAACATAAGGTAACTTGCTTGAAACGGCTACCTGGCCTGCATCGCCATGCCAAAGAAAACTTGTCATTGTTCTTGAAGGAACTGATGTTCAGAGCACTGCCAAAACTCACATGTGTTGCATTCCCCTTATCCTTCTTTTTCTTTTTCTTCTTTTTCCCTTCGTCCTCTCCATCTTTGGGGGCATCCAAGGCAAAAGCCAAGGTCTTGTCCATCACCAACTGGTCATGCACATCATTCAGGGTGTGGTGGGACACCCCAAGCTTGACCTGAAGGGTTTGGTTGGTCAAAATTCAGTTCAGGTCCTCAGCTCAATGGCACTATAGATTCCAGAAGGTTGGTGTATAACATGGTTTCATTGTTGCATGTTGTGGTTCTTGCCGGAATACTGTTGCCATTTATTCAAATGTGATGTGTCAAAAAAGTCACTGTGAAGATCTGTAGATCCTTTTTTGGATGAGGTAATTAGGTCCATTCAGAAACACTATTTCCACACAGGGCAAGCCTCCCCAGCATCTTCGAGACCCCGCACAACCACATTCAAGGGTGTGGGGACTTCCACAAAGCTGAGTCCAGTAAGGTGGCTGGATAAATGTTTCCTCTCCATAAGGATGAGCGAGGTGAGGTCCAAGTTGAAGCGGAACCATCTGCCATGCGGGTCACTGATCAGCTCATCAGCTTCCTTAGCCAAACAGCAGCCGCCAGGCACTGAAGTCAAGTGGAAAGTGAAGGAAGGCTTCAAGGCCAGCCAAGAGTCTGGTCCATTTCGCCACTCTCCACTTCCAAAGGAGAACCTCCAGCATCAAAGCAATGCCACACCATACAAGAGTTGACTCAGAGCTCCACCAATGTCTAAAAGCAACCTAGAGGCATCTCTTTGCTCATGGGAAAGTTGATTCGTGAGCGGGTGCTGATGAAGAGCTTTTCACCATCAGTGATGAACTCTGCAGCCCCATTGATGACAAGTCTAGTCCTGGGATGACATTGGGGTGACAACAAAAACAATATCATTGGACACTACCTTTCTTCTGGAATAATGTTTTATCAAGCTGAAATTGCTGCCAGGTCACGGGTTTGACAGTGATGCCACATCAGCCTCTGTGCAGGCAGTGTTGGTGGCCATCCTGATCTTTTTGGCCGGGCGCTCATCCTCCGTTGCACCAGTCCTGAAGAAGGGGCAAGAATGAATAGAGTAGAGATTAATAGAGGCCATATTACTGAATTCAATCGGGTTCAGCAGGGGTTGAACGTTCACGGTTTGGATAGTGACAATTTTACAATAGACCGGTCCTCTCATCATCTTCAACATCAACATCGAATCGAGTGTTGTGTTCTTGGACTGCCTGGTGTGCAGACTCTTTGGTGGATTCATTCTCCATCCACCGACGTGCAAGGGAGCGTAGGATGTACAGCTTGTCGTGTTTGGCCACAGTAACCTTCAGGCTCAACTCTGGGGTTGAGGTTGCATCTTGCCGCAGGGCCTTGACAAGTGGCTCGAAGTTGGGGAACTGTGGGAGGTTCAAGGCCCCAGTTCTGCAAGCCTCATACACCGCAGTGCCAAGCCGTTGCTGAAGCCCCTGAGGTGACATGTCCAAGGCCACAGAAGCGCAAAGGACATTGGTGCCACCTTCAGTTGCCGACTCCTCAGGTCAAATCTGAACAAAACAGCAGATATCATGAAAACGACATGTCTTCAGAAGTCCTTGGACAAACAGCATTCAATATGACATCCACCTACTTCATTTAGGGTCATGCCCAAGTCACAGGAAAAGAAGCGATGTATTGCATGCATTGTTTTTTACTCAGACCAATAAACACACAGCATTTGTTCTCACCTAATTTGCCCAAGATACATACTTCCAACCATATAGTTCATAATGGCAAACTTGTGTTTGGAAGGTGCACACTAGCTTTCAAAGCAACCAACAAAACAACAACACTGCTATTGATACAAGTCCTCAAGGGCTGCCAGTGCTGGAAAGCTGTCATACGTCAGCATATCAACGAGCAACAATGTTTTCATCGTTGGCGTCTTGAATGCGTTCAGCGACTCCGTCACAATGTGGGTTCCTGCTGCAACCTTGCACAGTTCAGCCACACATGCATTTGGTTGAAAATATTCACCCTCCTTGTGTGTGTGATGCCTTCGCTTAGAGAGCGCCATTTTGTTGTTCAATAAGGGGTGTATACTAAGTGTCTTTTTTGCATGTGTATCTCAAGCTGCGCAGGTGGTTCTTTATGTTTCTTTGCTTGCATCTTTTTGTATCCCCTATATTGTGGCACCTACTCACCTGGCACAGGTTGAGGCCATGGAGGAAGGCTGGAGTACTCCACTGAACAAACATCCATCAACAACCAGGGGTCTTTCAATCAACATAGAACATGTAGTGCAGCCAGTCAACTTGGCGTAGTTCTTGCACATCTGTCAATGCCCTGCCCATGTCCGGGAGTCCAGCTTTTGATGGCGATGCCTTGCATCCATCAGGATTTGCAATGAACTCAGAACCTATGACACAGAACCTGAAAGTCAAGACACAGAACCTATGGCAAGAACACCTACTATGAAGCTGTGGGTGTGCAATATTCATTTACAGACTCTTTACCACATAATTCTGCAAAGATGCACCAGGTTTGTACATTGATGATCTCGGGCACATGTTGACTTGGTGTACCACTCCAATTTTGTACCCTTTCGAAGCCAAGAAGGTGTTCTCCCGGTCATTGTGCACAATGGCCAGACCACTGATGGTTCCTTCACGGCGGCCATAGATGGTGTCCTTGGCTTTGGGCTATGGTGTGCTATCCAACAAGTGAGCCAAACAAGGCTGAAGAGTTTAGTTTGGCCTATGGCCAAACAAAACTCTTCAAACATTTATAGCAAAGTCTCAGGGTTGAAAACCCATGTGATATTCCTCACTCGCAAATTGCGCTCTTTGAGGGCCAGATCTTTCCTTAGACAGTGACTTTGCACACATATGAGGGACATTGAGGGACCAAAATGGACCAAACATGACCAAACGCATTGACCAACACAGCCATCCTTTCATTAGCAAGATTCTCAAGCTTGTACTTGATGTCTCTCAGATCAGACTCCTCATCTTTGAAAGCAGCTCGTGGTGCTGCTTCATTGCCATCGGAATCATCGCCCTCTTCTTTCTTTGTAGTGTCACCCCCACCTTCTTCTTGGTCAGACTCATTCTTGACATCATCTTCTTGTTTTTCCCTTTTCCTCACAAAACTACCCCTCTAAAAGACAATTGCTGCTAGTTAATGTTGCTGGCCGTTATTTTCTACATGGCCCTTGTTGTGTATCTCTGATGTTTCTAGATCCTCTATGTGGTAGATACGGTAGATACACTATAACTATATCGAACAACCAGCACAACCAGAGCAGATTTGGACACGGCAGTATGACTGCATAACATGTCTATCCCAACCCTGTCCTGTCCATCTGTGAAGCCCTGTTGGGATGTATCAGGAGGCATATCCCAGTCTTCCTGTATTTTGCAAGGAGCGTGGTCACTGAGGTAATGAGGTATTCGTAGCGGGAAACTCCAAGCAGGCCAGAGCTTGTCAGGTTCGCCCACAACACAACTCCATGGTCATCCCGGGATCGCACCTCCGGCAGCTCATGGAGCATCTCTTCTGACCAGGTGATCAAACTTGGCAACACAGTTGACTCAGCTTCAGCTGCTTTCCCATGGAAAATCCTCAAGTTGCTACCCAAATAGCTCTCCACAATCTCCCATGCGCGTGTATGAAGAGCCTTGCAAGGCGCTTCTTTTCTTTGCAGGTTATGATGATGAGGTTTGCAGTTTGCTTGCAGGTGGTTTCATGATTTCCATTAGTCACAAGGCAAGCACACCTCAAGTTGGCCCACCAACTTGCTTCTGCGTTTGGCTGACTCTTTTTCCGTCCTTAGTATATTGTACATAAGTGTTTCAACAAGTGTGCACCCACACATATACACATAGATGCTTATATGGCTCTCATCTGGCAGATTGGCCCAAGGCTTGAAGATTGGAATGAAGACATGTGGCTTCTGGATGCGCTGCGCTGAGAACCGACATGTGAAGCTTTGCTAATGCAGTTTAGGGTCATGATCTTTTGGGACTCAAAGAGCACTTGGTCAGCGCGGAGACTTTCAAGCCAAGCTGCAAATGCAGCTTGGAGGGATTTCTCTTGGGCATTTTTGCTCCTATCTTGGGCCGATGTAATGAAGTCTTCAACTGCTTGACCACGGACCTTCAAGGAAGTAGCATGGTGCATGCACTGAAGGTCCTATTAACTGATGGCCACAGTTTAGTATAACAAGGTTTGATGTTAGAAGAGTTCTTCCATCATCTATTCTCAAACCCCCTGCCTCCAAGATGAAAGGAATTCGGTTGACATCCAATGGCTCTGAGGTGCCAGACTTGATGACTCCTCCAAGATCACCATCGAGGCTCCTGAAGCGGACAAGGTGAGGCACAGGGACGGAATGCAGGTGAGATTCACAAAAGAATCGGTTTAGTAATCGGTTTTTATAACAATAGTTTTAAAACTTTAGAGTAAACAAAAATAATCTATAAATATCAATATATCAATCACAATCACCACCCCAACTCACGTTGCAGATTGCGACGCCTTTTCCAGAAAACACATCACAAAACCATTGGTTTTGGAGCAACCAATCAACCCCACTAGCTTGACAAATGAATGTTGGAATCCTTCCATGCTGGATGCACATAAGAATTGTGACGGGTTTTCTGGAAAACCCATGAGACATGGACCAGGATTTCAAGAATGGGAATGTGATTGGTTTTCTTGGGTTTGGCACCGGCCAATTTTTTAAGAGAATTGTGACGGGTTTTCTGGAAAACCAATCACACTCACCCTAGAAAATTTGGCTGTAGCCAATCTCAAGCCCAGATCAATCACACCCCCTGGAAGATTTTTGGCCACAGCCAAATCAATTATGCCAAGATTCCCCTTCATGAAGAGTTCTTCATGCTGCAGAATGATGGGCTTGGCAAAGTCAACCTCCATGACCTCTTTGACATGTAGCCAAAGGAGGCAAACATCGTGAAGATGGCTTGCTGCATCTTCATCCAATTGTGCTGCTTTCTGCACAAGAAAGCCAGCCAAAATAAGTATGCAAAGAATTTCACACTGAGTGGCTAGATTGAACAAAGCAATTGAATGCAAAATGCATGTGCCTTTGCTTTTGTGCTGGAGTCATGGTTCACCTTGCGGTCAAAGTCCTGGAAGGCTAAAGCAAGACTACATTACTGCATCCTAATGTCCTGGCCCACATTCTTACCTCACTGTCACTGTCCTTGATCAGCCGGTGCATCCAAAGCAGGGCGGAGAAGCCAGTTGGACTCATGATCTGCTTCCACTGTGAATGACCACATTTCTCACTCCTTGTTGGAACTCCAGGGACCCAAAAGTCAGCTTGAAGTAGCTCCAATGGCACGCCTGGCAAATAGAAAAGTGCAACTTGCACAGTCAAAGCATTTCTTTCCGCAGTGCCTGAGTTGGCATGGGGATGCAAATCGTAATGCTGGTGCAAAGCCCTTGCAACCTCCAGCGGGGCCCTCATCCTTGGCCCCACTCATTCAAAAACATATGAGTTCAAGCAATGTGCACATAATGAATGATCATTAAACATGTTGATGCGTACAAGGTTCAAGTTGTAGATAAGCGCTTTCCTTTGCGTGTCTATCCTGTGTTTTTTGTTCTGGCAGAGCTTGTTGTACTCTGAGCAAACCTTGTTCACCAGATCCTTGAGTGCTTTGGATTGGTTTGGCTTGCTGAGTTGCTTCTCAAGCCGAACAGCATCGCTAATGGCTCCCAGGAAGTCAAGGGCACTTGGGGCCTGCTTTTCTGCCGTGATGTGTCCCACTTCTTAGATGCAAGGAGGCAAAACACACAGAAGCTCAGGAAGACTTGAAGCTTGAATGAACAGATTCGAGGCTGCAGGATTTTGCAAACAAGGCGCTGAGACTGAGGAGGCTATGGTATGTCGGGCTCTCAGCATAGGTGTAGCTGCAGCGGATCCACCTGAATGATCTCAATAGCGATCGAACCTCTGGCCGGTTGAGCACGTCTTCAGTCCATTCCTTGGTCCAAGTGCAAATAAAAACACACGGAGCCAAGGTTGAGCCAAGCAAGGTGTTGAGCCAGGGTTCCAATTCATATATGAAGGTTACCACAGCTACCATGATGAGCACCTTGCAAAAACCATCCACGTAGCCCACCGTACAGGGAAGGAGCTTGCGGTCTGCGGGCTGTCTCAGGAATTTGACACGGACTGCTTCATCGGGCTTGTAGCCGGTCAAGAATTCAGCAAAGTGTGCAGCAGCTTGGGCATTTTGTGGCCAATCTGGAGCAAGATGCAAAAACACACTAAGAGCTCTTGCAACAAAGTAAAAGACTTTCTGTGAAGAACTTGCCAACAGCTCTAAGTCCCCCACATCCGTTTTTTGCCGATGGTTCCAAGCAAAATGCAGATAGTGGGAGCCAGAATTCATTCATATCAGCTTGTGGAATGAGCGAGATAGTCGGCCTGGGATCTGTGTCCATGAACCGATCGATGATAAGATCATCCACCACCTGCAGCACAGGGTTGGCGCATGGCACTCAAATGGGGTTGAAGCAGACCACACAGGCCTTCTGTCTCAGCCGCACGTCCCCCAGTTTCTCTTGAATGTGCTCACCCAAGTTCCTTTGGCTGATCACCTTTGGGGTTGCACACAGCAAAAGCCTGAAGGTTGTTGCTGAGCCTTTTCTTATCATTGTCGGAAAACTGAGCCCTGAACTAAGTCAAAGTAAGCCTGCAGCTGGTCCAGGGGTTCCACATTCTCTCGTTTCACCCTTTCCATTGTCAGAAGGCCAACTGACCCTGTTCACTTGACCCAAATCTTACAAACAAGCTCAACCGATGCCAACTGACTTCAAAAACGTTAGCATTCCAATGCCTTTCATCAAATAAAGATTGGAAGATAGTGGAAGCACATTTTTCCACAAGTCTTTGTTCACCCCTGCATGCAAAGCTTTGTTGCTATGCATGCAACCCAGCAAAGGCTTGTACTTCTACTGGTGAAATACAACTTGTAGCTTGTGCGCCGTTCCTGGTGTTGGGGCTTCACCCAACGTCACAGCACTGAGGTTTTCTGTAGCCCTTGGCCCTGCCGCCACAAAAGCAAGCTGTGTGTAAGGCTTCCTGTTTGGTTGCTCAACCAAAAGGGACCTGTAGTACTTCACTACCCGCTCCATGTGAGGATAGTCCTTTTCCAGGGCTGTGGCCAGCGTCTGCACCTCAGCTGCTCGATCCTCATCAAAGGCATGGTGGAAGGTGGCATTGGTCCGGTTGACCTGTTCCCAAAACCTCATGGTGGAGTCTTTGAAGGCTTCTGGGTAAACAAGCAATGGCGGCTGCACCAGCTGTGCATCTGACATTGATCCCTTCACCAGGGCAAAGACATCAAAATGATCGCCTTCCCGGCGAAGCCTCTTTGGAGCCCGGTCATCCTTTTGCATCGTTGTCCCCTGCCCCGGCAAATCTGTCAGGGCCAGTGCAAAAATCAAAACCAAACCGTGGAAATTGCAACATAAAGTTAAGAGCGTCATCCCAGCCTTGTCGGCACATAAACGCAAAGCTTTGAGGGACGGCCATGTCCTTTTCTTCATCCGTAGATCGAGCCTTGTAAGCGTTCTTCATAGTAGCCGTTTGTGGCATAAGCTTGCACCAGTCCCTCACCTTGCTTAGTGGCAGGGGAGAGACATAGCTGAACAGTTGAGACCCATACTCACATCAAATGCAGTTGAGATGCAGTGTCCACATGTTCAATCTTGAAATCAAGACCAGATTTGGCCAGCAGTGGCTCCAATTTGTTTGTGAGGCACCTTGTAAGACATCAAAGGAGTGTGCAAGTCAGCGGCATGGTTTGCATTTTTTCACACGTCAAGTAAAGCTTAGTTATATATATATATATATAAGGCAAGGTTCCTCCGAAGGTCCTCTGGGGTTTGTAGGTCTGGACAGGCTTTGAGTGCTGCAGTGCAAATGGAGAAGAGTCCATCTAGGCAGGGGCCAGGAGTGTTAAGACCACAAACTGACAACACACATTGGCCTTAGAAAAGAACCCCAGCCCCAGCCTACATCTTCATGGGTGTGGCCCACCATCAAATGATGGTGGGCCACACCCTTGAAGTACCTTGCTTGTGTGAGAAGACAAGCCCATTTTCCAATGTAGGAGTTGCGGATCTCCTTGACGGTATTATCTCCCTGGAGCCAGTACCTCCGATTAGGTGTCCAGGTTGGAACCCCCAAACAATACAGGGATGGAGCTCATGCAAGTCACTGGGGCCAGGGCTCCTGAGGAAAAGCCTCGCCAGAGGCCCTTGCTTTTGCCCAAGCATGGTCCAGAGATCTCATGGCCTTGGACTCAAAACCGGAGTGGTTGGGATGGGTTGGGATGAATTCAAGCCAGCAGCACATTCGATGGACCAATTTGATCCTCCAACCATCCCTTCATCCGACATGAAGAGGTAAACTCCACGCCCATGGAGGATACATGCAGTGAGCGTAAGGTGCACTCCTGAAATGTTGGAACGATTTTACTTAATGAGTGCTTCAAGCGTTTGTTTCAAAATGTTTCAACATGTTTCAACAGATTGAATTTAAACTGAGCAGTGCACTTCTTGTGTTTTCATATACTGCCCTTTTTGGACATCTTCTCATTGGCCAGGCTGGTAGGCTCAACTTTGCATGGTCGTAAGAGTCCAGGATGCAGACGCAAAGGTCACGTTGGATCTTTGCCCTCTCGCGTGCACACCAATAGACCTCTCGGTCTTTCCATGTTTGGCTGAAGTGATGAAGCAGCCTGTCGCTGATTTGAGCTGCAACGCGGAAGTCCTTACAGTAGCTGGTTTTCAGTAGTGGAACACAAACCACTTTAAAACACAGGCTCATACAGGCTCAGAATGCTGATGGGACAAGGCTCTGAGGTACCTTGCAATGCAGCCCTCATTCTTGAACAAGTAGAGCATTGTGCATGATGTGACTGTTGATGAAACTTCAAACACGGTTTCCAGCGGCGAGCAACTTTGAAGAATGTTGCCCTACATGCTGCACCACCATTGTGTTCATCAAGCTTTGTTCTCACAAACGCTTTGTAAAGGATGAACAGTTCACTCCAATTTCCATGAGGCAGCTCTCTCATCGGTAACCTTTCCGGGTCGAAGTTGTACATGAGCTGCATGCTAGGTGTCATCAAACGGCAGTCAATCAAACGCTCCAAGAGTTCCTGTCTCAAGCTTTCATCAGCCCGTTTCAGGGATGCTTTGGATGCAATCCTTAGGGAAGCCACTGTGGGATGGGTTGGTGTTGTCATGTCATGTCCATTGACACGGTCTGACCACAAGATCATCCAAGCAACTCTTTTGACATGGGCTCGCCAGCAGTCCAGTACATGTGGAGCATGAAGTTGTGAACTGAGGTCGTCTTTGTTGATCGAGATGCTGGTGGCCCTGAGCGCAGCGCATGATGGCCAAGTTTCAAGGCAAACATAAATAAGGAATGCTCACAAATAATTCAGCAAAGATACTACCAAAAGATCTCATATCTTTTCCATAGATGATGTTTTTGCACCTCCAAAGGCGTTTGACACCAATGGCCATCATGTGGCACCATGCCTCCTTGCAAACATGGTGTCCTGCAACTATTGGTCAGAAGGGTTAACCAATTGCTCAAAAGCAAGGGCAAAAAAAACAGTGTCCTTCAATGTACCAATCCTTTCTGTCTCCACCAGGATGTTCTCGCTGAATTGTCCACAAGACTGTGTCTTGGCTTCTTTTCCCCAAGAGCCAAAAGGCAATACAGACTCGTAGGAGCAAAGCAACCGGCATGGAGCAGGAACATTTGCAAATAGGGTTTGCAACTGCCTTTTGAACCCTCCGTTTTGAACATCCATTTTTGGCATAGCGATCTATATGATTTTTCTTTTTGTTGGTAACTGCATGCATAGATTGCAGCCGTTGCAACGTAAGATCCACATAGCCTCCAGACCCTCCATCCTGTTCATCACTGGTATCAGGATCGGTTTCCCCCATTGAGTCATCATATGAAGAGTATGACTTCTCTGAGTCAGAGCCCGCAGACCTTGGTATCAGCAAGACACCATGTCTTCCAGGTGCACAGTGAACCACTTGAGAGAATTGGTGCAGCAAAGTTGCTGTTCACTTTCATCAGAATACTCAGAGGATGAGGTTGGATCATATCTTTTGCACACCAACATGCCAGTGGATGGCACTAGGGCATTTGCAGCAGCATCATAGCGCTCTAGGACCGGCATAGCCAAAGTCAAAAAGAGTATACAGTATTTATGTGTGTTTTGAGATCTTTGTTTTAGCATCACTGTGCCTTGCTGCATGTTTCACCATAGCTAGTGAGAGAAGAGGACAAAACGCAAGATCAATTGACTTGACTGCAAGAAAAACGCTCATGGGTTCAAGGAGAAGAGGAGGGCAAAAGGTTAACACCCTTTTTTGTCAGGCTGCCATAGCATCAGGTACGGTGCTGCTAAGTGCAGCACAGATAGCGGCCATCACACATCGAATGTGCATTGAATTTCCTGCTAGCGATGCAAGAACCTTACTGGTAGGCAAGCAGCGACTCGAACCAAAAACAGTGTGGAATCATTCTAGTCTAGTGTCCAACCAAGTAGCTGACTCACTGACATTCATTTGCAAACGGTGGTACGGGAATCCCATCAAAATCAGAAGCTCCCTTCCAATAAGATACCGAGGATTGTCACCATTGAAGTTCAAAAACTTCCCATTGGGCCTTGGCTTTGGGCAAGGCAGTTCTTGGCTTACCAACTTTCACAACATGCACACTCAAGATCACTAATCTTGGAAGAGAACGTCAAGCAAGGGAGCAACTCGTCATCCTGCTTGGTGAGGAAAGGCATGCAATGCAAGCTCTGGGATGTGTTGGCAAAGGACAAGTCCTTGAAATAGCCCAATAGAGCCACAGCCTAGAAGCAAGGGAAAAAGCAAAACATATGCTGCAAAGAGAGCACTGAGTGACAGCATGTCATAGCATGCACCTCCATTTCTCGCCGTGTTGTGATGTATCTGCTTGCAGAGCACAGCTTCTTGAAGCGGGCAACGGCCTGACTGATCACCACCTGCCATTTGCATTCACGCATTTAAATTCCCACAGCACTCAAACACACTCAACGAGCATTCACAAACACAAACAGTGCAGCACATGCCTTGTTGGCCTTTGCATATTGTCTGTGGTGTTTGATCCATTTTGCATTCTTATCCACTGGCCTAAAAAAATGTGAAAGAAAGACAGGTCAAGCAAGTGACCCATGCTGCATTCAATCCAAGTCACTTCCAAGCGTTGCGAAGTCGTGCTGCCTCTTTCAGCCTGCACTGCTTTGCAACTGCCTTGTGGTTATCAGGCAGCAGAAGGTCCTTCCTGAGATGTGCAAAACTTGACAATTGGCGCAACAAACTGTTTAATTTGAACCTGGCAATGGTGCAAAGCAACATGTGCTAGCCAAAGCTCCAGGAAACCTGAACAGTCAATTGCATGCCCTCAAGAAGCCTGAGGATGTGCCTCTCAAAGGATTCTAAATCCTTCAAATGGGGTTTCAATACGTCCTTGCGGACCATAATCACAAAGATCCTCCGTCTTGACAAGGGCGCTCCATACTCATCCCTTGGCCATTGCACTGTCATGTTACCCCACTGAACCATCAAACCAACTGGAGCAGTGCAAACTGCTTGCAAGCAAGATGCGGTGACAAGACGGTTGATGTGATCAAATACCTGGCCACAGAAGTGCAAATCACTGACTCACTGCAAAGGTAAGAACACATCATTGCAGTAGTTCAGTGCAGGCAAGATACCCTGGAAGATTCTCATGGAGAACCTCTTTGAGGCCAGACAGTAGCGGCATGAAGCCCATGACATTCTCCAAAATGCCAACCTGATGCAAAAGGATGCAAAGCAAATTCATGAAACGACAAGAAAAGGCGTCATATCAATGATGGCAAGAGAC
The DNA here is from genome assembly GCA_963970005.1 of Durusdinium trenchii. NCBI lineage: Eukaryota > Dinophyceae > Suessiales > Symbiodiniaceae > Durusdinium > Durusdinium trenchii. The sequence continues at coordinate 865,578 of CAXAMN010004224.1, forward strand.
TTTGGGCCGGTAGCGCCGCAAGCGCTTCAGGACAGCAAACAACTGTCGTGCATTGGGGTCATCAAGCATCAAGCGGCTGTTCGAGAGGCTGCTATACGGCGTGCATGGAAAACCTGCTGCGTACAGGCCCACCTTAACAATGCACCATCCACAACAAACCAAGCATTCCATCCACAATGCACAATCTTCACTTCAATCTAGGAACATCATGGATCTGGAGCTTTCGAGTTTCTGGTGCCAAAAGGTCATGTTGAATCCTTAGCTGGACACTACTGCAGAACTTCCAAACCATCACCTTTCCAACAAGCATCATCATCCAAGTCACTCCTGGCAATTGCTTGCATTTTCAGCCAGCCACTGCCTTTTGGACGCGTTGATCTCACTGGCTGACCTTAGATGACACAACACACACCAGCCAAATCAGGAAAGAATCAAGCAGCAGCTGAGTCAGGTCCCAGCTGCAAAAACTCCAAGCACTCCAGCTTTCTGGCCGCATGGCATAACATCTCAAGCGCTGTATATGGTGCATCTGCACCTGAACCTTAAGGAAACCAAGTCAAACCAAGGGCAAAATCACACTTCACTGTGCAACACATGCAGCCTGCTGACAGTCCGATGCATACGTTAGTCTTTGATGATGTATGCCACCACGGAATTCTCTGAACCAGCTGTCCAATCCTCACACAGAACGCAGCAAACTTAAGGAATCTGAGATTAGGCACAGGCCCTTCAACCAATAAGATACAGCCATGTTTCCAGAGTTCTGGAGGAAGGCAGTTCCAGCCTCAAGCCAGTTTATGGTGCCCTGAGTCATCGCTTCATCACCAACCTCCTGGAAAAGAGGTGAGATAGAAGATCAAATAGCCTGACACATCCCAACAACACTAAGAATACCCAGTCCTCGGAATCTTCCCATGACGTCTCATCAGATGCCATGGCTGACCACCCACTCTTTTGAATCAAAATGGCATCAGAACAAAGGATCACTTCTCAATTAGAAAAGGATCAGTTCTGACTAGACACCCCTACATGATTACATCTCAACACTTCAAACAATTACAAATTGCAAGACGTAGAATACGTTCGGGGTTTGCCGCAATTTTGAGTAGATAAAAAGGAATAGTTTGGTGTTTGTAAACTTATCTTCCAAGGGGCCATCTGATCCACGAAACCATGATTGCTCCAGGGAGTATGTGATACATTATGAAGCATTTTATGATACATGGCCCCATTGGCCTCCAGGTTGAAGCACATGGTGAATTCCCAAGAGGCTACTAGTAACTATAGTAACAAGTGCGTCGAGAGTAGTAACAAGAGCAAGAAGCTACTAGTAGCTAGAAGAGCTGTGCTTGCTTCGCACACTGCACTCGCTTCGCACACCCAGGTGTGCACCTTGGGCCCACCTGGGGCACCTTCTTGGTGACGATCTCTGCCTGCGGGCATGTGCTTGGGCCAGTCGAGAAACCGGATCCAAAGGTTGGATGATGGATGGAACGAATGGAACATCTGGAGGGAAACTACTTGAAATGGGGAGACCAGGTGTGAATAGGTCAAATCTTGCAACACTTCAGTTGAAACTTGAACAAATGAAAGTGGTTGCATTCGAACCTCAGTGCAAGATGGTGGACGACAACTCAAAATATACCTCCTTTAAGGAATAAATTATAACTTGTAACGCATATAAATTCATGGGGCTCGCAGGTGCAATCCGCAGGTCGCAGGGTATGTGTCATGAATACGAGGGCTTTCAGACTCCCAAACTATGCAGTGGATCTACACTCCCTGAAATGATCATGGTTACGTGGATGGCAACACCTGTTTGGTCTTCGGATTTCATGGTCATCTAAAGGGTCATGCCATCCGCTTCCACCACGATTCTTTCAGGGAGGGTAACTTACTATTCAGGCCATGAAGATCTCCACCCTTGACGTGTCGCTTGGTTACACCCACAACACCAGAAGAATGCAGGAAACATGGTGTATCATAAGCTTGAACCAACTGATGGCTTTAGTTCAAGAGAAGCATCACATCGAAACCATCATCAGCGCTCGAAACCGTCATCAACGTCCAGTGTTTCATAGTTCCGTTCTGGCTTCGGTTTGCTCTCATTGCAGAGCTTTGGGCTCAAGTTTGGGGGGACCAGGCCATGGTACAAAGAGCCTCTGTAGAGACCTGGGGGAGACCCACCCGGAACTCGGTCGCGAACGGGAACAAGTACAGCTGATCCCTGTTGAGAGGGTCATGGGTCAGGTCTCATGTTCCAGACACGACTCGATGGGTTGACTGGCGTATTTACACGACTAATGGGACGGGTGGTTGAAAAGGGGTCAACGTATATATATATATATACCACCCCTAGGGATCCAGGAGGTTACCTCCTCCAGTTCGGTACGACTGGAGCCGAACAAACCCACACCCAGTCCCAGTCCCAGTCCCACCGAACCGAAACGAGGGTACGACTGGATCCTGAACGCGCACATGGAGTGTTTGGGATCTTTGTGGTACTGTTCGAGTCCATCGGGTCCAGACCGTACAGACCCGGTTGGGAGGTGTGCCGTCTTCGCCGTTTTCGGGCCGTTCGGTACTTGTCTGGTGAGGACGGAGCGGGTTTAGCATTGGATTGAAAAGCGTTGGCTGGAACCGAAGTGAGTTGGCAGGTTCTTGATGAAAAATATTGACATCGACAAACTTGGGAATTTGGCAGGTGGATCTATTGGGATGTATTCTTTCTCCCACTTGGACACCTGGACCGAGAAAATAGTGATGCTGAGGGCCGGCGTTGGGAGATGGCCTTGGCTCTCAAGGAGCAAGGTCTGAATTCCTTGCAGCACCAGCTCAGGCGTGGTCGGCAGTGGGATCGATCAGAGCATGTGATTTTGTGAAAACAAACAGATGCGCAGATGGGTATCCCAGATATGGTCTGTGGAAATGAGGAATTGAAGAACCACAAAGATGCTAGGGCCTATCTCTATGAAAACTGCCTCATCGTTTATTTATATATATATAATATATGTATATATATATACAATATATCTATCTCTAGATATCTCTAGTGTGAGCTCCCTACCTACACCCTGGATCGGTCTTGTTCCACCACGAGGTTCCCCGATGCGATCCTGGGCCTCTTCAATGCAGCGATTACTGCATGTGAGAAAGCCAGGTGGGGTGGTGATGGGACGTGTGGTGATGGGACCGCGGTACGAGCAGCCGGTGGTTTGAGGGCGATTTGAGCAGTCATGTACAGTCATGTACAGTACGAAAATCGTGGTGTGTTTGGGGTTGGAGAGGGGGATGTCGCTGTTTGGACTCTCTCTCTCGGCTGCCAAAACTGGTTATTATGTGCATGGCATGTCGCTGGGTTGCGCTGGCGCTGTCGCTGGTGGTTGCCCTGTGCGAAATGCCGGTCGGGTCCGGTTTTTGGTCCACTGGGCTCCTTCGAGCTGACACCGTGGGAAGTGGTCGGCTGCCAGGGCTGGCAGGGCTGGGCTGGGACTGCTTGGTTCGGGGTCTCCTGGCCCATCTCCTCAGGTAAGGTGGTATTCGACCCTCCAAATCCACCCACCCCTGTCCCATCGAACCGATTGCCGGAGGTAGGCCAGGGCGAAGATGATGTTTCTCAGACCCAGACCGGAATTGCGAGGGTCTACCTGGTCAAATACATGCTTTGTAGCCTCAGCCGATTCTCTAGATAGGTGCTGAAGCACATGATGTCAGGTGGTCCCTTCATTTAGCAGACCTCCTCTCTTTTTTGATTCTTTTGCTTTTGTTTTGTAGTCAAGAGGTCCGTTTTCTCCAGGGGCTTTGTGCCCTTTGCCCTGCACAATCGACTTATGACACACTGGTGCCACTTATGAGCAAAGATGGAAGTTGAACAGCTCCCCTGTGCAAAAGAGCCTGCTGTTCCATGAGGGGATCCCTTCAAAAACGGCATGTTCTTCTTTATTAAAGCTATGGGACCATTCCATGTGGAACACCTTATATGCCCTAGGGCTCCAACCACCTGCTGAGAAGATGGTTGGGGTGGGTTTGGAGGGTCTAACCACCTTCTGAGGATATAGTTGGAGCCCTAGGCTAGGGATAGCACATCTCTTTTTTTTCATTGTTCCACTACGGTGTGCGAGTGTGTTTCCACCGCGCGTTGCAGCTTCGACAGGACTTGGACGCAGGCACTGGAGCAGCTGGCGCAGCTGCGGCAGTTGCGTTTGCAGCCAAATGTGGTGACCTTCAGCGCTTGGGCTCAAAACATGTGGGATATGATATATGAGTGTGTGTGTGTGTGTGACTGCTTTGATGACATGGGGTGAATTGTTTGCACAAAAAAAACACACATTCTGGATGTGCGAAACTTACAAATAGATCAGCAATTGGGGCGTACACATCTGGGGGGGGTGATTTTTTGAAACAAACAATCCGATCGAGGTGCTCTCATCAGCGCCTGTGAAAAGTCACGGATTTGGGAAGTGGCTGTGGAGGACCTGGCGTTTCGCGATGGGCGCTGCACCGGCGTTTTGGGCGTTTGGGTTGGAAACAGCTGGAGACAGGCGACACCGATCACCGGTTGAGACAGTGTTGGTCTAAGCATATGGAAGCATCAACACGTGGATTGATGTGAGAGGTCTTGATTTGCAAGACCTATCTCTATCTACCATCATCTACCCGTTTGAGGGTGACTTGGTTGGCGTGAAATATCACCATTCTAGAGGCTTCTTGCCTGGCCAGTGCTGTTCCGAGGCAGCACCCGGCCTTTCCACCTGTCGCCTTTGGCAGAACTGTCTAGTACCGATCTGTCAAGGTGATTCCCGGAGTCACATGTCGCTCGGGGTGGTGTGGCTCGTCCCATCCAGGGGCCCTGGATGTGACTGTCGGGCAGCACCCCGACTTCCTTTGATCGGAACCGGCACCCCGAGCTTTGTGATTGCCGGTTCTCATTCGTGACTGCTGGATGTGTCTTTGTCGAGGTGGTCGAAAAGAGTCGTCTTTTGTGTTACGAAGGAAGTCTACACTACTTAAAACCAGTTCAACCTTTCTTTTACTGTAATGGTTTTGGAAGGCTACACTATGTATAGGCTTCCCTAGAAGCTAAAGATCAAGGATTCTGGCCAAAGCGAGGCGTCTTAACCAACTCAGAGGAAGGTTGTTGAGTGGTGGACTTCTTCAATCAATCAGTCTAACAGGTCAGGACTCAAAACATGCAGCAGGACCAACCGAGTCTTGTGCTGGACATGAGGCGACATGAGGTGCAGTTGGAATCAAACAGATCTGCCCATGTTTGCCCAATATGGGACTATTAAATTAGTTCTGGGCCCGGAAGCCTTAAAAATGACCAGGCCAGGCTCTAATACATCTCTATACAATCTACACTGTAGACACCCTTAACCTTTCACACCTCGTTCTATAACTCTCGCCATCTCTCGCACGCCCCTCGACTCGGCCCCGGCGCGGTGCTCGACCCGCAGCTTTGGACGGAGCTCCACCGCTGCGCCGTGGCGCCGGAGCTGATCACCTACAACGCGGTGACTCGGTGGAGTCGGCGGAGGGGGTGGTCAGACGGGACCCCTGCATTCATTATAGTGGATTGAGAGGACCAATGGCACAGAACCCAAGAGGTGGGTGGTTTATATGGACCCCTATATAAAGGACATCTTGGGGTCTGTGCCATCTACTCTGAAACCACTGTAGAGGTCAGTTTGACCATGTTTGACCGAAGACTGAAGACTGGAGTTGATCATACCAACAGCACGGTCCAGCACGGTGTTCAAGGAGGTGAAAGACAAAGTTTTACGTGGTCTTTGGACTTGTTGGGGGACATATTAAATAGTCATGGGATGATATATACATGATGATCTTTGATGTTGTTTGCAAAGCTTCCTGCCACACCGATAAGTCATGCCAGAGCCATGTGTGCCTTACACTTCTATCAACCTCAGGTGACACAAATATGTTGTGAACGATAAATACGGGATTTGATTGAAGCACCCGATCAAGGCTGCCAGGGCATTGAAAGGCTGCAAGGCTGCCAGGCGCAACGGTTAGCCCCACGATGCCACAGGAGCACTTGGTGAACACCAAAACCCTATGGATCCACATACCTTCTCAGAAGGCAATTGGAGACTATTTATGCAGGCTTTGAGTGTCCAATTACCTTCTGAGAAGGTGGCAGTGGAACGGGCCAAACCCTTCTTTGCACGCTTGTTATCCCTGGGATCCGTTTCCGTGACTTGGCACCTAGCGCTAGCGGTGTCCTTTTCGTCCTCACCTGAGCTTTGGCACCGAACCAACGAACCAACGAACGACGGGTGTCGCAGGTCGCTCGGTGTCGCAGGGCCCTGAAGGTGGGTTCTGACTCAGGTCATCAGTGCATGTGAAGCAAACTGGAGGCCAAGAACAGCCTGGGTTTGCTGATCAGGTGATGTGTTTATATGTGTTTATTTTACAATGGTAGATCCCCTTCTGGGAAATATGAATATGCTTTTCTCCAGGTTCCTGGACAACAAAATCCAAGAACAGACGACCTTGCGTTGTCCGCTTGGAGCACCAACCTGGTGGCACCCTCAACAGCGTTTTCCTTACCATTTTCATACGCGTGGAGAGTTCATGCATTTGTTGGGGATTGACTGTTTGATCCATCCCTAGGGCTCCTGGCCCATCTCCTCAGGTTCGGTGGTTAGACCCCCCAAATCCACCCACCCCTGTCCCATCGAACCGATTGCCGGAGGTGGGGGGTTGGAGCCAGAGGGCATGGGGGTACCTTGTCGTACTGCATGGTCTATTGGGAGATCGAGTCAACGCGGTCTCTTGACTCGCCAGAGCCAGGGGATCCGCGGCCAGGCGTTCTTGGCTGAACCAGGTGCCCAGAACCCGGTCAGTCCACTAGTCTGCGGTTTGGTGGTCTTTGGAACCACTGGTTATACCCTGCTATAGGCTGCTATACACTATACTTTTATCTCAATCCACTGGAATGCACTTCTAAGGTCAGTTGCTGTACCAAAACTTTGATCCATGCCAACTTCATGATGATTGGACTGAACAGGATTTGTATAGGTCATAAGTTCCTGCAAGCATTAGATCTCCAAGTCGGTCCGGATGTAGACTTGTGCCTGTGCTGAAGAGTTGGTCCTCCCGGCTTCAAAACATGTTGCTCTCGATCCGATCCACTTTGTATTGGTCAAGTCAAAACCACACCTAGTAACCCACCGGTTGGTTCTTTGTTCGCATGCCATGGGGTTCCCCCATGGCAGCGATGGAACCATCGACGCTTTTGGGATCGCCCGGGGGGCGGAGCGGAACCGTCGGACCGGCGAAAGGGATCGACTCGAGGAGTGATGAAGCGATCTGACAGCGACCTGGACATACCCGGTGAATGGATCTCTTAATACGCAGTGAATGGAGCTCTTGGAGCTCTTGGTGACCAATTTACATTCAGGGGACACGCCGGACACGCACATGTATTTGGTTGATGAAATTTCAACACCCCAGGCCTCAGGTGTCTCCATGCAAATTGATGTTTGTTTTGGTTAAATGAATCAAGAGTCTACAAATTATACATACATATCTTGACCCGATTCAACGTAATCATTCCTTTTGAAATTGGGGAGATTTTGCCACAACGAGGAATCAAGTTCACAGCAACTCCAAAGATACACTGTTTGTACTGAAAACATCACTGACCTGCCCTGGGGTGTGTCATGGCATGTCCCATTACCAGTAAAAGTTGGTATAAGAATGGATAAGATATTTTAATATTACATATATCTAAGTTGGTATAAGACATATATATATAGGTTATAATTTGTATTTTGAGAAAGGCCTGCAACCTAACCATCATCATCATGTCATCCACTGGTGTATATATATATATTACATTCAATGTAGCTATATTCCAGACCCATCGGTCATGTTTGGGATTGATTTCAGCCCATCTGGCTGTTCCACCAGGCTCGTCTTGGAGCTTCTAGCGCAGCTGGCCGCCGAGCCGCGTTTGGCGCCGGATCTGGTGACCTGCAACGCGGCGATCTCGGGCGCCTGGGCCGATGGTGGAGGGACGTGGAGATGAGTGGATCTGGAGATCTCAAAAAGGCAAGCCGTGACCTGAGCAAAGAGTGAAGTTAATATAGACATGGACATGTGCTGAAAAGCATGTGCACACATTTTTTGGCACATTGGTCGATTCCACTGACTTCACGGGCTATGTCAAAGATGTTCGAAAAGCCCGCTTTGGAGCGATCACCTGGGGTTTGACGCGAAAACCTGGGCGTATACGGCGTATGGGCACCAAAAGAGAAGTGGTTTTAAATGTTTTGTTTCTTTTCACTGCATTGTGGGAGATCACGGGACGTTCGCGACCTACCGTGACCTCAAAAAAACACTCCAGGCAAGCAGGGGACTCCAAGGGACTGGAAGATCATCCGTTTCCTTTAAGCACCCCAATGTAGATGAAGATGTCATATGCAGTGTTTGGGGTTCGGGATTCATCCAAAAAGAGTGCATGGACGTACCTATCATTGGACCCATCTCTAGGGTGATGTTTGGAGGCGTTTGTCCTGGTACATTGAGCCTCTCCTGACTCCCAACACACAAGCACCCTGATCTTGTAACAAGTCACAGGTTTGTGTTTTGTACTGCTTGGAGGCTGCGGATCTCGCTGGAAAGCAAATCATATATTCCGGACAGTTGTCTCTTTCTTCAAAATTCCATGGAGGCCTTGGCTAGCCGAGCAGGTACAGATTCTGGTGACATCTACAGAAGCTGGTCTTTTGGTGCTTCAGCCTCGCTCACCAACGCCTCGCGCCACAGTCGCCAACGATTCCAGCGAAGGACGAGCATTCCTATTCTCTGCACACGCAGACGCAAGAAGACCTTCGCCGACCTTCGCGGGACGAGCAAGTCCATGTTGGACGACTGGTCAGACCTTTGTTGGACGACTCTGCGGGAAGATGGAGTTGAAAACAACCGCTGGACCAAGCGGACAACTGTTGTCTATGGCCAGGCGGAACAGACCCGCGAACAGACGTTGACCTATGTTGTCTTCTCACTGACTCCGGTGTTTTGCGACTTGACATGTTTTGATCCAGGGGCATGGCTTCTCACCTCCTGATTTCGGGCGTGTGTATGCCGAGCCAAACAGATTTTGTGTAGTGATCTGGAAAAACAGCTTGTGCCGTGGAAGAATCCTAGACCATCCTAGACCTCTGCCAGACATTTTGGGTGACTATTTATGCATGGCTTCGTTCCAAACTAGGACCAGCCAGTCTTTTTCAATCTGACTCAATTTGTGGAGTCCCTAAAAGTGACCTCCAACTGTGCCGGATCAAGTGTCACGAACTGAAGAACATCAGTTACCTTGAAGCTCGAAGCCTGGTTACGGCCTGTCGGTCACGTTGCCACACCATGGAGGTTTTAGGAGCTTGCAAGCACCGCAGGTCTTCAGGTGACGACTCGTCAAGTGTCTTCATCACCCGATGTCGATCCGGACCGGGGACACACACTACCGGTCACGACCGGTCCACCAGATTTCCAAGACTCAGATACCATGGGAGACCTACGCAACCATGGGGAACACATGTGTATAGAACCTCTTTCTAGTCCAAACATCCTTTGGCACCCCATCCTCAATCCTCCAAAGTCCCACGTCCCGCGAAACTGGAGGTTTCGCCTATGGCCATCAGTGGTCACGCGCCTTAGGGATCCTTCAAGGCGTCAACTTCGGGTCAACTTCGTCCTGGGTGTGTGTGTGTGTGTGTTTTTCGGGTGATGTTTGGATGTTCCCCACCTCACCTGGACCCGACTGACCCAGTTCCCTCAGAGTCATGGGGACGTCTGGTTCCCAGGGTCCGAGGCTACGAACGGGTCGACTCGGTCCCGAGGGAGCTGATCTGACCGCCCAAACCGGGAAAGATGTTGTGACTACGTCCCGGTAAACTTGCACAAGTCAGTAAAACAGTTCTCACTATTTGAGAGTGCAACCTAGGCCTGCAACCTAACAATCATCACCCACTGGTTACTGGTAATGGGATATAGACATGCAGAAAGGACATATGTTCTATTTCTTACCCCGCTCCCTAGCGCAGCAAGCCCAAGTGATTTGTGTTCGACAAACCCCGATGAGGTCGAGAGCGATATATGTTTTCATATGTTTGTTCAAGTCGAGCGACACAACCCAAGGGATTTGCAGGGCTGGAAGATGCTGGAAGATATTGTTGTAACACATCATTGACCCCCTTATTCAAGCACCCCAGTGTAGCCAATTTGTCATGAGAAGTGTTTGGGACTCGACCCATCATGGGACCTCATCAGATGGCCTAAACGTCAGCTCGGCTGTCCTGGTACATTGACCCCTTGAGAACACCCGCAGCCAATGTAGATATGTCATACCCAGACCGCCCCCATGGACACTCCTATGGCTTGGGACGGTGGCTGTGGGACCGGGAGTCGGGCTGTGTCCGGCGGAGACGGGGTCCGAGGGTGAGGAGACGCCCATCGGAGGGTCCCGGTCTTTCCGGTTGTCGGGGACCTGTAGAAGTGCTGGACTCCTGTAGAAGTGCTGCGCTCTTCAGGACACTTTTGGGCTCTTCAGGACACTTCAGGACAGTCTTGGCACTATAGGGTGGTACTACTTACTATAAGCCCTGCAGTTGAGGGGATGAGCTAGGGTGTGAATGGTAGGGTGGTACAGCATGGTGTTTTTGGGTGATCCCAGCGATCTCTCACAGAAGTCAGGACCGCCTAGCCTGGTTGAGGTCCCTCAACTCCCAACAAACGCTGGTCCGGTGGACTCCGGAAGCTTCGCTGGCCTGGTGAATTCCTCGTTTGACATGTTCTCATTCTTCCTGGTCCTGGGGATGCTTTGGGTTGGAACCATATCGGGTCGGAACCAACACCAGGTGAGGCGCGTCGGACCACCGCGACCGGTCTCCGTTTTTCGCCGGACCGACCGACGGGTTAGAAGACAGCAGCACCGTGACCTGTGACCATAGTCTACAGATCTCCCGCAGCTGACTTAGGGGACCAGTATTGCTTTTGGGGCCAAAAATAATGTATATTTAGAGCGGGGTGGGATTTGGAGCCCTACTTCATAGAGCTTTTCTTTATCAAAAAGAACGTCGCAGTCATTTGCACCCTCGTGGCGATGAACATGATGAACCTCAATAGGTCCAGTGGAGATGGCCATTTGATGGAGATCAAGATCATTCACTGGCGGATGAACTGAGATCAAGATGACTTGTTTGAGCAGGAGAACTCACAGGTTGGTTGATCTTAGTTTGTGCATACCCATAGACTCCATGTATGGAATATATGCCTACATTGACCCCCCCTGGCACCACCCCAATTGATTGGTATGGCAGTTCCATTAGTCGCGTCTAGGATACACAGCACATCCTGTGGGATGCTGGCGAGCCTGAAACTCTAAAGGGCGCCGTAGCCTGGATTATCCCGGCGCCTGGATCACTTGCTTTGAGCGGGCTGAGTCTTGGTTCGGGTGGGAGGCTCCAAGGTTCCAATTCTTCCTGGCAGTTGCAGGTGGGTATTTCAGGGTCAATTTAGGATAATATGTCAATGTAGGATAGTGTATATATAGGCATACTCCTCAAAAGGTACTTGGACCCTCCTGGCACCCACCCCAAACACCTTCTCAGAGGGTACATGTGTCCTTAGGGACAATACTTGTTCCATTCCCAATGGAGTCTTTGGGAATGTCGAGTCTTTGGGGTTGACACCGTCCACTTCGTCCACTGCTTCTTCGCTTCTTGATCCAACACCACCGCGAGGCATGTCGGCACTGCGTTTGCAGCCCAGCCTTGTGACGTGAGCTGGACGCAAAGTGATTGGCTGCGTTCGGGTTCCATGGGCCGTGTGGGTGCCGAACGAACGGAGTCCAGAGTGCTCAGTGGGTCGAGCCATGGGTGTTGGCAAAGCACAACGAAACATGGAACTTCTCAAACGGAACATGGCGATGTAGAAGGGTGCCCAAAAATCACTTCCACCCATTGAGCATGGTGGAGCCAAAACCACCCGAACTGGTACAAGTTCTTTTGCGTGGCAAGTTCTTGACCATTCTTCTATCCCAGACACTCCATGTATGCCATATACCTGGATCCTCCTTTGGGCGGAAAAAAAGTGCCGGACCTCAATCCGGCAAAATTTTCCGCCGGATTCCGAAAAAAACGCCCGAGACCTTAAAAAACATCCGGATCCAAGATTCTGAAAAACAGAGATGATAAAAGGTTGGATCATACACAAGGAAACTGCCTTTGCCCACTGTTGCGAGTAGTTTTTCTGGAGCACACTCGAACCTTCCCGTTCCCATTGCCCTCGCCCATCTTGCGAATGGCCTAAGAGCAAAACCATCACACAATATAAGCAACTTGTGCCCAAGCAAAGACTTCCAAGGAGTATGTGGCAAGGAACCGCTCTTTCTCTGCAACCGTGTCTCTAAAGTGTTTTTTTACAAAGTGGGCTGCTCTCCATGATTCTTATGCTTCTCAATGTTTCATGAAAGCTTGCCTCAGGACGGCCCCCCCAATAAAGTAGTAGCAGAACTCATGGTTCCTGTCAAAACTCTTCTGTGAAAAAACTGTTCACAATCAAAGCCTGCAGAAGACTCAGTCCAAAAAATACGCCGGAGTTACGGGAAATTACGCCGGAGTTACGGGAAAATACGCCGGAATTACGGGAAATTATGCCGGAGTTACGACGTGCAATTTTTTGACAACTCTCTGCCAAACATTGAGATTCTGAACAACACATGTTCCACAGCTCAAAATCTTGTCCGGCAGGCTCTGCAAACCTGCGCAGCTAGAACTATATCCCAGCGCCCCGACATCCTGAAACAATGGGAGTACCTTTTTGCCTATGCCTATGGGTCTTTCAACAGGTGCATCGCACTGTACCGGCTTCATCCGATTTCATATAGAAGATCACCTAAACGGATCTGATTGATCCAGTGTGAACCATGCTGAAACCGGTGGAATGAGAAAACAACGGAACAGGCAAACGAGCACACTTTGCAAACAAAATCATTGCATCAGTAGTGGGTTTACCTTCAAAGAAATGCAGACCACAAAGAATGCAAAGCCTTGAGAATCCACATAAAGTGACTTGGAAAAAGCGCCGGACCAAATCCAGAAAAACGCCGGAGTTGGAAGTCCGGCGCCGGACCCTGTAAAAGTGCCGGACTGAAGATGTAGGTATGCCTACATTGACCCCGCAAACCACCCCAACTGATCGGCATATATGGCAGTCCCATTGGTCGTGTCTGGGTATGGCCTATTGACCTACCTTCGGGGTGGTTGGTTGAAACCGGGGTCAATGGCATCATTTGCATGCATGATGGAGTCTTTGGGTTGTCGCTTTGCCAACTGCTGAAGAACCCTAGGTCGGCTATTTCATGTGTACTCCAGTAGGATCTTATAAGGTCATTCACTGACCCACCCCACCCCATCCCACCCCACTTAACCTCTCTTGGTATGTATGGTTTGGGGCCTCTTTGTGAAGCTTTGGGCCTGGCCGTCCTTCGGGCCATCGGGACCCTGCAGTCGACGGCCACCTGTGTTCCTTGACGGTGGTGTTCGGGTGTCCTTAGAGGAGTCCCCGAATTTTCTGGGGCATCTGTTTGTTTGTCCTCGATTTGGACAGCAAATCCAAGCAACTCCTAGTTCAAACACCTTTGAACTTGCTCCCTCTGCTGACCACACAGAGGGCAGTCTTCCGGAAGAACACTCTCATTTGAGAAGAGTCCAGACTCCAAGTTTCGAGCCCGGGCCTAGTGCCCAGTTCTCCAACGCTTGCCCCATGGATATCCGGAGGCTAGGCGGAGCCAGGTAGCTTCACTTTGCATGACCTATCAGGTGTGCTGATGTGCCATGTCTAAGCCTGGTCGGGTGAACATGGAGCCATGAGACCCATCCCCAGGACAGTCCGCCCAGTCGCCAGGTATTCGGCCGTTTGGACGGCTTGCCTTCAAGGAGGCCACGATGAGACGGTGGTTTTGTTGGTGTGGGTGGGCTGCAGAGCCCTCCCTATGATAGATAGATAGATAGATAGATAGATCAAGTACCATGGAGTGAGTGAAAGACCTATATACCAGGACCTCCAAGTTCGGGTTTTTGGACACCCCGAAGTCTCAGCTCACTAAAGGCTATGTTTATTCCTATAGGGCTCCGAACGGCCCACCTCCGGCAATCGGTTCGATGGGACAGGGGTGGGTGGATTTCGGGGGTCAAATACCACCGGTCACCTGAGGAGATGGGCAGCCCTAGGGTATATAGACTCCCTATATAGAACTAACATGGTTACGTGGAGAATGACGCCGAAAGGAAGACCATGTTTCTCTAAAACAGGGGGGTTGTCCACTTCCATGTTAGTTGCAGGGAGAGTAGACACCTCAAAACATCGGAGGCTCTCCTATCGACACTCATCCGGACACCTGGGACGCCTTCCATTCCTTCGAACCGAGCGACTCCTGGGACGGACACGAGCTCATCCGCGGATGCGATCGCTTTTCCTTTCAAAGAAGAACCAGATGAGAGTGACTCATGACGCCAGGATACCCCAGGTGTCGGACTGGCCCGTTTTTCTTCGGTCTTTGCACGCCGATCTGTTCAGCCGCTTTTGGGTCATTGACGAGATGAGTGACATTCGGTGCTTCTCCCATCTCGTCGAACAACGGCGATCGGCTTAGAATCACCGCAGGTCGGTCACGAGCTCACCGGTCGCACCGATCGGTCCAAGTCGTTGACTCCTCAAAGCTCAGCTGCAAGCATGGCTTCGGGCAGGTTCATTAATGTTCTTTATAGTTGTTGTTAGTTAATGTTAGTTCATGTTCATTCCATAATCCCTCCCAAAAGTTCCAACAAAAGCAACATATGTTTCAGAGACTATCTCAATCAATTCCTCCCTTTTTCCTCATGGTGCCAAGCTTCCAGTTGACATGCCCTGCCCTGAAAACTGCCCCCACACCTCCCAGGCCATCCTCATCACTTGCTGCGCCTCCTGGGGGGAGGCGCAGGAAGCGTGCTCCCTGGACGCCGCCGCTTGCGAGTTGGCGGTCCACGCCGGGGAGGTTCGACCGCGGGGGAGAGAGAGAGAGCGGGGTACGACTGGACCCTCCAAGCTGGCCAGTCTCCAAGGACCATAGATGCCCACAGGGTCGGTTGGTGGCTGGATGCACAAAGAGATGTCAGAATACAAGTCCGAACGAACATCAGAACCATGTTTTGCACATCTGTGGGAAGAATCATGCAAGAATTGTTGCTGGAATGAATGGCAGATTGTACACACCAGAAGATATTGCAGAACATAGGTCAGACTTGACAGCAGGACAAATGTCAGAACATGTCAGAACACTTGCCAGAAAGAATTTCAGAACACATTCCAGAACATATCCCAGCCGTTATGCTATAGATGATGCGTGAAAACATACAGCAGACTCGATGACAGAACACATGTGCAAAATCTTAAGTGTCACTGCAGCGCTGTCAACGGCGGCCCGGCGGCGCTCGGTCGTGGATCTACCTGTGCCCTAGGTTCTTTTCAATATCGATCACCTTGTCAGGGTGGGGATCACTCAAAGCAAAGTACCAGGACCCTCCTGTCGGGGTGCCCTGTCTGGAAGCCTAGGCCGGTAGTGTGGGGTAGTCCATTGGACACCCCTTGGAGGGTCCAGGTATGTGTGCTTCTAAACATGCTTTGAACACACATGATTTGTCGGGTTAACTTCGTCATGCAGGTCTCCAGCTGACGAGTTAGCTCAATGAAACACGTCCAAGTACCGGAAGATATCCCTAGGGCTCCTGGCCCATATCCTCAGGTTCGGTGGTTAGACCCCCCTGGCACCCACCCCTGTCCCATCTCCGAAACGGAGGTGGGCCAGGAGCCCTAGGGTATATAGGCCACAAGAGATGGGAAGAATAACATCCGAAAACCAAGGACCGGCAAACTCACTAGACTCTACCGACCATATTCTAGAAGCGTAACTACTTGCTCCAAACTCAAACTTCTTGTGCTACACACGTGCGTTCTCGGGCGTTTGATTCGCAAATTGGTGTGCCCTGTGGCTCATGGTATACCACCTAAGCATTGCACGCTGCTGACCGACTGGATACGCCAAAAAACCGGCAGATCACGCACTGAAACATGCAACTTCTTTGCAGGTCATCGGGTTTGGTGATGCTGCACCTGGCTTGTTGCTTGGACGACCAGTTGATGAAGTACATGTTGGCTGGTGCGGTCGTTGGTCAATAATGCACACCTCAAAACCATTGTAGATTGGCATGGTTTGTGGATCATGTTAAGGGTTTTCCTCAAGTGACATCAGCCGCAACCATCTTCAAACTTCCCCTCAAATCATCTAACTACTGAAGGATCTTGAACATTGCAAATGACGTGGTTTCCCTGGCAACATTCTGGAGGAGAGTGGCATCCTGAAGTTCAAGGGATGCATGATGAAACAAACATATATCCAAGTCTTGGCATCTCTTCCGGTCATCGGTGGTGAGGACAGTCACTGTTCATCCTCCAAGAAGGCTCCTGTGGGAGCATTGATGTAGAATGTATAGGGAGACCCTCCAACTACGGGTTTTGCCAGTCCGCTTTCAAGGTACCTAGTGACCTGTTGGAGGTTCCAGATAGACCTTTCACTGACCTGCTTTTTTCACTTTGGACAATCAGAGCATCCAGATGTCACAGCTTTTTTGGCTCAGGGCGCAGACTGTCCACACACTGCGGCAGCAGGAAGGTTGATGATGCACAAAGATCGTTCAGTCCGATCATCAAATTCATGAAACATCGTGTCATAATCTGCGGAGTCCGGCATGAGGCCCCTCTAACCGGGGCTGCAGCTCGCCTTGGGATCCTGGAGATTGTAAGATGAAGAACACCAATCCAGTCCATGCCAGTCCCATGTCGTGACTGGTATTCATGAAGAAAGCAGGCCCATGCAGGAACCTCGCACTCGCCCCATCTCCCTGAAGCGCCTGAGCTATGGGATGCTTCTTGGGCCACCCAGGTGTCCCCAAGTGCATCTTGGCAAGATGCGTTCCCTTAGGAACCGGCAGCCGGACAAAGCCATTTACAAATTCTTCTCAAAAGATGCAGCACCTTCCGACTGATGAGGGCGTTGACTCAAGGGTCAAACATTTCAATATCCAGAGAGGTTGTGGATGGGTTCGTTCTCAGCTGAGGGGAAGGAGGTCATATCGTTAGACTGGTACGAGGTGGAATGGGGGGGTGAAACCAAAGGAGGCCATTGGAATTCTTAAGGATGTCCCCTTCGATGCAAGCTGAGGTGGTTGAATTCTTGGGGAGAGGACCAGATGTGAGCCAGTGTCAAGAAGTTTGCTCGCAGGCTCCTAGTAACTATTGAACCTTCAGGTAAAGTAAGATGCTTTATGAATTGGGTGGGTAAGGAATCTCCCAGATGGCGAACACCAATCCCGCAGCATCCAGCATTTGGTGTCTCTCATTCACCCATGTCTTCAGCTCACTTCATCGCTCTTGACGGGATGGGTCATGGCACCCAGGAACTACATCACCCAGTGACCAGCCCAGTGACCGTCCCTTAGGAGCCCCCCAAAGTCGCGACCTTCTACAGGCCTCTACAGAGGATAAGCCTTCACCTCTGGCTGCCTCTAGGGTGAGACTTCAGTGGGAGGCCACCACCTCCCAAAGATTTGGGCATCAGCCACCTCGCTCACCGCAAAGACGAGCCTCCTCCCTCCTCGTCCCCTCCGTCCCCTCCCGCCTCAAGGCGTCCCGCAGCGGTGCCTACGTCCCTGGATCTGCCTTGATCGTTCCATCGAGCCTTTCGGCGCCCACCTGGCGAGCGAACGGCTTCGGGTCGGGCGGGGAGGTGGGCGTGGAGGTGGGCGAATCGGGAGACGCTCCTATGCAAGGACCCCCCCGCTGCAACATAGGATGAGAAACACCTTTACAAACCCCTCCAAAACCCCGGCGAGATGGGGGGAGACACCCCTATAGATACTACACACACACCCCATGTCCGGGAGATTCTCACCCGGCCATGAAACGCCGTCACAGTGAGTGAACTCCACGCGAACCCGCGGCGGGCGGGTTTTTTGTGTGAGGGAGGGGAGGCCGTGTGTTGGGCCGGTGGACCGATGTGATGCAGTGAACCTGAAGTATCCAGTGATGAGGTCCACTGAGGCGCCTTTCAAGACCATGTGTTTAAAAGTGTGTGTAAAAACATATGTGAGCATCATGCACACAAATGTATTATCAATTTATGGTTCTTTTGGCAGCATCATGTTCGATTTCTTGGGTGTTAACCCCTGACAAGCGGTAGATCATGACTACCAGATGGGGTAAAAATGGTTCAAAAAGCGGAAGTTCTGGGTTACTGCGGATCTTGTACCCCCCCACCCAGGTTGGTGGATTTGACGTCCTCGGCAGTCTATGCGGCGTGCTGCTACCGGCGGTTCTTGTATGGCCCAGCTTTTAACCATGAAGGCGCGGTACCGGGGAGATCGGTGGGGCAACGATGAAGTGCGTAAGAAACAACAGACTGATTCAATCATGGTGGTCCGACCACTTGACGGAGAAGATATGAACTTGTTTACTTCCATGTGTCATGGCGAAAAGGATTCTCTTAGCTTACCTTCAGCAGAGTGAAGGAGTTTGCATTGTAATCACCCTCGAAAGAGGACCCTGCCCGTGCCCCCTCAACAATCCAACGTGAAGTCCTATTGGTCGTTAAACCACATGCTAAGACTTTTTGTGGTTGTGGTTGTTGTTGTTGTTGTTGTTGTTGTTGTTGTT
>CAXAMN010004224.1:890277-915040 GCA_963970005.1 Durusdinium trenchii
GTGGCTTCTGGTAGCTTTTGCTAGCTTCTGTTGGCTTTTGCTGGCTTTTGTTGGCTTCTGGTGGCTTCTGGTAGCTTTTGCTAGCTTCTGGCGGCTTTTGCTGGCTTCTGGTGGCTTTTACTCGCTTTTGGTGGCTTTTGTTGGCTTCTGTGGGATTTTGGTGGCTTCTGGTGGCTTTTGTTGGCTTCTGGTGGCTTTTAGTGGCTTCTGGTAGCTGTTGCTCGCTTCTGTTGGTTTTTGCTGGCTTCTGTTGGCTTTTGGTGACTTGTGTTGACTTTCGAAGGCTTCTGTTGGCTTTTGTTGCTTTTTGCTTTTGTGGCTGTTCGCTATCCTTGCTTTGCTTATGTGATGCAGGAAGGAAGAAAGGAAGGAGGGAAGGAAGGAAGGAAGGAAGGGAAGGGAAGGAAAGAAGGCAGCAAGAAAGGAAGGAAGGAAAGAAGGTGAGCACTTGCAGGTGGCCAGCTTGCGGAGAAACAACCATCATTTTGGAGACACGAGCCTGAGGGAAGGCGCCCACAACAGGACCAGAAAAAAAATCCCCAAAAAAAAAACGGAAAAAAAAACCTATAAAGAAAACGCGGCCTCGGATTCTGCATAGAAACTGTGATCAAAGAAGCAACAGCCAGTTTTACCCGCCTCAGAACCCGTTGCTCCAGTCAACCCTCCACTGCCCTTCCAGCTACTAGCTGATTGATCATATGAGTCAGTCGTGTTTGGATGTTTTGCATTGATCCCAAAGCCGTGTCTATCGCGTTTGGATCACCACCTGTGATCCTTTCTTTACATTCACCATGTCTTCCACGCGTCAGGTTGGCTTCCCAATCACTTGCCTTTGGCTTAAGGCCATCCTGGTACGCCATCTTCAAGCTGTCCGCCTCCGCCTCTGCTTTGCTGTTCTTCCTGCTGCTGGTCCTCACCCGCGCCACACCCGCACCACCGGCACCCGCAGCGAAGCCTGCAACGCCGGAGACGGTGCTCGGTGCCGGCGACCCTTCGCCGGGAGACGGTGCTCGGACCGCCGAGGGGATCCACTCGGTGATGCCGTGATGCTCCAGAACTTGGATCGAATTGGGATCGGACACAAAAGGAGAAGTTCGGAGGAGAAGAAGTTCGGCAACCGATGGCAACCGTCTACTAGCTGGAACTGTTTTTTTTTTTGACCGAACGGGATTTTTGGGTCGTTTTGGTCACGAAACGGGAAGTCCACAAAAGGCGGAACTCCAGAGCTAGGTCACTTAATTGAAGAGATTGGTCGACTTGAGATATGTTAAGATCTTGGATTGATGTTTTCTATCAGAGTCAGAGAACTGATGGGCACTTTTCAATTTCAGTTTCACATGCATGTTGTTCGAGCATCCTGGCGAGTCCCTAAACAGGACATGCAATTTCAATTGAAAGTTGCCTCTGGATGTGGGTCAAAACAAAGCAACTTGGTGAAAGTCTAAAACTTAAACATGTATTATACTATTGACAAGTGTGTTTCTGTAGTTGTTTCCAATTGTTTCGGATTGTATGTTTTACTTTGGACCCACATGCACGTGCATAGGAATCAGACACTAGTCGGTCGAGCGAGATTCCATCGCTGGCAAAACGGCGCCCTTCCGCAAGTTCACCGGCCTGGAATCGACGGGAGATGGACTGGAGTCAACAAGAAAAGACATGTGGCAGAGGACAAAACATCAACGCTGGTTTATCCTTTAGAAATGGTTCCATTGAAAAGAACCTATAACTGATCGATGTGGAATGGCAAGTTATATAGGTTTTTTCGCGAGGAATTCCTCGTCTTCGCAGCCCGGCATGGCCAGGCCACATGGCTGACTTGGATGCACTCGCCAAGTGTTTAACTTCGGCCTTTCTGGCCTTACCCAGACACTCATATGGGACTGTTATATTTGCCGATCTGTTGGTGTGGTTGAAAAGGTATGGCAGTCTCATGGAGTGTTTGGCCTTATTGAGCAGCCAAAGAGTTTGCCCATTTTAAGCGCATGGAGAGTGGAAGAGTGCGGATACAACCGACAGGTTCGATGTTCGCGGCGCTTCACTGTTGCTTCCAATGATACTTGCAGCCGAGAGCGGGATCCGATCAGGGTGAATGAACAAGCGAATAACCACCCAACCAACCGACCAAAATATGACCTTTTCCTATCAAAACAAAGGTCAAATTGGCTCTATATAAATTATAGATCATGCACCTGTCTTGTTGACAGGAAAGGACACATATTAACACATAGCGACACCTAGCGACACCAGCTCTTTTCGGGGGCGTCTGACCATTCGAAGGGGAGGGTCGAGGGCCGTTCCTTGATACGTTCGTCGTTCACCTCGCTTTGTAACTAGCAGCTTTGAATAGCGAAAGAATGCGAGAGACCATATGGTTTGCTTTGTTTTGCTTCAAAACAGGGGTCAGTCAGGTTCTAGGTATATGGACATTGATGTATATTTGGCTTATAAGCAATGCAGCTTGTCACTTCACTTTCTATCAGGTCCATCTCCAGGAGAAGACACATCAACTGAACTCTGCAGGATTGTTGGAATTGAGTCTACTGAATGTCTATGAATGTCTATGACACCATGATGCCATGAGTTCATGTCTGCAAAAAAGCCTCACCGACCCCAATATCACCGACCGATGTCGCTGAAGAAACCCGGCCCCCCCCGGGATGCGAGGTGGGTTTCAGGAATTTCAACCAATCACCTGCCGGTCACCTGTGGACACCCCCAAACCTCAGCTGCTTCGGTTCTTCATCCAGCCGATCTTTCTACCTATCCATTCTTCTTGACCCCCCCTCCCCCCTTCCGTGAAAACCACCAATCCATCCGCCCCTTCGAACCTTCGGTGCGCTGTTCGTTTCGCCGCCTCTCCTCTCCTCTCGGCTCTCCTTTTCGGCTCGCCAAGGCTTCACGACGTCACGGCGCGATCGCTGCGACTCTTGGGACCCCGAAAAAGGGCGGTTCAGACGCGTGAGACGCGCGCCGCGCGCGGACCGCGAGCAGGGCGGGGAAGCCAGCCTTTCGGAGCTCGTGGGAACGATGACGAAGACGTCGACTTTTGTTGGAAAGATCTGGGATGATCGGTAGGAGGATGAGAGTTGAGAGATCCATGGTGTTTTGGGTGTGGGAATAAGGAGGCACTACTTGGGGACCGAAGACGAGAGGACACCCATTGGATGCTCCAGGTTTATGTGTATATAATGTGTATATATAGGATTATACAGTATATCAATTTGATTCATTTACAACATGTGTTTGCTTTATTTTACATAAAGTTACAAGACATTTGGTTAGAATGGAAGATGAGGTGACAAGTTCTTGCATACAGGGTAATGAAACAGTTGTCCTTGCTTCTATAAGTGTTACTGTACATGCTGTGTCGAACAGACGCATATGCCCAAGCACAAACATCTTCAACACAACCACTCAGTGGCCATCAGCGGCCAATGCATCGCAGGCTAGCCGCATGCGATTGCACATCGACCACGAAACAGATGTCGGATATTATATTATGATATCTGAGAATTTGTTTGATTATTGTCAGGCTAAGAACATCCGGCCAACGGCTCCTCCAGTGTTTGGCGAGGTTTGTCCTAATGTGTGATCAGCCTGTGCATGTCTTGTGTAACTATAGCTCAAACAAAAAGAACAAACAGTTTGCACAAGTTGGAATCAGTTCAGTAAAAGTACGGAGAGAGTTCGAAAATGACTCGGCTAAAGTTGTCTAGACTGAATTTTCACTTGTGTTTGAGTTGCAAGCAGAAAGTAACTTAAATGTTCACACAAATACCGTATACACCTTTCAAAACCACGGGTTCGGAAGTTGCTTTTAGATTACCAGGTGTTTGTCAACCCTTGCCAGGGATAAACCCCTCCGGAGATGTTTTGGTCAACTGAGTCGCGGAGCAGAGCGGTCGCTTCAGTCAGCTGAGTCAGTGGATCAACCAGTTCGGTGACCCTTCATGATGAACTTCAGCGTGCTTCAGTTCGTGACTGAACGAAGCAATCTTTGATCCCCCCTGCTGAACGAGGTCACTTTCTCTTGGTGGGCCTGGAAAAGGTCACCAGGGACTCAAAGAAGGTCACGAACTGAAGAAGCTGGTGAGGGTGGTCCCTTAAAGAAGGGAAATAGATCAAACCCCTATGTACTGGTTGTGGGTCTCCCTATTAAAATACACCCATGGCCCATATCCCATATCCCAGTCCTGGATGATCGAAGTGGCCCATTGGTCGTTCCAAGGTCAGGATGTTTGAGGATGTTTGACACACGGCCCCTGTAAGCACAATCCATGGATGCGTGCATGGCACGTATTCCTGTTTTGTATTCAGATTTTCACACGGTTCTCCCTTTGGGGCGATGGTCCACTTCCAGAGTGAATGTCTCGTCCCGGGCCTTCTGCGTTCGATGTTTGAAGCGTCAGCCTTCTCAAAGGGTCGGACAATCACTCGCAGATCGGGTCGCCGGACGCGTAGAGAGAAAGGGTCGGCCCAGCAGTCCTGGCTCCGGCTTCTGGCCGCTTGCCTGCTCAAGAACTGGATGAGTTCACCGCAAGGTTCAACGCACCTTCAGCACAACGTCCCAGAGTTAGGCACCACCACGCCCGCAATAAAGGTCACTCCCGGATGCCTAGGCACACACTCCAAAACGCTAGGAAACAAAGGCTGTGTGTTTTTCCACCCACAAAAGCGCGTTCAAATCATCCAAACCCGCTGACCCCAAGAGACTCGCTTCGCGCCGCTCCACTCGTGGACACATGGCGTTTTTCGGCGCCCAGGTTCTGTGCAAGACGTCGAACGAAACAGCTGGGCTGGGCGGTTTCAGAGTATGTTCAACCTTTACTTAGTTACTTGAACAATGTTTGTTGAAACAACCTCTACTTGAGATCATTGAAACCACCCGAAAATCCGCGCTCAGTGGTTTGGTTCACACCACCTTCATACTCGTAAGGTGGCGGAGTTGGATCGAACGAGCTTGGCCGTTCTTCCCGTTGGCTCCGTTGCTCGGCTCGTTTCGATGGGGGTTTGGGGTGTGTGTGGGTGCCAAGGGACCGAATTGGAGCACCGGTCACACCTGCGGAGGATGGGGCCGTTCGAAGCCCGTTCGAAGTTTGCGCGGAAGAAACCCCGGAGGGCCAAACAAGGGGTTGTTGTCCGCGCCAGTGGTGGAATTGGTCTCGGGTGTCCGATCTGCCGGACCGGTGTAGAATGGTGATACATGTAGATACCGTAGACGATGGTTCAACACTCTATCAATAGCTTGGGGAAACACTTCCCAACGACTCCATGTCCCAACATGTTAGGAACTGACATGGTTACCTATATTTTAGGTACATGAAATGCAAGATGGGAACCGTGAGAAGATTGGCTCCAGTTCATGTATATGTGCATGTCTGTGGTAGATCTATACATGGAAATCTTCAAGATCGCACATGTTCACGATGTGTTCAACATTCTAACCAAGTTCATGGGCTAATCATGATTCGATGCCTTGCCCATGAAGCGTGCCTTTGCCTTGACCCGGCAAAAGACGTGGGCATCAGGTGCCTTCCCCTGCTTCTCTCGCTTTGCAGGATCTTTTTGCACTCGTGCAATCAACAAGCTGTAGGATCCATCTAAGCAGCAGCCATTGCAGCTCCTGAGGGCCGTTGTCGGATTTGTAAGGATGGCGGATTCAGCCATGGTGGAAAGTGGTGGCGTTGGAGGTTACAGTCCACCTGAGGATTGTGAGTTCCCAAGCAAAAATACTTTTGACGTGTTCTTTCTGGGTTCACTGTGGACATGTTGAACAGGGAAACCTTGGGACTGACAAGGTTGGAATGCCTCAAGTCCATCATCGAAGAGTTTGCCAAGAAAATTGGTATCATCGAGCTCCGTGCAAAACAGGACCATAGTCTTCTTGGGGCAGCCACGGCTGAACCTACAGATGAGTCTGTGCTGTTCTTTTTGACCCCATTGCAATGGTTCTTTCATGTTTTGGCACTCGGATCCCAGTTGGTTCAAAGATGAAGGTTCCCTGTCAGCAGGAATGCATTGCATTGCTGATCTTCTTGCGAACTAGTACACGCTCTTTAGCCACATAACAGGACATAAAATGAATTCATGAAATTTGAGGCTGCCTTTCTACACCTCAATGATGTCTATGCTCTGTGGGCACCAGGGACCTTGCAGAAGGATTTGAACTCATGGGCAGAGCTTCAGGCTAGCACATTCCGAGTGCATTGCACTTACATGGTGCGGCTTTGGAGAAAGACCAAAAACAACTCAAAGTGTTTTGGCGTGATCGTGCTAACCATGATGACATCATGCCAGCTATAGATCATCCCGAAACATGTTGAGCTTAGGAACGAATCCGTGCAGCATTTCAAAAACATCCTGAATGCCAGCGAGCCTATTAATGGTCCTAGTGGAGACAGTGGGTCAGGTGAAGGTGAACAGGTTGCTAGCAGTACTGGCTCCGGTGTGGACACAATGCCAACATTGCCTCTTGGGGGTGCAACTTGGCTGGATCCCAAGTAGGAAGGGCCCATATAGACTACTTTGGATCAAAACTGTCAACCGGTAGTTGCACTGCAAACGCCATTTAATGTTAGATGGCTGGGTTTCAGCTTGGCAAGGAAGCTATCGAAGTGGAAAGTGCTGGACCCGTTGCAGGGGAAGAAGCGAAGCTCGAGGCATGAAACTGATTGAATCCCAACTGTCGTTTGAGCTGTGGCTAAAAAACTCCCTGCACGGCGCCACAGCCTGATTTGTTCTAAAGGACCCGGAGATTGCTGATCCATCCCCAGAAGAGGCTGCCACTACAGTGGAGGTTTGCAAGACATGTGCGCAGACATGTACAAGCCAAGACCACTTTGACTTTGCGGCTTCTACAGGCCGTGGAGTCTGCCAAAGTGGCCTCTATGCCTCATGACTTGGAACCTGTGGAGGCAAGGTTCTCTGACAAAGTTCAATCTCTAAGAAGTTGAATTGCGCAGTACACATGTTTGCTTTGGACCTGGTAGGCCCCTGCACCTACTGAACCAGCTGGTGATGCGGAGGTGCCTAACTTGGAATTCTGCGCAACGTCCATTCAACGATAAACATATTTTGCAGGCCCATGATGAAGTCGGAGAAGAAGGTCGTCCTGCTGAAGAAAAAGGTGATGAGGCTTGCCATGTTCCATTTTTCATTTGTTCATGAGGAGCCCACTCCCATCGCATCACCATACCGAACATACATCACCCTGTCTCCTTCCCGCCCGCCAACTGCATGCAGGTGAAACCTGCTGATTTCCGGAGGTGCCTGCAGTGTATATGGGTGTCATATAGTCGCTGGATGTTTTTACTTATTCATCTGTATTCTTTCTAGATTGTTTTTCATGGCGGTTGCCACGTAATGCATTCACAACAGGTGCTGCTGGAAGATCCTTCTAAAGAAGATCCAAAGGACGGACGGTGAATGAATTGTATTTAATCTGCTGACTAAGGAGGAGGAACGTAGCATCCCCTTTTTGGACAAGCACTGGACTGACCACAAGTGGCAGGAGCCTGACGAGAGCTCTATGTTCCCCAAGGTGCGTGCTGTAAAGAACAAACAGTTGAACCAGCAATGATCTGTGAAATCATGTGACCAGTGTTCATATCCAATCAGGAGGAGAATCTCAAGGCCCTCAATGAAAAGCCTTTGGTTGAGAACGGCCCGCCCAGGCTTTGTCACAGTCACGCGGACACCTAGCTTGTTTTGGAAATTGATAGTCGCAATATGTCGCAATATTTAGGCAGTTCACATATTGACTTGAGCTGTTGTGTAAATCGTGGAATCGTGGTGCGCACAAAAAAGGACAGAAAACCTTTGGTGGCTGATCCACCACCATTGAACGATATTCTCGGTGCTATCGATTTGAACGACAACATGCATATTGAGAATGACATCCTTGCTGAACAAATCTCGATGACACTAAGCTGAATCTCTATAGACTATTCCCAGAGCATGTCATCATATGAGCTAGCTCACACGCCTGGTGTCCCTGAACGTGCCTGGCAAGGCGAGCCAAGGCCAAAGCTCCTGTGGAAGGAGATTCATCGGCAGCAAAGGGTCGTGGACGGGGGCGGGGGAAAGGCAGGGGAAAAGGCAAGACCAATACTGCAGAGACAACGGAGGGGTGCAGGGCAAAACGCAAGGCTGTGTCACAGGATGCTCCAGCAGCTAGCGATGCACCACAGCCTAAAAGGCAACCGAAGGCAAAGGCTAAAGGTAAGGCTAAGAGCAGCCCAAAGCCCAAGAAGCAAGAAGGCCGTGTTGTAGGCGCTTCTTGGGCAACAATTTCGTGAGCATGTGGACTTGTTTAAAGATTATATGTTTCCTTGTCGGTAGGGTGCCCATGGAATAGGTGAGGAAGAGAAGGAAAGCATCAAATCCACCCTACCTTCTCTGAAGTCCTACAAGGCCTGCTGGCTGTAAATGAGCATGGTCTACTTGTTGATGCGTTCAAAAAGATACCAATTGGCCCAAGTTGTTTTTCAATGTGTCTCATCAACTTGTGCTTTGACCTTCCAACATGTCAGTCCATGGTTGCCTCCTATAGGTGGTACCCTACTGGACTACAGGGAATTGCGCTGTTGAGATGAAGGCAACAAAGGATATGAAGAAGAGAGAGGCTTGGAAACGGACACGTAAATAGACCACCATGGTCACCATGGACTATCTATATAATTTTAGGTCTGTGGCTTTAGTCTTTGGAGCCACTGGTCACCCATTCACCCAATCTCATCCTGCCTCAGATCGCGTTAATCTCGGGCAACAAGATCCCGGGCAGCACGATGTGTGAGATTGCTGGTATCTGCTCCAAGCTGGCGCGGTGCTGGGGTCACATTCCTTGTATGGGTGGGTGGAGTTTATTCAAATTGATTAGCCCTCGATGTATAGCACATGGTCTAAATCATCCTGCAACGTGCAGGCGAAGGCCCTTGATGCTGGGGAAGGGCTGACCTCTGCCATGAAGACTTTCTACGATGACCGCAATCATTTGATGTACATGTATGGTGTGAATGAGTATAACACCAAGAAGCGTGCAAAGCATGTGGAAGATGTGGAGTAGCTAGCTGGTGTGCAATGACACAGCTGTGTTTCAAGTGTGACAGCCGTCTGGATGTTGTGCTATGTTCACTGCGATGCCTGTCATGTCTCGATATGTTTGAATGGTGATTGTACTATTTGGCTTTCGGTGTTTGTGAATAAGTCTAATTGAGAAGCACTAAACATGAGTTCACTTGTACAGTTAGTTGCTTTCAGGCAATGGGATGCAGTGTGCTTCACAACTCCCTAAAAACGGATGTGTTGCAATTCAGGGGGGGACTTGAACCCGTTGTGTGCTACAAGCCCTTTTACAACGGGAGTTCATGCAGCTGAAATAGCAAGGTGCCTTTTGACTCGCGACGTCCGCGAGGGCAGTTGAAGAAAAGTCCTGACGCACGCTTCCAAGAGAGGCTAAGGGATGGTCAAACTTTCGAAACTTTTGGATGGCCCACTTGAAGT
Source organism: Durusdinium trenchii (assembly GCA_963970005.1). Lineage (NCBI taxonomy): Eukaryota > Dinophyceae > Suessiales > Symbiodiniaceae > Durusdinium > Durusdinium trenchii. The sequence continues at coordinate 899,782 of CAXAMN010004224.1, forward strand.
TCATGCATTCGCAAGGGTTCGACACTAGAACACTGGAATTCACGCTGTGGTTCTTGAACCGTTGTGATGCATGCAGGGTTCAGTGGTCACGTCGTCCACCTGGTCTGATCTGTCACTCACTGATCTGTGTTGCCATGGTTGCCTCCTCGCTACTGTTGAAAGACCATGAAGCAGCTCTACTTTTGGCACTTGGGGCTCCTTGCATTTTGATCTTTGGAAGCAATATATGCTAAACACGTATGACAAGGCTGTTTTTTGTCATTCATTCAGATTCCGGTCAGTCAATCTGAAAGTCAAAAAGCGACACCCTCAGGATTCACATCCTGGACTACTGCGTCCACACAAGCGACCCATCCTTCAAAAGGGTGATCCCGGCGAAGTTGTGCTCTGAAGCCTCAAGCAAAGTTTGTATCTTCCTGGGATCTAAATGCAATCTCCAGGATCTTGCCATGTTTGAGCTCTTCAGCGGAACGGGTGGTATCTACACTGCCTTCCGTTTTACCCTTAATTGATTTGGTGTGATGAACATCGTATCTAGTGTGCAAACTTCCAATGCCTGCGCACAAGCTAGGACATTCTATTTGATTTCTTGCCTTTTAAGTGTGCTCTGTTTTGTTCAGTGCCAGCCATCCATTGTCAGCCAATCTTCCTGAGGCCGTCGCGGCTGCACAGCTGCCCGGTATGATATCAACCTCGACCCAGACAGCATGGACATTACAAGCACGTTCCTTGCAAGCACGCAAGTTTCTACCTCATGATGTATTTACAAAAGTCAAACCATGAAGACTATATCTAAGGCTTGGATTCCTGGTGTGTCTACAATATGTTTTGAGGATGAAAGTGGGTTCCATCCTTTGGAGTGGGCTCCCATGCAGCATGCATGTCTGGATATCGCGAGGAACATCTGGCAAATCCAGATCCAATCCTCGTGGCCAATCGATTCATGAGGTTGTAAAGATAGCCAACAACATTGCTTGCCGTTTTGGTCTTGTTGCTCTGGTGTGTTTGGTCCGCCAAATCTGGTGGGATACTGAGCAGCCAGCGGGATCGGTGGCACAGTGGCTGCCATACTTGGAGGTGGCTTTGCACCCAGCTCGCACCATCCTTGGATTTCAGGGAAGTCTAGCTCAAAAATTGCACCACGGCTGCGACTGCTTATGTGATCATATTATATGTTGATTCCAGCGTTACTTGTGCCTACTTCAATTTATTTGTAACCGGCTTCGTGAATTCAGAGCCATCGCTCACTAAGTTGGATGGGGCTCTTCGGGCACCGATCTCTCAAAAGATCTATAGTGTTTGGCAATTCGTGCCTGGGCTCCCAACAAGGCCTTTAGACCAATAAACAGCTTAAACGACATGATCCTCAATCATGTGGTTGCGCCTGATCTTGATAAACGCTCTAGTTCCTTGTGGACCTGACCTGCGTTGTCAAGTGATCATGAGGTGTTGGCTACACATGCTTGCGCTGCAAGCCCGGATCACTGCTGCTGACAAAGAAGAGCACCAGTGGTCATCCAATGGCAACACCAAGATTTCTCGAACTAACAGTGGGAAAATCAAGAATGTGTACTTTGGCTTTTGATGTCGTATTTAACAAGTCGATCACATAAATACGTCCATGATCACAACCCTCTCTGCTTTGTGAGTGTTCGAACTGTCTGGTGGTCACCAATATCGGGTTCCCAAGGAGTGGAGGGCCAAAGCTGAAGGAGACGCAGTCGTATCCCGCAAAGTTCTGTGCTCGCATCTACGCTCTTCACAAAACCTGGTGCACTGAAGCATGGTTGATCAGTTTGTGCAGAATATTGTGTTTGCTGCTGCTGAGCACCCATCCAGTGCATACCATTGTACCCGAAGCCCAAAGCCCAACAACTATTAGCGCGTGGGCCGCTGCTCAGGACTTGAAGTTGGTTCCAACGATTCCCGATACGCATCAGATGAGCCAAGGGCCACACAATTATGTTCCTTGGTGCAACCACCACAAATCCATAGACCACGCTCCTAACGGTGGTGTTGCTTTTGTGGTCTTTGCAGCTGTTGGCATGATCAGCCAGAAAGTCCACACCCATCAAACAAAACAACCTGCAACTTAGGTTGACCGCAATACATGGGATGATGGAAACATGGCAGCTCGTTTGCACTTGGGTCATGTTGTGCTGCAGTTTGTGCGACCAGAGAATTGAATGTAGCCATGATTGTTTGATATATCCTTCAAATTTTGGGAGGACTTCACTCCACCCTGCCCCGCCCCTACCCGCCATCTCAGGGAGCGCTCCTCGAGTTCATCAAGCAGGAGATCCGCTTGGGCCACTTCACGCCTCGGAAGTCTGTGCCGCTCCAGGTAGAGCCAATCAATAGAGAGCAGGTGGATGTTTACTTTGCTTGCCTCAAGGGGTCAAGCCTAAAGCGCAAAAAGGGCCAATAAGATTTAAGCCCTTCATGTGACTCTGATCGAAGTGTTCCCAAGGACGTTGTCAACATAGCTGCTTTGTAGATTCCAGGGAGTTCTCAAACATGTTGATTTGTCAGGGTCAGCAAGACTTAAATTAAAGATTTGCTGTGGACTTTTCCATATCTGTGACAAATTTGGGGAGTACAATGACTGGGATCTGAAAAAGGTTTTGATGGATGACCCGGCGCTGGTAGTGCACAGACTGTGATCTCGCTTCACTTTTGGAAATCTGTCTTCCAGCATCTTTCAGGGAAATTTTGTTGGCTCGAAGCGCCTGTGTTTTCATTGTGGTGGCCTCTCGACAGTGCAGGCAGAGGAGGACTGGGGTGGAACGCTATTTAAACAATAATAAAATTGAGATTTTTTAGATTTTTTTCTGCAAAACGGGATGGATAGGAACCGTGATGGAACCGTTAGACAGGGGCAGGAGCCGTGATGGAGGGGGGGTGGAACCGTGATGGAACCGTTAGTGCCACTTTTGCAACTTCGATCAACTTCGATACAATGATTGATCAATCAGATTCACATGATCAAGTATAGATTCACTCAAAAAAACTGTCCAGTTCAGGGTTGATAGAACGATTGATCCATCAGTTTCATACATATTTATAGGTTCACTCAACCTGTTCAGGGTTGATCACGCCTTGGTAGAATGATTGATCAATCGTCTACATATATAATAAATAGATTTGACTCATACTTGCCCTGTCCAGGATCGATCATGCCGAAAGCTTCCAGCAAAGCAAGCGCAGTCTTGCCCCCCCCAATGCCAAATTTAGCAGCTGTGCAGAACATGCTTGCCAAAGCACGTGCCACGGTCCAGGCATGCAATGGGAAACGTAAGGGGGAACTGCACGAGACACCGACGCCTGCGACCAAACCCAAGCCATGCACTCCCGTCCCACCTGCAGTCAGGGTAAGGGGTAAGTCAAGTGATGCGCAGCCTGCGCCTGCTGCACCCCCCCAAAGCATCATTGGCACCTCCGCCACCCAAAGCAGCTTCAAAACCTGATCCTGTTGAGGGAATCAGCCCAGTGTCTTCCAAGAGTTCCTGTTCTACTCCTTCACAAAGGACTCAGGAGTACCTGCTTGCTGCCAAGGCAGCTCGTGAGCAAAAGGCTTGTGAGGAAAAGGCTCGTGAGCAGGCTGAAGAGCTTGCCGCCTTGACGACACCACCACCCAAGCATAGCTTTGCATCGCCTTCAGAAACAACACCGCCAGGCCCGCTCCCAAAGGTTGCCGATGAGAAGCCAATCAAGCCACTCGATTTTGGCAAGCTTGACAGCGATGGTGATGAGGGTTGGCAGCAGTGGGATGATTGGCATGATTCTCAACGTTCCTACTATGGCACCCGGGGCGAATCATGGTGGAGCTCTGGGTGGGACTACTACCCACAAGCACACTCGTGGTTTTGGGATCCCTGGAAGAACCGGTATGTGTTCACGCGGGGTGCACAGAGCTGGACATCCAGCTGGTCTGATCAGGAATTGCATGATAGGGGAAGTCGACGTGGTGACACACGTGACACTCTTCTTGATGAGGTGATTGCACCATGGCCCGAAACCCCTGGTAGTACCGCGACACTGGGAAGTTCGCCTGGTGAAACCGCAGTCGTAGCAGCTGCCAATGAGCAAAATGATTGTGTGAGAGCATCTCTTGCTACTCGCAAACCATCTGTCTTCTCGCCATTGCCAGACCCCGACCAGTCACACGAATCCCCTGAAGCCCAAGCCCCTGTTGACCCAATTGAACCCTGTGAGCCAGAGTTGATGCATCAGGAAGGCGGACACCCTGAGGAGCCCAGCGAAAGTGCAAAGCCAGCAGAGCCAGCTTCTGAAGCCTGGAGGTGTGACAAACATGGCAACCCTTGCTCACCGGCTGCGCTCTACATGCGCTTCTACAGGAAGTTGCGGAGTGTCCCGGCCAATTACTGCCATGGTCCATGGTCATGTTTACATTAACATTCCATGCTCTCAATGACAAATTATATTCCAAAAGACAAGTTGAAATCAAGTGTGAACTTGGCGGGGTAAGAAGCACATGTTGTTGGTGAAGCTATCGTGCCTGTTTCCTATCAACCGGCCATGACATGAGGCCCAAAAGAGAATATTCCAGATGAGGTCCTGGAAAAAAAAGATTGAGGCTGAGACCAGTGGCTTGGGCGCAGCTCAGTGGTGGTTGTCACTGATCTTCAACAAAGCGGATTGTCAGAAAACCAAGTTTTTCATTGCGGATTTGTCTCGACATGGATGAGGGGATGCGACAATCATCCCAAAGAGGGTTCTTGAGTGGTCTCTAAAAAGTATATACACTAGTGTATATATACATATACATAATATATATGAATTGGACAAACCAGCTGGATTTAGGTCAATCGTTTAGGTGTCCGTTTTTGAGCGTGTTTAGGTCAAGAAAGCAGGCAAAACGGACACCTCTAAAAGTTGCTACCCTGAATGAAGAACACGTATGTCCTCTTAATGGTTCACATCGGCCTAATCCACCATCAACCTCTGCCCTGCACCTGCGCCGCCAAGATAAGCCGAAGATGCACGAGCTGTACGCCGTGTGGTTGTCCTGCAAGGGCGTGTGGGGCGAGTGTTCGCTGAAGCTCAAGGCCATCAAAGCCACATCCAATGAGGCCACCGAACTCTATGACTTCTTAACTGCAGCAGGTGTGGAAGCAGAGTTGGGTGAAGATTTGGCCAAGGACTTGATCCAACGTCATGTTGAAGCGGAGGCAAAATTGCCATTGAATAAGAAGGGACAGTTCATTAAGGTGTACCTGGGCTCTTCTTTTATTGCCAACTCAATTCATGAGAAGCTAGTCTACTAGAGATCTTACTCTGTCAATGACAGTCTCCAGCCAAGGCATCCACAGTTCCCTGACAAGAAGGAGTTGTGGAGGTACAAGTGCTTTAAGACGTTTACCCAATCCTACAAGCAGTCCAGCGGTACCGAGATCACGGCAACTCAAACAGCCACTATAGAGGAGGATGACTTTCAGATGTTGACGTGCCCCAGTCTGAATCACTAGATGCAAAAATGTTGGCTTCTGGAGTCTGGAACCCTCATGTGACTTCTAGCCATCCCCGGGCTGCACCCCAGGGAAGATGCTGCTGCTGACAGCGCAGGGATTGCGTTTGGTGCTGGTGTGACCAAACCTCCACTGCCTCCACGCCCAGACAATCTCAAGAAGGAGAAAACTGCAAAGCAATTGTTGGAGCAGGCGATTCTATAGTTCGATTTGCATGCATCATGTGTACAATAAACCCCAAAAGCTCAGACCTTCATGAAACTCTTTCTCAGCTTCAATGCAGGCCAACAATGTTGCCAACCGCTGCTTGACAGATTACATCGAGCTGGAGGCAAAACTCAAACGGGCTGGACCAGACATGGTGAATCTTGGCTGCAACCAGCTTCCTGTTCCCGAACACAAAATCTCTGGCTAGCTAACATTGGATCGCCGTCTCGTTTTCCCTCTCTCACCCAGTTGTTAAGGTTGCCAGCAGACCCCAAAAGACAAGATATGGCGGTGCCCATTTTCCAATGTTTTATATTGAACAAGGGTGCCACCATATCTTTATGGCCCAAGCCCTTCTGCCAGGAGCGATGCTTACAAGGCGGCATTGTTAAAGGACATGAAAGTGTCCTCGGATGCGCTCGTGGTTGTCAAGGATGCGGCCGTGAAGAGCCTGGCGCATTCTAATGAACCGGTTCATAAAGAAAAGTGCACTGCTACTAGCCTGGTATCAAATTTATGTTAGGCGGTTGACTTACCCAGCCGCTATTCTGTTTTGATCTGCACGAGTGTGATAGGTGAAACAAGACCTAGATTGAGGGGTCTGCCGGTCTGCCTTCCAAGGCTTTGACAAACAGCATCTCGTGCTTCAAGAAGGTTGCCAACACAGTGAGGGCGCTTGTCAAGCCAAAGGCGGAGCCAAAGACTAAGCCTAAGGAAAAAAAAGCCAAGGCTTGAAGTCTTATTACTTTTGTATTTCTTGCAGACTGGGGTTGAACACTTGTGGTTGATGCTGCAGAGTTACAAACAATTATCAGTTTATATTGCAAGTGCGTTGCTGCAATGAGTGTCCTACAACATGCCGTATATACATATATTTATATATATATCTGTGGGGGCATCGTTTGCCACAAGTGACAATTAAGTTGCAAATTCCAGTGATGGCTAAATGGTCAGCACCTCGATTAGACACCTGGAAAGCTTTCGCAGTGGAAACTCGTTTTACAAGACAAATCGTGCAGACATCTTTGCCACCTGCGACATGCTTCAAGGCAGTTCGAGAGTGGTTGCTTGCCACGGCTTGTTTCAAGCAAGACCCTTCGTGGCAGGAAACAGCGCAAGAAGTGCAGGGCTTGACTCAAGAAAGACTCCGGACTCCATAGTCATGATTCAAAAGAATCTCCAAGTTCAAGCCTCTCCCACCCTGACACTTGCCAAAGTATATATATATAATCTCTGATGACCTCTCTAGCCAACAAAACTTAAATATATCACATTCTATCTGTGTGTGTGCGCCCTTTGTACCAGCAACATAGCTGCCCAAGTCCTCTCCCACGCAGATGATGCCTCCGCATGTTCGAGCAAGTCATCAGACTTTGCTGCGCACCTGTCCCATGGCATTCAAGGGGTCGCCTTTGGGGTGAAGAGGATGGTGAGAATGATGGGTCTGCCCAGGGACTGACAGTCAATGCGTCTCATGACATGATTTAACTTTAATGAACAAACTTCTAACCCTTGGAAATTGAATCGCGCCAGCTCCCTTCTTTGCTGAGGCTTGATCGGCTGGGAGAAGGCCGTGAATCTGCAGAGGGTGCAGTGGGTGCAGCAAAAGCGGTGGTGAATGAAGTTGGTGCCAAGAATGTGCATCGTATCACCAAGCGAGTGGCAAAGCTCTCGGTACACAATGCCAACCGGGACATGTTCAGGTTCATTCGCCGTCCCCTTGATCTTAGTTGGGTGACGTGTCCTGTACTTGCTCGGCCTGTGTCCACTGATATAATTGAACAGCAAATTCCCATGTTTGATCCTCATGAATTGCTGGAGTATCTCTGGTCAACTGGCCGTTTGAAAGTGGATTTATCAACCATTCAGACTTCCAGCTGAATAGAATATGGTTTTCTAGTTTGGTGGTTCTACCACGTCACTTTCGACATGGTGTTTCTCTTCCTGTCCATCCAAGATGTGAGGAGCTACTGGGATCATTGGAGTCATGTGGCTAGCTGGGCTGCAAACCACCCAGGAAAGCGTTCTAATGCCATGCCCGTGTTCATTTATGGAGACGAAGCTAAGTATTCAGCCACGCATGGGGACAAGTTCATTGCTCTTTGCCTTGGCTCACCATTGGTTTACAAACAACGTGCCTGGGTGGATGGATGAACATGCAAATGTAGTAGTACTGTGTGACATGATGTAGGCCATATGTTCAACAACCTGCGTGCCACCACCCAGGTGCTTTTGCTGAGAACTTCCTTTTCTGCCTTGTGCAATCTTCAACCACTGTAGGCACTGTTGGAGCTGAGCCTTGGCACAATTAATAAAGCCATATCCCACATCCCTCATCCCTCCGCATCCCTCCATTTCTCATGGCCTTCTTTGGTGTGATTGTACAGGAGCTGCAGCAATGCTAGGTTCTGCCTCGGTAACAGACAGGTTGGCCATGGGATCGAGTAGGATCATGCATCTCCATCTGAGGAAACCTTGTATCCTATACTCCAACGAGCACAGTGGTCATTCAAGATCGCTTTGTCTGGGCGTCGACCTCCCACTAGACTGGCCTGTGAGTTTGAGCTGAACGCTCGTCAGAAGCGTTTGGCCGGATCTTCGCTATCATCAACATTTGCCATCACAGAATTTCGTGGCGATTGGGCCTGGCACACGGCTTTCTTCAAGATGTGGACCCACTACTGGAAGTGTGGTAAGATTTGCTTTCGATGCAATGCATCTCGAATCCCAAGGCCCCAACCATGATAGTTTCAACGAGGAACCACTGAATGGGGAATGGAAAACATGGGGGTTACTGTATTCACGCTGCCTCCACGCAGGTTTGGTCCATTGTTCACTGATTTCAATCGCAGCTGGCAAACAAGGGCAGCCACTGAGTGGCTTCGGGATTGCTTGGGAGCACCGCCCAATCCACTTGCGTTTGTTCAAGGAGTTGACGTGGAGATGTTGAGCCTTTCCCAAATCTACAAAAAGCATGTTTGGTCGTTTCTCCCAACTGAACACTTGCCATGTGACCCACACCAATTGGTGTGGGTCACATGGTATACGTATGGAAGAATGTTATTAAACAAATACTATTATCAAACAAGTCAAGGAAATTCTGCAGTATGCACACCAACAACCTTGGGCTGTATCTTGTGATCATTGGGGAGGGCTTGATCATTTTAGCAGAACATCGCGTATTTCAATGGCACTGTTCATTGGACGAGGCGATGGGACATCTTTATCAAGACTTTCGTTCATGGACCCAGGCAACAAAGGTGAGCTGTTCTCACAGGCGGTGGCGATGGAAACACCTCCACACTCAAAATTCAGATGGTGTCCCAACGTTTCCCTGGCTGTGTGCAAAGGCATACAATGCCCGGGTAATTCTGGCATGGCTGGCAGCCCCTTAGCCCAGACGTATGGGCAATCCCTGTTTGAAGTCTATATATTTTTGCTCACCCCAAATGGGTTGTAAGATCTTCCCTTCCCCACCATCCATTCCTGCCAATCTGGAACTTGAGGTGGAGCTGAGTCAAGGACTTCAGCCCATGCTGATGCAGCGTCCAGGGGAGGCGGCTGGTGACTTTGCAAACCGCAAACAGCTGTGGAGCATTGGAATTGCAACAGTGTTCCTTGTTGGTATCAACAATTTGTGTGATGGTGACTGTAAGAAAAGGTGGACCATATACAGGGGCATAAGACTAAGGAGGTGTGTAGCCAACTCTCACTGATCTAGATCGTGTAAGGTCTAGCTTTGCTGAATGGCAAAGGCTGACAGAAGAGTATCCCTACTACTTGACGGCGACACAGGCTCAAGGCCTTCATGATTTGGGCAAGCTGTGCCTTCACATGTACCATCTTGCAGCAGCAGTGGCGGCGATGCAGGGCAAGTTGAGATGGCTGGTGCTACCGAAGTTGCACCTCCTTCATCACATTTGTGATGATCTACTGGTCAATTTCCTGAACCCAAGGGCATTCCACTGCTTTAGTGGGGAAAGCTATATGGGATTCGTAAAGAAAGTTTGCCAAGCAACATGCATGGCCACTAACATGGAAGCTCGGGTGTTGAAACGCACCCTACTTAAAGTTCTCACTGGCTGCCGTGATGAAATCACAGGCAAGATCCTGTGACATATGTGGACGGCGGGATTCAAAACTGAGCTTGGCGCTCTTACAACCTTTTGAAGCATTCATATATGATCATATATGTTTTAAATCTATAGGCATATGAACATAGGAACCGTGAGATGATTATGCTGGTTCGTCGCTGGAACTTAAGTTCCCATAGAACCAGGAACTGAGGCCTGGTTACCTATGAGAGAGGGTCGCGGGAGTGCTTGGGCTTTGTATGGTCTTTGATGCTTTGGATCTTTGTTGGGTCACCAACTGTTCACTGGCGACTGAGGTTCCAGGCGGTTTTCATGGGGAAAGATGCAGTTTCCTATTTCTAGCCCCAAAGGATCAGGGATTCAATTCACTAGAAACAAAAAATCAGGCTAAGCTTAATCCGCAGGGGAGATTCCGACCGCTAGACAGGCAAGGCTATGCAATTCAGGTTTGTCTCATCACCGGTCAGGCAGTTTGCATCAGATGTCTCCTCCTCTTGGGCTGCACTGGTCAGGCGAGGTAGCCAGGGGGGCGCGGTAGCTGCACGTCACATTTTGGCACCTCACTGAAACAGGAGGTGTGGATTTTGGAGAGAACTCGGAAGTTCAGATGGTGTGAAGTTGTTGGCGTTCTATCTTTCAAAAGAATTTGTCTTCAACACCAACATTATTCAATCTCTTTTTTCGCTGGAAAACTCATACTCCAGGTCTGGAGCCCAAGAGGCCAGCCAGTTGCCGGACCGTTCGAAACGTTCCCCACCTCCCGCGGTGTTCGGATGTTTTTTTTGTTTTAAATGTTTTTTTTCGGGTTTTCGGGCCCTCAAACAGTGTGGTAACACCAGAACGGTTCTTAGTAGTTAAGGCCGGGTTCTAGACCTTAGACCATGTTAGACCTTTAGGCGCACTCTTTGGGGTCTCTTGCCGGGACATTTTTTCCCTAGTTATGGGTGTATCGACTGCTAAGCAACATCTTATCCCCCATGAGATATATGATGATATATGTGTTGACAGTTGACAGTATGCTAAACTGGGTGCCAATTGGAGTCACATCCCACTCTTTTGAAACTGCTGGTCCTATATTTTGTGGGTGTACTGTGGAGACCTAAGGGTTTTGGTGTATTTCCCGTCGAACTGGGAGGGCGCACCCCTATTTTGCTCTTTCGCCGGAGCCTGCGGAGCTGCAAATCCTTAGCTCCGCTTGGAAGGTGCTGAGCGCTTTGGATGACGACACTGTCCTGGGCCAGCAGCGGGGGCAACCCAGCCTGGCTCGATCCGAGAAAGCGTCTCGTGATGCACCTGCCGAAGTTACTGTTGACCGGCCCAAGTTTCCCCGTGTTGGGTCGTTTTCTCGGGTTTGGGGGAGTTTCTTTCCCCAGGCGCAGACACACAAGTTAGGGGCGGGGAGGACCCTCTTGATCATCCCACCTGATGGCCTTCCGGCAGTCCCGACGGCAGTCCCGATATCACGAAGACCAAAGAGACTGGTCAGACTGCGGTGTTCGCTGGGACCATGGCAGGAAGTTTTTGTTGGGAGGACTGCAGAGGAGGGTCAGTATACATGTAGAAGAGGACCACCAACATGTTCAACTTTTTAGATCTTTTTATTATATAGTCACCATTAGGGCATAGGGCATATAATAATAGGACAAGGTCCCGTTCACTGCGGACCATTCAAACCTGGGGAAATGGCACCCCGAGAAACTAGGTGTTCGTATTGAAACACCCGTTCTTTTGTGACATCACTGCTCTCAAACGGCCGCGGCTGCGAGTGAGGCACCTTTTTTCCGTCAAGTGGAGGAAGAGCTTTAATGATGGCAAGGCGAGGGAACCGGTTCCGATGCCTTCAGGTGTTGAAAAAGGCCACAGAAAGGTGGCCCTCCCCTTGTCTTGTTGTTTCTTTCTTCTTTGTGATTTGTGATGATTCCCCTCAGAAGTTCTTGTCTTTGTTTCTTCCCCCCAGAAGTGACTCATATGCGTTCGTTCTTTCCCTTTCGCTCTTAGGGAAGATGTGGCCTTTTAGCTAAGAGCGGGCTCATCGACTCCGTCCGGTTGAAATCCGTCCAATTCATTCAACTTGGAGGACCAGCTCGGTCAACGAGTGCTGTGAGGTTCATTGTCCGTCCGTCCGAAAAGACATGCTGTCAGGGCCGAACGTAGGAGTTTTTTTTTAGTGGTGGGAAGGGAAGTGCTAGTGAGGCTGAGTGTTGTGTTTAGAAGGATTTGTTGGATGAAGGAGGTCTAAGGCCAAGGTTCGTGAGGGAGTACTCCATGGCTTAGTCTTTGGAGTTTGGACCATCACTTGCCCTTCCTCCCCTTCGTTGATCCCTCCCAGGTGAAGTATTGTGGTGAGGCGCACGCGCGCACTCATTTTTGCCGCATGGGTGTGTGAAGGTTGTGTGAAGAGTGAAGATAGTGAAGGGTGAGTTCTTTCTTTGTTCCGCTTTCTCAAGCGGATCCAACGTTGGTACCTTTCTTGTTGTCGGTCTTCAAATTTGCGTACTCCAAGATCAGTCGACCCCCAGCAAATGCTTGATGTTTGTTTGTGATGCAGTTGTTACGTCAGGTGACTGCATTAAGTAAATAAGTATTAAACATATTGACGACGACTCTGTTAAAACAGCAGTTAATAGAATTAAATACAGTATATATTTGTGTCGGCAAGGCAAATTGGGTGAACGAACCATCTGCGGAGCCGAATCATCACCGCCCAATCCGTTGTGTCTGCCAAATTCAGTAGGTCTCCCAAAATATGTTTCGCGGTGACGATCTCAAGGCCCCATGGCCCCCATCTGAAACCCGTACTTGATCTTCCAAAGCAGGAAGAGCTTAATCACTCCGAGTTCCAGGGTCCTCCGGGCTCCTCCGGTGTTCCTCCACTCAGCTTGGACTCCTGGAAGCGAAGAAGCCAGGCCTACACGACGGACGCGACGTTGCACATCTCCTTTGGCCCGCTCGTGTGGGTGCTTGGAACGGGCATGCCGCGGTGGCATGCTGGTGTGGCATGCGGAAACCCAATCTTGGCCGATTCGAATGGTGGGAATGGTGGTTTGAAGTTGGACTGGAGAGGTTGGGTGCGAAAGGAAAAGGACTCTCAGTGTGGGTGGCACTGTTCTTGTGCCTCGTTGTGTGTGTGCGCCTTGTTTTGTTGGTGATCACAGCTTCCATGCAGTTGTGAGTGAACCGTGGCTTCGCGAGGTCATGAGTTTATGGGTGAATATATTCCCTCTAGGGCTTGGAGCTTAGCTGTCGTGCCGAAACGAAGCTATGACTGGACCCGGAGATGGCACTGGACCCGGAGAAGGTACGACTGGAGGCCGGATCGGGATGAATGGGATGGATCTGATCCCTTCGGATCCCATTCAACGGGCCGGTTTCTTGAATTAAGGGGCCCCCGACCGTGGGTCCTCATATGTTCCACATCAGTGCATCACTTGAGACCCCTTGGACCCTGGCTGGGTTTAGACTGATCTAGTTCGAAACTTCCAGGTGTCCGTCTCCCTATTCTAATACACACCCAAATGGTTCCTTAAGCTCCTATACCAAAGCATCACTGACGATCTCCACACACCAAGCATGGATGGGGATGGCGGATGGAAGAGATCCTGGATTGGGGAAGTCCCACAAATTACAAGCGTCAAGGTTTTTTGTTTTATTGCATATATATATATATATGTATATCCCATACACTCCATGGGACTGCCCCATTGACCCCAATGAAGGCCAATGGATGCAAATGGCATACATGGAGCGTCTGGGTATTCCTATATATTTGACCTCGGGTGCTCCAGCAGTTCTGTCCCTCGCTCAACATCCCAGGCCAAGACGGCCGAAAAGCTCATCTCCCTCCCCAACCCGGCCATCCTCCACGGACAAGGCCTAGGGACACCACATGTGGCGCAGCACGCGCGCGCGCTTGCGCGCGCGCTACGCGCGTAGCGGAGCCACTGGATGGAGTCCCATGAGTCTCTCAGGATTTTCATAGCACCCCAGACCGCCATGCCGTGAGATATTGGTTGATATGCCACGGGAGAATCCAGCTGCCTGGGGAGAATTGAATCTTCAAGATATAGATCCAAAAGGCTTGCAAGCACCAGCCTTCCTCCAACAGGTCTCATTTTGGACTCGTTTGGAGTCAGTATCTGACCTGTTGGAGGAAGGTTGGTCGTTTTGCTTGTCGTTTGTTTGGATTTGTTCACCAACACGGTCATTGTGCCATCCACAGAGGCTATACAGTACCCGGCAATTTCCAGAGGTGAACGGTCGCAAGATATCACTACCTGGGTCCCCTAAGCCTAAGGGGTGTCTAACAAGAGCTAGCTCCTTATAGAGGTGATTCGGGGTGTCCATGAAAACCACCCCCGTCCGGGGGCCCTGGTACTGTATAAGAGGATTTCTTTTTGACAGGACCCTCCAGCCAAATCGCCGTAGAAACCCAGGCGGCCGCCCAACGGTCCGAGGGTCGCAAGCGGTCCTACGATCCGGACCTTGGCCATCCATGAGAGATCATGAGAGTCTCGGCAGGGTGAAAGTCCTTGTTCTTCGTCCAAAATTCAGTTCACAACCTGCCCAAGCTGGAGACGTGTCTTTTTGCTTTTCGACGCAGTCGTGTCGGCTTGCTCGCTCCAGGCATGGTCGCGCCCTTCTGGAATGCCACTCGAAGCGTCCTGGGCTTCGAGGAGCAGTCGGACCGTATTCTTCCACGTTACGCGGTCTTCGGTCTTCCGAACAGCTACGCGCGTACGCGGTATTCTTCAACGTACGCGTTGCGGTATGCGCTGCGGTATTCTTCACCTGTTTGGGGATGATGTGACCGAAGCGTTCACCGACCTTTGTGGCGAGCCGTGTCGGCGTGCGTGTTTCGCGAGTTTCGGCTCCATCCTGCTCGCACGGTCGGAGAACAGGATCCGTTTGATTTCCCGTGGATTTACAGGTTTGGTTTGGATTTGTAGGTATTTGTTGCTGTATCACAAACAATCCACTAGGATCCACTATAGGCTGGAGAAAAAGAAGGGGGGGTCGCTAGTGTGCGAGGAGCTGTTGCCTGAAGCACCCTCGGTACAACATGGTACATGGCACATGGACTTCCATCACATTAATCAGACACATATCCCGGTTGATGTTTGGAGATGCACGTAACCTGTACGTTGATCTCGACACCGGGATCATCCTTCACGGATTGTGCCGCAGGATATGCATGCCTACGAGGAGACAGGGGAGTGCGCCAATGTGGAAAGATGTGGTTGAACAAGACGGGCCCTGTGGTTGGTTTTAGCGTTACCCAGAGCAGGGCTCCCTACTTTTCCGCTTCAAAGAAAAGTAAGCATCACCTTTTACAATGTTTTTATATGCAGTTGGAACTCGCCGCGCCTTCAAGTCAACATAGGCCTTTGCTTTGTCGGTTTGAAGCCTTTGCTTGTAGGTTGGTGGCCTTTGCTTGTAGGTTGGAGGCCTTTGCTTGTAGGTTGGAGGCCT
>CAXAMN010004224.1:915050-934937 GCA_963970005.1 Durusdinium trenchii
AGGTTGGAGGCCTTTGCTTGTAGGTTGGAGGCCTTTGCTTGTCGGTTGGAGGAAATTGCTATTAGGTTTGAGGCCTTTGCCTGTAGGTTAAACGGCCTTTTGCTATTAGGTTGGAGGCCTTTGCTATTAGGCTGGAGGCCTTTGCTTTTAGGTTGGATTCCATTGCTTGTAGGTTGGAGGCCTTTGCTATTTGTTTTGAGGCCTTTGCTTGTAGGCTGAAGGCCTTTTGCTAAAAAGGTACATATTTTAAAAAGTGACATTATTGCATATATTTCAAAACTGGCAAATTAAAATTGTCATGTTGGGTTGGTATGTTTGTTGCACACAGCTTGCCATGTTGCCACAAACCATTCAAGAAATTGCTCCAATATGGTTACATTTGCAATGGCCAACACATGGCAAACATCAAAAAGCACCTGTGACCATGTGTTTATTAGCAATACTTTTCAATATGTTGTGTTAATTTTGACAACATATGTTGTTTTTACAATTTGCATACATGCTGATGTCTAATTCTTTTGTATATGCATGAACAAGTGTGCACTGAAAAACAAATGTAACCAGTTTTCATTTATCAAAACATGTTTTCATCCTATTTTTGTGAAGTTAGTAACATCATTGTAACAATGCTAACAATGCTAAAGTTAGCAGAGTTAGCACTGTTAGCGTTAGCCTTGTTATCTTAGTTAATTAACTGTTACTAAAAGTTAATATCATATATGTAAGTTTTAGCATTGTTAAACCATGTTACAACTATGTTCCAACTATGTTCTGACCATGTTAGCTAACTCTCATAACTAACATAACCTGTTATAAAAAAGCGGACAATGTAAGCACGCACGATCTCCGCAAAGGGGTTGCGCGCACATCGGACAGATAGCTTGCTGGACTGCATTTCGCGTACTCGACACGCACGATCTCCGCAGAGGGTTGCCGGTGTGCAGGACACATCGCACTCTGGCCTGCATTTCCCGCATTCGACACGCACGATCTCCGCAGAGGGTTGCGCGGGCACCCGGTGAATCGCACTCTCGCCTTCATTTCGCGCACTCGACACGCACGATCTCCGCAGAGGGTTGCGTGCGGACCGCCCCAATCGCACTCTCGCCTGCATTTCGCGCACACGACACGCACGATCTCCGCAGAGGGTTGTGCGGGAACAGGCCACATCGCACTCTCGCCTGCATTTCGCGCACACGACACGCGCGATCTCCGCAGAGGGCTGCATTTTCGTTTGACGGTGTTCGTCCCACCCTCCGCCTTTAAGAGAAAATTTATAAAGTGGGGAAATGTGTTTCATTAGGACATCTCCCGTGCAAGTTTTCCATTCTCACACGTGCATACTGCACACTCATTGCATACTCATTAGGACATCTCCCGTGCAAGTTTTCCATACTCACATTTGCATTACACTTGGATACTTGCCGTTGGATGCTTTCACTCTTCCACTTACACTGGGATACATATAGAAGTGTAAGTCTTCATGTTCATGTTCAAGTGTCAGTGTGGAAGCGTAAGTGTTCAAGTGTACGTGTCGAATTGTCAGTGTTCAAGTGCCAGTGTGGAAGTGTCAGTGTGTGAGTGTAAGTGTAGAAGTGTCAGTGTGTGAGTGTAAGTGTAGAAGTGTCAGTGTTCAAGGGATTTTCCGGAAGAACCCTTCGCAATGCTTTCAGGAAAAAACACAAGTCATACCACAAAAAAACACACTTAGATGGTTGCTCGCAAGAGCTATATAGGATCAGTATGAAGTCCCACTTTACATGCATTAGACCTTGACTGAAAAAGCGCAAAAGGAAAGGTGGTAGGTCCGCGGATTTGAAGGTATATAACAATGTTTTTTTGGATTGAACTGCTGGATGCCTTCGAGCTGGGTTAAAAATTCGAGCAGGTACACGGAGGTGATCAATCTCCGCTTCCCCCCATCGTGGAACAGCTTCGTTGGCACAGGTATCCACGATGGGCCTGTGCCCCCTGCTGGTTAGTGAACGCGTTGAAAAATTGACAAACTGCACGCTAATAGCGATACCAGGAGCCCTTAGTAGCGAAACCAGGGGCCCCTAGCAGCGTCCTTTGTGATTCAAAACCTTATAGGCGCATGGTGTGGACACACACACACACACGAAGCCGTACTCGGCGCGCTCTCCCCTGCTTGCAAATTAGTAGCGAGGCCAGGAGCCCCTAGTATAGCGTCCTTGCTCCCCGTAGAACGGAGTAGTACCGTCCTTGCTCCTACAAAAGCGATGCCGGAAGCCCCTAGTAGCGTCGTTTGTGACGCAAAGCCTCAAGCGCATGTATGGATACATACACAAACACAAGGCCGCAATCGGTGCGCTCTTTGTACACGACTTTGTACACATAGCTTTGTACACATATAGCGCCAATATTGGCGCTGCGGAAAGATTACTAGCCACCTAAAAAGCCTTAGAAGGACAGACGCAGAAAACAAAACAAAAGCAGACTAAGAGGGCAAGAAAGAAAGATAGGTGTAGTTACGAGGCCCGCTAGTTACAATACGTGCAGAAGTTAGCGAGCGGGACTTTGGTCTTATACCGCCCGGGTAGCTAGAGGTAGGGCAGGAGAAATAGAAGGAAAGGCACCAACACACAAGTGTGTTGAGTGCGATTTCCTTCTATAACCCTAAACAGCGGGTGGGATAGCAACGGAGGCCTGGGGCAGGGAGGGGTGGCCCGAAGGCAGTCATCATTGACATTTAAGCCGATTATGGAGACGGCGGACAAATTTCTGAAGAGATGAATCTTTTGATGTTGTGGGCTCCCAAAGCATAGTTCCCTTCATGAGATTCTTCGTCTACTTGTGTAAAAAAGTAGGACTGACAAGTTATGACAACAAAAGGTATTGAATGATTGACACTGAAAGTGTGCCTTATGGACATTATTGTTTATCAAGTTGAAGCCCGTGATGCTGAAAATGCGGGTGTCCTCTTGGTCTCTTTTTGACATACAGAAAACTTCAAAAAGGACACCCTCTGGATGTCTGTGATGTCGGGTTTGTTTTTTTGCACTTCTCGCACCTTGGAAGCATTTTTGCACTTAAACAACCTCATAAAGAAAGTTATCCCTATAAAAGGTAATTCCTTAGGTTTTCCTTTCAGGTCTGCCACTTCCTTTTCGAACTTGTCACTTGTCTATTCTATTCATTTGCTCTTGAACTGTCTTCCATAGAACCACCAACCGTGTCATATAGTTAATGCTTAAATACCTTTCTTCACAATGCTTTTCTTTCCTCTCATTCACTATGTTTTTAAACTCCTCTGGTAGTTCCTTTTGTAGTTCTTGTGATTTGAAACCGAATTTGTCATTCCTTTCGTACTTACTACTGATGTACTCAAATGTTTTGACCTTTGCATTCTTCACACAACTACTACATACACTTTCAACTTCTTTGTTCTTTTTCAGTATCTCATCTGAAGGTGTTGTATCAACTATGGTTCCTTTCACCATTAATCAATCATTGTCTATTCCTTTGTTGAAATCAAATACTCCTGCCAGAATAATCATACCTCATTATTTCAACATTTGATGTTCCATGAACGGATTATAGGGGTTGCGGCTTGTCACTTGCATAGTGAAGCACGTTGTCTGCGATTGCGCTGAGGCGAAATCAAGCAGTGGAAGCCAAGTTCCCACGAAGTGGAAGCAAAATTTTGCCGCAGTGGCGACGCCCGAAGGGCGGTAGAAAGTGGGGCAGCAAGGTATGCGTGAGGCATGCCTGGCCTGGCTACTGACTGAAGAAAAAGATCGAGCAATTTCAGGGGAAAATGCATGGGGGGGAGACTCTCTCCAGCGCTTTTTGAATCACTGGCCGGTGGGCTACTCGAATTTGGTCGCAATCCACTGATTCGGTGACCCTTTTCGAGGAGAGGGTGTCAAGTACCTGGCTTGGGCAATGAACTTGCACGCATTCGGAGTCATCTGGAGTTGCAGATTTTCGCAGGAGCGTCACGCGTTGAATGATTCCAAGAAGTTGCTGCCCTAATCCGGACGTATGTCAAAGACGCTATGACCCGAGCGCCGAGGCGTGTCGGACAGCAAGAGCATGAGTGAGAGACAGAGGGAATGAGCGCGAGCGAGAGAGAGAGAGGGAGAGAGAGAGGGTGAGGGAGAGGGTGAGTCCCCAAAGTGGCAGTATATGTATACTGGACCTGATCGATAACACCAAGATTGCCCCAAACGGTTGACGAGCGAACGAAGTGAGCTCGGTCTTTTCTATGGCGCGCAGTGGTACAGTGCATGGCTAAGTCTTGAGCCCAAATACAAGATGAACACTAAGATACAAAGCTACAAGCATGAAGACAAGGTGCAGTGGACGAAGTAAATCCGTTACACGATTTCCGGAGTGAATTCAGCGCCCCTGTCACGGGGATCACACCCAGCACCCAAGTGGGACGGCTGAGCGGTTCACACTTTGACATTGGTTTTCAGTTAGCTCAATTCCCAGGTCGAAAATGGTGAGGGAACGGCAAGGCGAAAAGGTCGGCGAGGACTGTATGGTTGAACAATGTTTGCAATCTGACACACAAGCGGTGGGAAAAAAAGGGTTTGGGGGACGTATCATGAACCACCATGGATCAAAACAGAAGGATTGGAACAGCGTACTCAACCGTTGAAGCAGGTACAGGTGGATGATCAGTCCACCCCTCCCTCGTCATACCGTAGCTTCATTGCGTACGGTGGGTATGACAAGCCGTGCGCCCCTGCTTTGAAAACATTGAAAGACCCTGTCCCTGACACACACACACACACCAAAAAAAGAACAATCAACGTTGTGGTCAGTTTCGTGTGTTTTTTGTGGTTGTGTTTTTTGGTTTTCTTTAAAAAAGAGCGGGCCCCCAGTTTTCTTTTGTTTTGTAAGGCAGGCCCCCCCTCCCCTGGGCCTGGAATTCTCGGGGCCGCCCACGGTTCTGGCAGCCAGCCAGGTCCCCCTCTAGAGCCAACCCCTTCTACCAGGCCTGCCATATGATGTTTTGGCAGAACTCCCAGGTGTTGCCTGGTGTCCCAGCCACCGCCTGTTGGATGATCCATGTGGTAACGGATACATCAAGTAGATGCTTTGGACCTCAATCTTCTGACCCAAAGGACGGGAGGTTCTCCGGGAAGTTTACGTGTTTGTACTGGGTCTTGACGTATTTAATGAATGCTGACTAGCTGGCATGAATTCTGAGACCAACGATGTGAGCCAACGGGCCTGAAATGAACATCGTGACACCTGGAACAAGCCTTGTGATGTTGCCAATAGCCAAAGCTTGTTTCAGACAACGCGCTGATTGCACAGTTGGGGGAACAACGACACTCACTTCTAGTTATCCTGTAGTTGTGAGAAAGGAAGACAATCAATCTATACAGAAGGTAGGGAAGACTGATGGACACAGATTTGGGCTGTTCCTTTGTATTTTTTCCCTTTCACCGGTTCCAATATCACAGGAACCCAAAACAGTACCCTGGACGCCCGGCCTTGCAGTGGCCACGCCAGGTACGCGTCCTCTGCGATGGTGCTCGATGATGACACGGTGATTGTGTGGACCTCACAGGTCAATGAGAGACGAGACTCAACCGTCAGTCGACCTGTGTGTTCGTTCCGAGGGTACTCAGATGGTATGACGGCACAAAAGGCCCACCCACCCTTTCCAACACTTGACCCAACAGCATTCAGCACTTCATGCCCTCCACCTGTGTTGATTGGAGTAGTTGAGTCTTACAGTCATACCCGTTTTATCATGTTTTATCCTGTTCTACTGGGGTCAGGCGGCGTCCCATGTTCCAAGGTACTGGGTGAGTCGGGTCCAAACAGAGGTGTGGGACATGGAAGCTCTCGGTCGACCGTTTTCTGGTGTCGGTCTGTGGGTCTCATGGCTTCTCCAGGATCAAAACTTGGAAACCATCGCCACAATGAGTGATGTTTGGTCATGTTTGGTCTACTCTGAGAAGGTGACTGGAGGCACTGTTATGTAGGTTTGGAGGCTCGTACCTTCTGTAGTAGGTTTGAACTCGTTTTGAGGCTGAAAACCATTGGTTTCCTGCAGATGTTCCCTTAAACCATCTTAAACCCATTCTGGGAGGGTCGGGAGTCTCTGATAAATGGTTGGGGCGGTTTCTGCAAGTTCAACCGCCCGGAAAAAGCTGGTTCCTGCCTTGAAGAGACTTCCTGAGATAAGATATATCAGAAGATGGTCAAGCTCACCGAAATCAACATCATTGCATCATCAGCAACATCGCCAAAGGCATCATGATCGTCAATATCTTCATCAACAACTATGATTTGCTCTCTTTTCATGAGGGCGAGAGGAACAACAAACGGTTGCAGTGCAAACTGAGATTGGACATGAATATGAATACAGAAGGCTTCCATATTACCATATCCCAGACACTCCATGTATGCCATATATGCATACAATGACCCCCCAAACCACCCCAATGTAGGCATATATGGCATACATGGAGTGTTTGGGATATGGACAGGGGTTTTGCATGTTGTGTGTTTTTCCCTCTGCTCCTGGACACACCCATTTGCATCCTTGTGACTCTCCCAGCAGAGTCACACATGCCGTGCTTGTCAAACTCATGCGACTCCATCCCCAAATCATACACTTCAGCACTACTGGGGCAAAGAAAGCAAAGAAACGATCAAGATGTATTGATTTCTTGAAGGCACGGTACACTGTTTCACGGTTGCCACAGTCCGAACTTTTTTTTGCCAACCAGATTATAAATGAATTTATCATATTTTGACATGTAATCCGCACACCACAACGTTGGTTGTTGAACGAGTCATCCGTTGGGGTCAGGTCTGAGCGCGCTCAGGTCTCCAGCCCCTTTGCTTTTAACTCCAACTTGGGCAAGGCGGGGATCGCCTGCGCGGGCAGGGTCAGCCAGTTGACTTGGATTTGTTCAAGTTTGTCCCGGTTTGACGACTTCAAATAGCAGAGAACATAATGAATCGAACATGACAAAAAAGGAATTGAATTGTTTTTGCATAGATAGATAGATAGATAGATAGACAGACAGACAGACAGATAGATAGTGATACACATATATAAAGATAGATTGATTGATACTGTAGATAGATACTGTAGATAGATGACTATGGACATTTGTGGATGATGGTCTACAGTTTTGCAGATGAAGACAGGAACAACTGGTGCACCCCTTTTCAGATCCAGAAAGGTTCTTTTTCCTGCCGGGAAATCACGAGGATCTCCTTTTCAAAACATCCACCATAAGCTGAACATTGAGCATAAGCTGAACGTGCTTGGCATCACGGAGCTGAAACGTCGCTTTGAACCAAAAAGTGAATTTGGCCATGTTTGCTCTTTGGAGTGTGTTTTTTTTTCTATTCTTTTCACGAGGCCATGCCAGATACTTCAATGATTTCTTGCTCGGAGCGGACGCTTCTTTTCTCCAACCGTGGGGTGCTTTTCTCCGGACATGCAGATGGAACCGAGCTAAGTAGATGGGACAATCCCCAGAAGGTGGCTTATACTGTATTATGGACCCCAATCTGAAAGACTTCTTGGGTGTGTGTGTGTGTGTGTCAATTGTTGACACCTTTGTGTACAGTGTATAGTTCTTTCCCCCCGGAATCTCAGGGCAGTTCCATTTCAGCAAGCACCCACCTAGTAAGGGGGTAGCTTCCTCAAGCTCCTTCGATGAAAAAGGTGTGTAGCGGTCAGCTTCCATGCTCCTTCTTTGCACGTGACATCATGTGACCATCCAAGGGTGACCACGGCAGCTTCGTGGGCAGGTGACAGGGCAGATGATGTCGGAGATGCAGGGAGCCTCAGTCGGAACTGCTGGGCGGTGTTCGTGGAGCGAGACCTGTCCCAGAACGAAGCACCCCCCAGCCGCCCAGCCTTTTCCAAGGTTTACGAGTCACAGCTGTAAACTCCATGTTGACCGTGCAGCTGTTGAGTCGTCGCCATGATCAGCGACGCAGAAAACACAAACACTCCAGACACACCTGGGACTGCCATACATGCCGCGTCTCAAGCCACCCCTTTTCAAGCCACCCCTGGCCGTGTCTCGGCAAATATGACAGTCCCAAACAGGTCGTGTTTGGTACTTGTGTTGGGTAGACATCACATGGTCCAAGTGCTAGGCAATGATTTTCCCTTTGTGTATGTTGTTTTCGATTCAGAGTGTCTTCTCCGATCTAAACAAAACCACCTATACTTATACAACTGTTTGCATTCTCCTTTGCGATGATATGTTTGTTGTTCGACAGTTACTCCTGTTTTGGCAATCGTTGGCAATTGCCTGACCTCATCGCTCCAAATGATGGCCTTGCAGGACGAGGCACAGAGACTTATGTTGAGAGACTCATGTATTTGGCACTCCTTTCATACTCAAAACATGTATTGAACGGATAGTATGGTACCAAATAGTGTATCCTTTCACTCCTTTTCACTCATTTTATGTGAACATTGAATGGATGGTGTTTGGTTTTGTATATACTTAATGCTCACGTGCACGACCGCGTCTGACATGTCAATCAAGATACCTGATCAAATTTTAGCAGAAACCATATGGCCCGGCACCCTTTTTGATGTGTAATGATTGAGATGATGTCTGTCGACGGTCTAAAAAAGGTGTTGTGTCGACGGTCTGCCTCAGTTCCAGTGCACCCAGTTCTGGAGGCCTCCTGTTACAATGCGAAAGAAAAGATGGAACTGATGGAACCTTTGATTTCAGCAGTTCCAGCCGTTTCTTTTTCAGGTGAACAGTGGGTTCACTCTTTATGTAGTCACAGTCTCCTTTCTGTCTTCAGGTGGGTTCGCAAAGAAAAGGAGTGGAAGCTGAAGAGCACCATGATGCAATTCCAGGCCGGGTCTGACCGTTCAGCGTTAACGCTGGCGACGGTCCCCCGGCCGTGAGACGAACCGGGATGGCGGTGGAAACACCGGCGCTTGGATGGACGAATTCGCTGGTGGTGTCATGGATTGGTCGGTTTCATGGATTGCGCGGGAACTGGTCATGTTTGGGGAACTGGCCACATGGGTGAGGTAGCTGTTGTTTGGACAGATCTTTGGTGGATGACTTGACTTCGTGCTTGGAGCTTGAGCTCGTTCTTTGTGGCATGTTCATTGACTTCAAGTCGAAAGTTGAAACGGTCTTCACTTGGTGTTTATTGTCCTCATGTGTCCTCGCACATTTTTTGCTCTGGCCAATGCGTTGCTGCGTTGCTTTTCTTTGCCCAGGGTTCCTGGTCGAAACTCGACTCTAGTTGAAACACATCTAACAAGAGAAAACACCGCCTGGACGAGTCACCTTGGACCAGAGAGTTCTGTGACGCTTCAGCCAGGCCATCGAAGCCAAGTCTCCGGGGCCGGCCAAGTCCGCGGAGGCTGCCTGAACGTGGGGAAGGTTGAATGGTTCATGCACCCGTGTCATGGTGAGTGTGTGTGTGTTGTTTCTTTTTTTGTGAGATAAAATAAATAGAGGAAGCTTCATGGAACCTGTCATTACTATACTATAATTTTGTTATCTAATATTTTGTCTATATAATTTATCATGTATAAGAATTCATAAACGTGTATGAGAGCCAATTTCCTGCATGCTGGCTTTTAACAACTGGAATTGGCTAGGACTTTTGGTTACACGACCTTCCTTGGCAAATACAAGCATATGGTCATTACGCGTGTCATCACCTTTAATAGATTGTCGACATGTAGATATGAACAATTCAGTCCACCAGATTGGACACCAGATTGATCAGTTACTTTCTCATTCGGAGCGGGTCACTGGGCGAGCGTTGTTCAAAGCGGCATAACTTATGACTCATCCACTGGCACCCTTTGCGAGTTTTTGTTGGTGTATTTTTGTTCTTGATTTTGGATAGAAGAAACAGACACATATAATACAAATGTGATCCAAAATTACAAGAATAAAGAGACCAGCATTCAATTTGGTAGACCCATTTCCGGATCCCTGTCCCGTCAATCTGTGGATTCCGGTGCACCGATGCTTCGTACTCCGCAGGGGACAACCACTCAGCCGCAGACCTCACAGTGCGGAAACTCACCGACTCACCATGTTTTAGGTTGAATGAACGAAAACAGCTCTCACTACGTACGGACATGATCCAGGAGTTTTCGGACCAAATGGATTGTAACTTCGATCGGACAAATCCGTTGGAATGCTAGGGGTGTTCCCTTTGATTCTCATAAGTTGTGAATTCGATGTTGTTTCAGGCTTGGCGGTCTGTGCATGAAACCTGAGAACATGCTATTCCAAGTGAAGTGGAGCGACGATCCAACTTGGCACCCCATTTGCCAGAGTCATGTTTGCTCCAGGAGATCGTCTACGTTGCCGTTGTTTGCCGCCTTGCTGTTCTTTTTCGTTTGTTGTTTGATCCCCTGCTTGGTTTGCGGTGTGCTTTGTGTCTTGAATTTATCATTTAAGTTTTGTTGCTTTTGGTGCATGCGCGATTTCAAGACCCGAGCACTGGATCTACGAGGGAAGGAACAAAAGGGACGGGAAGAAGTCCACTTCAGGGCTTCAGGGCTCCACTGTTGTCCACTTCATTTGGCCGAAACTTGGATTTGTAGTAGCGGTGCCTCTGTCACATCCGCAGCCCCTGGATTATGGGCCGAGCCTGTCGCTACGCTACCCGAAGTGCGAGGACTTGGACTATCTTGGACTTCAACATTGGACAACCTGAAACAGTTCGGCCCCTGTTTGCTTCGCTTTCGGACCAGCTTTAAACAAAGGCACCACATATAAACACAAATATACCAGTTCCAAAGGGGTGCCCAAGTGGGTGCCCCTGATCCACTCACTGGATGGGACGAGCAACACCTCTAAGTGCCAGCACCTCGAGAATCCCCAGACACGCGACCCATGGAATGGTCTGCCGGTGGTGCCAGGGGGGAGTCGGCGGCATATAGTTTCCAGGGGTCGAGTCTGGGATATATCCCCGAACGGGCTCCGAACGGCCCGTTGCTCCGTTTCGCTTCGATGGGACAGGGGTTCGGTTCAGAGGGTCGAAGACCACCGGTCACCGGGTCGGAGATGGGGCGTTCGGAGCCCCAGGGAAGAACAGAAAGCACAAACCAGGAACCCCGACTCGTTCGGGGTGTCTATTTATAGCCCCTTAGCCGTGATTCGGGGTGTCCGTGAACCACCCCTTGAAGGCCCTGGAATAGTGAAACACCGCTCTGAGGCCTTCCTCAGACACCACGGGCAGCGACTCGGGCGATGTGAACAACACCATCTCGGTGCGACAACCCGCCTCTCCGACGGCGTCAGGATGTACGTCGTGGTCTCTTCTTTGGGATTCGGAGCCGAATGGATGTGTATGAATGGATCCAGATTGGGACGGACTGTTGGACATATCTTTGTTAAGAACTGCTGGATATATGCAACACCCGCGACTTGACTTTTGGGATCTTACATGATATCATCTTATAACATAAGTTATATATGGAGTAAGCATGAATGCGTGACTAGCATTTGGAAGGGTAGACGAGACGAGACAAAAGTATGACAAAGTCAGTCTGAGTTTGCAGAGTTATTTTTTAAGACGGCCGAAGGGATTTTCATGGGATGTCCCACCATGTTTTGGGTGGTAGGTCGTGCTGGTGGAAGTGTTTCTTAGGGCCTATAGGGTGTGTCCCACTAGTGATCCAGTCGGCCTAACGTTATCAGGATGATTGAGAAAGGCCTGCAACCTAACCATCCTCCATTCTTATTGGTAATGGGTACCCATGTAGACTTATTTGTACAGGCTCTTCACCGGTCTCAGTGGGTTTCGGAAGTCTCACCTTCCTGGAGAGGAACAACTCCGGAGCCTGGAAAACCACTGGGTGGTAGATGAGAAGAGTCGAGTTTGGAAGTGTTTGAAGCTTCAGGGTCTACGCTCGTGGCACAGCGCTCGAGCCGGTCTGACCCGGAGTGGCTGGAGTCGTTTCATGAACCCAGACACTCCGGTCACAGCCTTGGGTCCCTCAACACCTGTGATTGGTGAGACACCCCAGACCCCTCCAGAGGATTCGGGTCTGACCCCTCCGTATAAACAATTATAGACATCCAGGATCGCGTTTTGGGTAACTTGGTCATTATAGTGGATACAGCGGTCACTTCCACGGAAGCTGTTTTGACTCGAGTGAAATGGACGAGCTTAGGATTCCACACATGGGTTTGAGGGAAGAGTGTGGTAGGTGGATTATACTGAGGCCTTTGAGTAGGAAATAGGATCCGGTCTTGGCCAACTGTTTGATGAGGTCCCCCAACCTGAGAGTGTTTAGGGAGGTCACTTCAAGAATTGCTGCATCATCAAAGCACCTGCATCATCACCAGATCCAACCAAGAATATCCACAGGTTTCAGTGCATCCAAGTGCCCCCAAAGTGCCTGGAGACACTTCTTCCGAAACTTACCATGTTGATCCCTTCCCGCCAAAAGCCTCCACGGCCATCCCGGTACTGTCCCGGGACCCCATCGAAGAAACCGCACTCGGGCTCGCTGCACTCGGGACTCGGGCTCGGGCTCACCCTGGCCTGCAGGTGTCTGCTGACACTGGGAACGCTGTGGCCTCCGAAGGCGCGGTGTGAAGAGTGAACTAGCAGAGGTGATGTGGGTGAAGTCCAGAACCAGAGGCACGGAACTGGAAGAGGTCCTTGTTTTTTTCCACTGGCTTTGATTCATGGGTCAGGCTTTGATTGGGATGGATGGTTCTTTTGTGTAACTATCTCATTTGGGATGGATGCTTTGAGGCTTCTAGAAGCTGGACATGATTCGGGCTCACCATGAGGTATATGCATCATGGCTCCTTCGGCCTCTAACGATGGACTGCCGGCACTGACGGCACTTCAGGTGTTTTGGTGAAGAAACATCAACGCCTGCATGGTGGCTTAGGTGTGCAAGGTCCTTGTGTTTGGCAGGTAAACTTGCATGTGTAGGGTGGGGTAAAGTTTTGTAGGATGGCCTCGATGCTTTTGGCCGTGTTCCTTTATAATAAGTGTTTTTGTTCTAGGTGTTTCGGTGGAGACTGCTCACTGTGCGCAAAATGTATGGAAGTTCCAACAAAAATAGACCGTGGAGGTGTGCGAAAGTGTTGTGCTTTCGCATGTCTTGGTTTGAAGTCACTGGTGCGTGAAGATGGATGTTCCTGTCAAGCACTACATGATTCCCCAAAGAATGATTCAGCGGGGTATAACCATATCTGTATTTTGTAGGGCTCGCTTGTGCCAGAAAAGTGGATCGTCTCTACAACCTTCTATAGGGGGGGCACTTGAGTGACACAGTGCCACTGTGGCAAGATCGAAATCAACACCTCACCGAACTCTCTCGGGATCCTCCGGCTCGGGAGTTTCAGTTGGTGGAAAGGACCTGCAGGTGTTGACATCCTTCACCTGCCCAGTCCAGTGGACATATTTCAGCTGAAAGAGAAGAAGGGAAGAACTGCAGAGACCAGTCCTAAGGTAGGCTCTTGAGCTTGTGATTAATAGTGGGGGGTTTATTGATCACAAGTCTTCATCAATGTAACGCTTGATAAACAACACCTCCCCAGAAGAAGAGGCTCTACAATCCCATCGAATCAAAAGTCTCCCATTTTTTCGGGGCCATGACATGACCCCTCCACCTACCGTCCAGCTAGCACTTGTCTCTGGACCTTCTCAAGGCCAAATGGGGAGAAGTTTATGGAGGAATAAAGACGCCTCCGACACAGTGTGTTTGTCCATCAGCCCGGTACTCGCATGGGTTCTCCCACTAAGATGTCCTAATCTAAGTATGCGAGTGAACAAACTGATGAAGTCACCCAGCGCACCCAGTGCCAGGATCGTTCACAGGCTTCTACCGGATGTAGACTTGTCTTTGTCAAATACAACGGTTTCCTAAACACACCCTGCAAATCACGAAAGGTAGCCCTTTAGGGGATACCTTGAGTTTGTCTTGCGAAGCAAGTGTTGGGACGTCCGGGTCTAATAATTGATCACTCAATTCAAACCCCCCCCCACCCCCCCCCCCCCCCTCTCAATACACACCCCCCCCCCGGCCCCCTGGGAATTGATTTTTCAATACAGACCCCCCCGCCCTCTAAATTCAATTCTCTCCTGGAGAACGTCTTCGTAAGCCTCTCATGATTTCAGGATAGTTGAAACCCTCTTGAACATTTAGAAAGAGTGCATATGAAATTCTAATCACGAAAGGTGTTCCCCGAGGGGATACATACCTAGAGTTTGTTTTGTGAAGCACGTCAATTCTCTCCTGGGGAGCGTCTTCGTGAGCCTCTTATGGTTTCAGGATAGTTCAAATCCTATGATGCTCCGATTCAATGCTCACCGATGATCTGATCCATGGGGCAAGTTTGTTTTCCTAAGAATATTTTTGAACATTTCCAGAGCATATGTTTGAACAATTAGAGTGCATATGAACATATATTTACGATTTACGAAAGGTCGCCTCCGAGGGGATACATCACCATGTCGAACATTGCATTTTTCTTCCTGCTTCTCGCGTTCTCTTCTCTTCCCGCTGTCCTACCTTTCGTGTCTCCCTCCTCTCAAGTCATATAAAGTGGTTGATGGAGGACATTCCAAGTTGGAAAAGCAGCCTCCAAAAACGGGCGGTGGAGAGAAGTCTCCCCAAAATGTTTGCAAGGATTACTAGATATTATATATGGCAGTTGATCAAAAGGTCGACAGAAGGCCTAGCTTCATCAAGAGCCTTTTATGTTGCCACCATATGTCAGTGAAGGTCCCAAAGCGGAGATGATGTGTACTGAAGGCATTTTTGGGGGGGTTGAGTTTGGAATAGGGAGCGCCAGCTTTGGTTGTGTGTGTGTTTGTTTTTCTTCCAGGGGTCCAAATGGAAAGTCTTATTAACCAAACACTCCATGTATGGCATCATTTCAGGGGTCAATATACCAGGACCTTCCAAGAGGTGTCTATAAATAGCCTCTTAGAGGTTAAGAGGTGGCCAAAAACCACCTGTTGGAAGGTCCTGGTAGATATGCAATTATACATGGAGCATTTGGGCTAGACCGTAAATCTATCCAGTGGATATGACTGCTTGGACTGAGACGACTGGGGGAGAAGACTTGCGATTTGCAACCAGGACATCCGAGATTAGCACCCCAGGACATCCGAAATGGGATTCGCAGCACAACGCACCTCCACCCAGTTCAGCCGGCCAAAACGGAACTCTGAACCATGTATACTTGGTTGAATCCCCTTTCAATCGTTCCTGTTTTCTGGATCAAGAGGCAGACCACTTTCTCCCGGTTTTCATTGAGACCCGCCGTTTTCCCCGAGACTTGCATGGTCGGTGATTTGTGACTTCTTTCGTCCACCGCCCAGTTCCGGGTACGGACCGGGACCGGGACCAGTTCCGAGAGCACCGTGTTCCGGCGCTGCTGGGATCCGCTCGGAGAGCGCTTTTCGGTTGGGCTTGGCTCCACCGTCGTTGGGCTCCAGTCGTGGGAAGCCAGGAGGGTCGAGGTGGGTGCGGACGGTGGGTGCCAGGAGTCGTAGCTTCGTTTCGGATGTACGACTGGAGTCCTAGGGCAAGACTCTGTTCGACTGCCGCTTGACAGAAACCACCACACCGTGTTCCACGGTGCAGGCCATGGGACCTTCCTGGCTGGCTTGACGGTAGGGGCAGCCTGGAGGGGGGGCAGCCTGGAGAGGATGCCAAGGGCGCCCAGGGCCAGCCTGGAGGTCGAAGGTTGAGTCAGTTGAGTCTCAGCAGTATGCATGTTTCGCAACATGTGTTGAATTGGTTTTGTGGATGTCTCGAAAAAGTGCATTTTGTATTACCAAAAGAAGTTCTCAAAGCCAAACCCCTTGGCCCTTGACAGCTCCCCGCTGGTGGATGCCGAGGGTGGAGTCCTGATTTTTCTTGGGGGGGCACTCTGGGGGCAGTGCAATGCAACGTGAATCAGGTCACCACTGCAGAGGACCCGTCACGGCCCTAAAAGGACCCAGCACCTTTGCTGCCCCAAGGGGAATAGACACGTCTAGTTCGTCCAGGTTC
Source organism: Durusdinium trenchii (assembly GCA_963970005.1). Taxonomy (NCBI): domain Eukaryota; class Dinophyceae; order Suessiales; family Symbiodiniaceae; genus Durusdinium; species Durusdinium trenchii. Next base: position 931,039 of record CAXAMN010004224.1, read on the forward strand.
ACGACGAATGGCTGAAATGATGACCCAGTCTACCAGCTAATTATACCGTATAATTTACCTCCTACTTCCAACCTAGACTGCGATGACCTCCAACCTAGCGTGCACCTGTCTTCTGTCTTCGGTTTTTCGTTCCGAATCAACGCAACACCATCACTTCGCTCCTGGCCGCGGCGCGGAAGACACCCGCAGGTGCTGGTCGTGGCTTCGGTGGCCGTGCGGCGGCCCGAAGGGTCCCGTTGTTCGGGGCACCCTGTGGGTCGGGTCGAAAGACCTTGGTTTGGCTTAGAAGGTCTCCTCCTATTACCACGATTAGAGAATGACCGTAAAAACCATATAGCCATCATCATCCACTGGTACTGGATGGTAATGGGATGTAATGGGTATAATAATACGTTATAGTACGTTGTTCTTTTCCTGTGCTGTTTCAGTCGGGTCCAGGATAGGGTGTTCTGGTTTCTTTCCCCGGTTCCTGTGTGACTCACTGACTCCTCCGCTCCGTCGGCAGCGGTGAACATCTCCGACCCACTTTTTCGTGGTGACTGTGACTGCGTATTGTACGCTGTGACTGCTTTTAGGGGCGACACGTGGATGAGTCCGCAAGTTTGTGTGTGAGGTGTTTCTGTTTGCTCTTAGTTGTTTCTTTACCCGTCCGGGGCCTGACGGCATTTGGACGGCTGCCAGTTGGGATATGTTGGGGAGCAACATTTTGGAAGGATGGGGTTCTGTATCCGGATGCCAATCACATGTTTCTTGGCGATTGGTGTGTGCCAGCGAAATGGATACTGGGGCTGGGAATGAGTAATTAGGGCACTGGAGGATATGTAATTAGGGCACTGGAGGATATGTCTCATGTAGCTGCTGGAGTTGACCAAGCTGGCCAAACAACAAAACACCAAAGCTGAGGCGCCAGAGCATGTTCTACAAGTCCCCTCTCCTTCGGTTTGGACCCGGATCGTTCCGGATCATTCCGGGCGTTCCACCGAGGCGGTGATGGTGCGCCGCGCGCGGAACCGCCGGGCTGCAGCCATCTCGGGCTTCGAGGCCGGTTCGGTGCGCCGAGCCTCGAGAGGGTCGTTGGGGCCGGTTCGGGGTTTGGGGCACCAAACCGGACTCAAGAGAGGGAAGAAAAACACCCGGACGCCTCACCTGGACCGGATGAATTCCATCGTTCGAGGTCCGTTTCGGTCCGAACCGCTCGAGTGGTGTTCCTTTTGAAAAAGCCGCGGAGCCCAACAAGCACCAAAAAAACGTCGGAAAAGTCAGCGCTTTCGGTGTTTCGTCATATGCCCTAGGGATCCAGTCGTACCTCCTCAAAAGGTAGTTACTTGGACCCTCCTGTCACCCACCCCAAACACCTTCTCAGAGGGTACTTGGATCCTTAGGGATGATTGAATTCTTGATTGCAGCCCCCTGTTGGCGTGAGTTAGCGTCATGCAAAGGCATCCATTCTGGGCGAGTTGTTGAGCACGACTCTTTGTGTTATGTTGTGTCCACTTCAGGGACTAAACGCCATCCTGTTGGATAGCATCCACCATCCGAGATTCCGCATGTCGAACCAAGAGTGAATTAGACACTCTTCCCGCTCCCCCTACAGCAGGTAAGACTTGGCATTGTTTTTGTTGGTAGTGGTTCCTTCATGTATAGTTACTAGAAAGGTACCCCAGCAAAGAACATCATGAACAGAAGGATTGACCTGGTGTGTTATCTCAATTTCTCCTTAGTCTCAATGGTTCATTCAATTGGTATAGTTCTTCTGGTCAAAAACCTTGAAATCAATGGTGGGCCCAAGCTATCGGAAGTGATTGAGACGAGCCTGGCATCGCTTTCTTCGATCCCTGGCATCGCCAGTCAATGCTTGGCTGACGCGCAGCTTCTTCGTGGCGGTCTACGCTGGACCGGGAGAGGCCCTCCTTTCGGAGACAAAGACAAAGCATCGTGTCGAGCTGTAAATGGGATTCAATGGATATGTTGAATCCCTGGGACTGGCTGGCACCCATCACTTTGCATACAAGCTCAGGCATCTACGTATGTTCCTGCCAAAAGATGAGGCAACCAGGTCAATCACCGTGATCTTTGCCGCCGCCGGTGCGAGAAAGGAATCTCCAGTTTAAAGGAGGACAGACTCTCGGACGACCTTCTAGTCCGCTCGATGGGTTTTGGGCTCTTGGGGTGCTGGCTCCGGGGATGTGTATCTATATACACGCGTAGAATATACGTAGTCCCAACCTCTTCGATGAACCGACGATGTTGGAAGATGAACCGATCCAGGAATGTTGCCAGGCCAGTGTCAATAGCCATTTTTTTGATCTGATATGTTAGGATGATCAGGTGACTGGTTGTTGCTGGTTGCTTTGGTTGACAACCAATCCCCAGCTCCGTCAACTTCCGGAACACGCCTTCGTCGACTAAACTTGCAAGAGTCGCTCCCCCGCGTGCTTTCACTGTGGATGTATTCAGACACGGAACATACAGATATATATATATATATATATGGCATGGCCTCGTGGAAGATTACTTCCTCTAGAGACAGCGGATGTTCCATTTCCATGTTAGTGAGTCCGAGTGTTTTTTGTGACTTTTGCTATTGGTTGGTTGGCTAATAGAGGACCAGGTCTATTAGCACTTGGCACCGAACCCTTTATTCTTCTTGTCGGACATCATGGAAACAGAAGTGTGACCCTCATGGACTGACCTCCACGCGCCACTCACAAAAGAGAATCAGGAAATGCGTGGATCACCTATAATTACAGGTCACCTTTTTTGGAAATGGGGCACACTCCACTGAAATCCAACTTGTTTGGGGTGGAATTGGGGGCACATCCCCACTTTGAAATCCAGGTGGAACGTTTGCTTCACCTTTTATGCTTTTGCTGCTTCAGGAATCCAAACGGGGGAAGTCGGGTTTCGCGGGTCCAGGGCGTTCCCCGGTTCCCAGCGCCAGGCGCGATTGGGTCGACGCAGCGTCTGCTGTGTTCCAGGCCTTTCTCAAGCTGGGGAAGAACAGGTTCAACAGATTCAGAGAGTGATGACATGTGGGGCCAAAGAGCAGCAGCCCGTCTTTTCCTGCACAGAGGGCTGGCCCCCCATGCGCAAGGGCATGCGCAAGGGCGCTGTGGCTTGAGTCCTCAACGAAAGTTAGGACTTGCAGTATTCAAGCATGCCCTGTGTCAGTCTGTAATGAATGTCATTCTCAGTTCCTGAAGTCTTTGCTAGGTGGGTTCCACGAAGCTTGTTGGATTTGTTTCATGTTTCTTTCCAGGTCGCCCAGCGCGTTGATTTTGTGCTGATCGCATCGGCATCAACACCTTTGATTTCTTCCAGATCGCTTACAGCCACAGCAGCCACAGCGGCCAGCCCGATCGAGTTTTGGGGCAGCTTCCAAGGGTCGTTGAAGGCGTCGATGGTGTCGTTTTTGACAGCTCCCTGTACAGTACACTCTTGGACCCACAGTCGGCCAATAAAGCCTTGTTGGTTCACAAGGGAGTTTACACGAAACCCCTATATCTACTGTAAAGGTTAAACCACGTATTTCAGATCAGCACATTGGTGTTACTGTTTCCTCAATTCACTCGCTGACACTTTCTTCTGACATGCTGACACCTGACCCTTTGGGCGCCCGGGTGTCCCAGCGAAAACAGGTCATCGGCCGAGGCAGAACAGTATGACAGGCTAAGCCCTTTGAGCATAGACCTGGGCCTCCTAAGGATAGACTTGGGCCTCCTAAGGGGATAGACTTGGGCCTCCTAAAAGGGGATAGACTTGGGCCTCCTAAGGGGATAGACTTGGGCCTCCTAAAAGGGGATAGACTTGGGCCTCCTAAGGGGATAGACTTGGGCCTCCTAAGGGGATAGACTTGGGCCTCCTAAGGGGATAGACTTGGGCCTCCTAAGGGGATAGAC
>CAXAMN010004224.1:934947-952069 GCA_963970005.1 Durusdinium trenchii
CTTGGGCCTCCTAAGGGGATAGACTTGGGCCTCCTAAGGGGATAGACCTGGGCCCCCTAAGGGGATAGACCTGGGCCTCCTTAAGGGGAATAGACCTGGGCCCCCTAAGGGGTGTTTAATCATAGCTCCTTAGTGGTTATATAAGGGGTGTCCATTAACCACCGCTATCCGGGGGCCCTGGGACATGATCGTTGATATCCATTCTTTTGGCGGGTTAATAGTTCCAAGTCATCCTTGGTCGTTTCAGATGTACAACGAACACATGCGCACATGAGTAGATAGGACACCCCATGTCCACACATCAGGGAGTGAAACGTTGGATTTGTGCCATCTACTCTCGGTGTGATGAGTTGTAGTCTCCCAGTAAACTCGTAGAATCTGAGTGTTTGTTTGCCCTATACTCCAGAGACAACTTGACAGGGTGGCAGAGATTAGATGATTTGAAGAGATTACCTACATTAAACATTGGGGATGACTCTATCGGTGAAAATTGGTCTACAGGTTTCCGAATAAGTAGAATTGGTGTCCGAATTCTTGTTGGCATTCGAATTTCGCCATTTGGGATCCAAATCCCTCTAAATCATGGAGAATCCCTGTGCCTGGTGTCCAAATCGGCTGCCTCAAAAGGTACATTGGGAGATCCGCTCATGTTCACTCCCTCGACCCCAGGAAGTTTTCCGGTGTGGCCCAACCTGCGCAGAGATCCACCGGGCGCTTCACAGAAACTTTAAAAAAACAAAAAAAACGTGGTTGGTGCGGTTGGATGGCGGTCGGTTTCGGCGTTCGCATGCGTTCGCCGTTCGGAGTTGCAGCCAAACTTTGATCCTTGATCGACGCCGTTCAGATCTTTGATCCTTTTCTTGGAGGTAGGAGGTTCCTATTAACGTGGGATGTTCTTACATCTCACTACCTTAGGGGACATTGATGGGACTTCAGGTTCACATGTTCTTTTCTGAAGGAAGGAACATTGATTCTTTGAGGGCCCAAAAGAGCTTTCGAAAGACATCCAGGCCATCCGACCATTTAAAATGTGTACGTCATTATAGTTCTTTGTTGGTGATCCAGTCTGCAGATTTGGGTGACGCAGTTCAAGCGAGTTGAAACCACCAACACATGGTCGCGCCCGGCTGGCACCGGAGTGAACTCCGGTGCGTAGAGTCGAGTGGATGCAGCGAACTCGGCCAGTCGTGGCTCCCACCGGATGGGTTTCAGGCAAACAGGGGACCTTTCTCCAATGGAACACACCACGTGACTGTATACACGGAGGTTTGGCGTTTGTATGAGGTGACGATCCGGCGGAATGGGGCGCAAGTTGACTCTAGAGTCACGAGGGCCAGAGCCATGTTGGACTCATTACGCTCTTCAAGAAGACCATGTTCACATCTGACAGACCTCTTCAGTTCGTGTGAACACCAAGTTCCTTTGCATCATCCCTGTATCCGGTCTTGAGCACACACCTTTTCAGCACATCGGGTGGTGTCGGGATCCAGACAAGACGGCAACTCTCATGAGGAACGCTGGGGAGTCCTCTACTTTTCATCTTCGAATATCCACATACAGGGCAGTTTGCCTGACCAAACCAATGGGCATATCCCTACCGTGGGGACGGTAAGGTTTGCTGTAGTTGTTGAACTCTCCGGAAAAGATGGGGGCTTTGCATGAAGTCTTCATCCTCTCGCTCGGGCTCAGAGGGTGTACAAGGAGGACGGAGGGCCCGGCCTGCCCAGGATGCTTGAGGCGAAGGGAAGGTTATATAATACACAATCATAAGGAATGTTCATATAAACCAGGAATCATAAGGAATGTTAATGTTATATAATCATATACATATCAGTCAGGAATTCATGATGTCAAGAATCACAGATAGAGCCAGACAATCTGAACATCACGAAGCTTTGCCAAGTGTAATGATATCATTTGCATATAGAAACGGTGCAATATCAGTTGATGCTTCATCCTGCTAAATCACATATAGTTTCAATTCTCTATGTGCTGCCTGTGTGCTGCGATTTTGGATTCACCCTTTGTTGAGCCACAAAAACACCAAGGATCAGCCTGGCACCCCACCAGCCCCGGTGTCGGGGGGGTACGACTCTCCCGATCAGCCCAACCGACTCCGCGGCGACGTTCCGCGCGGGCCAACTCGAAGCGCCATGGATCCAGAGACCTTGGAATGGTGGGGGTGCCCGGCGAGGGATCCGGCGAGGCGTTGACCAGCGCCCGAGTTTTGGGTCAAAAAACGGTCTAGAGTTGACCCCAGTTGTTGTTTAAGATGTTTAAGCGTTTTTGTGCCAACCTCACTTGGATTAAGTAACTTTGTATGACCAACTCGAGTAGGATGAGGGCATAGACCGGTAGGCTGTGAATGTGATTGGTTGGAAGTTGCTGATGTACCAGGACCTTGAACAGGGTTGTTGTTTTTCCAAGGCCCCCCCCGAATCACCTTTTTTGGGGGGCTATGAATAGACACCACGAACCGGGGGCCCCTGGTTTCTGACGGTTTATTCTTTGAAATCGTTGGACATAGCGAATCCAGCGACTTCGGCTTGAATCACATTGCCGGACTCACCGTTGAAACATAGATCAATTAATGCATGTATGTAAAGTATATACAGTACAGTTATACATGCATTTTCCCCATGTTTTGCATGTTTTTTTCACGCTTGGCGGAAGACACGTCTCAAGAATCGACTCTCTTCTGCAAGGGCGTGGGGTTTTGTGGGTCCGTCCGCAGGCGAAGGCTGAAGTCGAAGTCCACACCTATACCCTATAGGGCTCCTGGCCTACCTCCGTTTCGGTTCGGTGCCAGGGGGTCGAATACCACCTGAGAATATGGGCCAGGAGCCCTAAGGCATCTTGTGAATATAGACCACCAGCCACCATGTACAACCAACATGAGCTCAAGGCTCGAGACTCCGATGTTCTCCGTACGGTGGACGGGTAGCGCGCGGCGCGCAGGTTCTATTTGGATCGCAGTGGCCAGGAGTTTGGACCCTTCCGGTCCAAAAAGATGCGGGCATGGCCTGGAGGCCCAAGCTTGGAGGAGAGAGAGAAGGGTTGGTCAGATCTCTCCCGGATCCGGGATCCTGCCTGGTGGGTGCCAGGGGGGTCTAACCACCGAACCTGAGGATATGGTTGGAGCTCTATAGGGTCTTTAGGGATGCCAGCTTGAGACTTGAGATGCCGGCTTCCCAACAAATTGGCCACCCCATCGTCCCTGATCTCCATTCTCGACCAGATGCACTGGCTCAAAACCAACTGTGCCAGTATGGACCCCAGATAGCGCAAGATAACTGAAGGATATTGAAGGTAGCACACAAGCGCTTCTTTTTATTCGGCCTAGACTCCTAGACCTGATCTCCGGCATCGTGAAGAGAGTTCTGCAGCGCCCTGCAGCGGCACCAGCGCGCAGGCTCCAAAGCCTCCAAATGCATACGCTGCAGCACCCATCCATCTTGCAGCAGCCCAGGCTCGACAGTCATGGCCATAGACATCATGGCGATCCCGCAGCAACAGCCATTGGCACCAGTATCCAAGCTCCAAAGCGCGCATGACCACATCTGGCACCGCATCCTGCAGCTGCATCCCTGGACACTGGGCCCCGTTCCTCAACGGCACAGAACAGCAACTACGCACAGGCCGTGAGGCCGTGCCCATGCGCATGGCACAGCGACATCACGGATGTAATTTCGTCAGTTCTGCCCTCAGAAGTAATATCATGCGTCGCTCAAAGTTTCTACCTGGACCCTCCAAAGTACCTTAGAAAATGGGACATGCCCCCATAAAAACAGGTACTTGAAACCCATTTTCCGAGGTACTTTGAGACTCCAGGTAGTTCTGAGCCCATCCTTCCCGTACGACATTTGTACTACAACGTGGCCAGTTCTGAGCCTGGACCTCGGAAGCTTCTTCAAGACACTACAAAGCTTGCCAGTTCCGAGCTCACGCCTCCCAGAAGCTACTCCCTCCAATTGATTGAGCTGACGGCAGTTACCACACCTTTGGCAACTCGACGTCTCTCGATCTCCGCAAAGGGTCCACCAAGATTCGCACGCCGAGGATCCTGCACGCGACCAGGCACGATGGCCTGTAACTGATCGAAAATGAATGTGGCAGAGGGGGGGCCATTGCCTTTAAAGGACCTCACTTTTAAGCGGCTTTCAACGACAATCAAGCGGCTTGAAAGAAGCGGCTTTCCGATGGCCAACACGTTGATGCTTCGGTGCCTTGATGATTGGAGGACCATATTTTTTGAGCGCACCCACTTGGACAACTTCTGCCCTGTCTGTGGAATCGCTTCTGCAACGGTTGAAACATGCGGACGTTTCTCTTCCAGCTGGCCGTTCTTTTCTGCTGACATCCCCTTGGCCCACACAATGGCGCCTCAGTGACAGGGAAGGTGCTGTCCAGATGTTCTATCATGTTCTATCTTATATGATCCAAAATGCAGGAGGTCCAGGTCATCTATGATATTTTACAGGGTGTTTTGTGCCTACCTACTATGGGGCGTCCTCAAATTGTGTTGTCCTCCCACCACACCACCTGTCCGAGCCTTGATCCATGTATATAGCTGTTTTCGCTTGTTCTCGAGCCAGTTCGGAAACGACAGAGAATGTGATTTAATGAAAAAAACATGGAAACCACTCCAAGGGGATTTGCTTGCAGATTGTCAGGCAGCGTGCCCAGTCGAGTCTGCGCTCTTCATGCCTCCATTGTTTGCTGTTTGTAGAAAAAACATTCAGAACAATGTGGAGCATGCCTGGCCAATGAGCCCATGAGTTCAGCACCGGGCCGCTGGGATGACCTTGGTATGGTTCTCACTGATGGGGCTCATCACAGGTTGGGTCAGCCAAGGGTTGCCACCCAGACATTTTGTATGAGAACACCCTATCATGGTATTGCATGCTGCAAAGCCTGGGAAGCCAAGGCCATCAACTACAGCAGCCACTGTGAGGTGTTTGATTTTTCTGAGTGGCCACATGGTTGAGCGTGGCTTGAACCAAACCTCTCAAATTGGCGCCATTCCGCCTTGACGTTGAAAGGTACAGTTGAGGTCATCCATGGACGAGTTTCGCAACCGGACACATTTTACAATTAAAAGACAACATTCCGTCATTAGGGAGTTGTTTTCGCAAATGAAAAGGGCGCCCTCATGACGATGTTTAAGATTGCTGACGATGCCTGTGTTGTAGTAGTTGCATCATTTGCATCTCTGCACACGCTGTGGTGATGCTGAGGAAGAAATATGCAACGGATGCGGACGATGTGAGGATGATTGCGCTGATGCTGATGACGATGTTATGAAAACGACCATGAAGATCATGAAGATGAGTGACGATAGTGCTGATGACAGTGTGGTGATGAGAATTAACATGATGACTGTGTTGATGATGATGATCATGTGTTATGATGATGGCCATGATACAACGATCATGACGATGGTTGGACAGTTGAAATTGGCAATCGTTCTTTGAACAAAATCATTTTGCAAGCGCTTCCCGGAAAAGAACAAAGGCACACACTTGGTTGACATTGCTTGAAGGTGTCCCTGTTCCAAGCACCCAAGCACGGCGATCTCGCCGCCTCCTCGCACCCGAGGTTCGCGCACGGCTACTTTCCCATCGGCGATCAACTCATCGTCCGCCTCGAGAGCTGGAAACGACGCTCAGACCGACGTGCGGCCGTCGCCGGTCACCGGATTCCCAACGCGACCCCAACGTTTGAGTTCAAATGTGTTACAATCCATGTGTGGGAGGTTGGTTTTCTTTCGTTTTTTTGCGCGTTATATGCAGCTTATATATATATATATATGGTTGGCCCTTGTGATGTGTGTAATGTTTTATTGAGAAAAACACTTTGGTAGGACACAAACTCAATGGTCTCTAGTCTGATTTTTAGTCTGACCTTTGTGTGTATTAGTTTAAAGTACCAGCAAATCTGATGTATATATATATAATATGTTGTGATATTGATATTTTAGAATGTATCAGCAAGGAGTTGGTGAGATGGTGGCAATATGAGACAAATGTAATATATATATATATATATATTATACATATATGTTTTGGTGAATATTTCCCAGGCTGTTCAAAGACGCCGGATATATCGCAGTGGCTTGGCAGGCCAAATTGATTCACTATCACAAAACCGCATCTTGGGGATGGAGTGGAGCTTTCTGACTCACTAACATGAAAGTGAAAATGGTCATCTACGGGATGTTTTCCACTTGCATCTTAGTGAGTCGGAGTGTAGTCATCTAGATCCTTCGAAGGAGCAGCTGGTTGCGTTTTTTGAATTCCTAACGACAGACTGATAGGACTGGTGGATTTCCAAGTTTTAGGGTATTTTCAGCCAACTGATTGGGACATCTCAGCATCACCCTGGTTTGATGACTGTTGGTTGGCCAACCGACGGTTTTGCATGTATGCCCATGTGGGAAACCCACAGGGCAGTTGACCCCAAATCGGCCTTTCGAGTGTCCTTTCTAGAGCTCCATGTAGAGTAGTGTGATCCTGAATGGAAGGTTCCCGGTTCTCCCCGTTGAACCCGTTGGATTCTGAGGACATATAGCGGTCCGAGAGATCTTTCCCGATGGCGACGCGGCGTGAAGGGGTCGTGAAAGCAACGGGAGGACCCGGTCGTCTTGAACGACCGGGTTCGTGAAAGCGACGTGATCGACGGGATCCGGTGGGTGGAAGCAGCCCCTGTGTCTTGCGGTCATCCTGACAGGACGGCGCTTGAAGCAGAACGTAACATCCAATCCACACGAACGGACCGAGCACAGATTCTGGATCACGGAGTGAGAAATCAACCCGATGTCAGTGGAATGAACTCAATCCTGTCACCGTCCTGGCATGCCCTTGTTTGTCGTTGCTGACTAGGAGCATTGACGGTCATGCAGCAAGCAATGTTGATGAGGAATGCAGGGACGATGTGGCGGTGATCACATTGTCATTTTACCCATACTCCCGCAAGGTCCTTGCTACACCCTACATTGAACATGGACGCACATGCATGTTGGATTGTCCCAATAACTGCATGTGTTTCATAGCTTTAACATGTTCGGATTTGGCAATGCCAGCGGCGCTCTTTGGGCAATCAGTCAGCCAGCTAACCATCATCATCCACTCCACTGTTACTGGTAATAGGATAGACCCAATATATACATCACTCTGTGGAGTTGTTCGCTGCTTTCCAGTTCATGCTCGCATGAATGGCCCTGCCTGTAAACTGTAAGCACAAGCTTTCAGCAAATCAGGGACCAACTTATTATATAGACATCCACTAAAATGTTTTGGGAATCGTTTCTATCTATTGGGGGATCAACTTAGTCTTGGTTCTGGTGCTACTGCATAAGTACATCCTTAGCCTCCCACCCCACACACTGTAGGTGAATGGCCTCACGAGAAGTTCGGGCATGCGGCATATCATCCAAAAAGTATCTGGAAGTCAAGACCCAGACGAGTTCTGTTGCTTTATATGCATATGATACAGGGTAATATGGTGCAAGCAACATGCCACCTGAAACCTGATCTGTCTTTCAACATGATCGTCTTGGAGTAAGCTGCAGGGTGTATCAAAAAAAGCAAACACATCAAACACTTCCTTCCTATGTAGCTTCAAGATCACCCTGTGCTTGGATCTCGTGCAGGTGATCCCTTCAACGGACCCCCGCGGCTTCCCCCTGACGTGGCGGCCACGCCGCCACCGAGCGGCGTGCCGCCGCCGGGCGGCGCACCGCCGCCGGGCGCCGCACCGCCGGGCCCATCGGGCATGATGGCGCCGCCTCCACGAGGCGCGGAGAGGTTCCATGGACGAGGCTGCATTCCTGGAAGGAGTCTGGCAAGTGAGTGACAGGGCCGGATCGAGGTTTGAATGGTGGTTCTGGGGGTTCTGTCTCACGGGAAGAGAGGTTCTTGGACTTTGGGGCCAGGTTTCATTGATTTAGTGCTTAAATTGATTTTGGAAAGGTGGTAGAGGAGGGGGGAATCCTGTGTTCAGGCACACCAAGATGCTTAAGTACATGTTGGAGCTTATCATGAATCCTCTTCCGAGCAAGGCCGCGCGCTTCAGGGGTTCGTTCACACCTGGAGCTTATCTCGCCCAGGAAACGGCGGTTCAGGGGATTCGCAGGTCTTCTTCGACTCTGTGAGCGAACTGGGCGTGACTGTCGTCTTCCGCGTGTTCCCAGGGATGAAGATGATGAAGCGGGATTTCAGGTTAAGCTTTTTGGGATGTCACTTTCAGATCCACGGCCATATGAAGTGAATCTGATTATGGTAAAATGTGAGGGATTCTGAACAATATATCAAGCACATCGAAGTATTCTCCCATCTTCCACATAACAAATTACCCCAGAAGATCATATTCCAATATATTCCACTAAAATAGATCTGGCATCATTACCCAAAGCTCCTCACCAGGTACCGTCGCCGGTTTCCCGCCCTTCGCAGGCCCTCCCTGCGACGCTCGGGCTCCACCTCCGCGCGGGGTCCGAGTTTGGGCGAGCTCTCAGATGTGCCAACAGAGGTGAAGTGACAGTAAATAATCGTAAATAGGGCCCGTCACCTGGGCTAGCCAACTGGGATAGTCGAACTAGGGTTCTGACCCACCTCTCTTGGTGCCACTATAGTGGTTTCAGAGGTTCGATGGCACACATGTCCCAGTTGGGTGGATTTGATGGATCCGCATTTTTTCAAGACATCTTTGGGTGCCAGCGCCATTTACTTTGAAACCACTGGACCTGCGTACAGTTGCGGTACACTCTTGTGTGTTGCGTGGTCTTTTTGGGGAGTCAAAAAAGGTCTTATGAACTATTTGTTGAACCTCCCTTGGGGCAAGTTGCATTTTTTATGTACTGCGGTTGGTTTCATGTGTTGTGTAATTGGTGTAGTGGACAGACCGTGTGTGTTTAAATTGTTTGTTCATTCATAAACAAGTAAGAACTAATGTCGGATATGCTCATGAGATTCATGCATATACAACCTTGAAATTCTGTAGATTGCAGTAGATGGTCCTAGATTGTGAATCAATCTTGTCATATTATGATTTCTTGGACAGAGTGATACTATAGGAACCTTTCACCACCCTGTGCACAAACATGCAGCATGCAGCTTTCCGCATGCCACAGCTTTTCGCCGCTTCGACGGGTTCGTCTCTCCCCCCCCCACTTGACATGGGGCGGTGCCTCGGTTGTGCACGCGGGATTTGCTCGCCTGTGCACGCGCTTTGCTCGGTTGTACACGCGCTGTGTGCACTTCGATGGAGGAAATAAGGAGCACGACATGAAGGAATGAAGGAATGCATGCATGCATGCAGGAATGAATGAACGAATGAAGGAATGCATTAATTAATATATACATGAAAGAAAGAATGAATGAAATTCATGAATGTACATCAATTGCTTCACATTGAAATTGAACTGGGGTTGACACACTGCTGACTGTCCGAGATGTCGGTGTGGCTCAGTTCAGGCGCTGAGCGACATGGTTGGAAAATGATGCACTGTTTCTTCACAAGACATGCGGACACCTCAGATGTCAGAGTTCTACGTGAAGATAAATAAAGACCTGGACAGTTCAGATGTTAATGTGTCAAGGGCATCTGCAAGATGATGAAGTGGTCCGCAGCCTGTGTGCGGCGACCAGCCACTGCTGTGCAGCGGAAACCAGCTGCCCATGGCGATGGCCTGGCCGTGGCCGTCCGCTTGACAAAGGCATTTCTTCTGCTGAGAGCGAAGAAATTGTCGTTTGCGTTGCGTAGAACATGTGATGGTGCCACTAGCAGTGCCAGCGCAAATCTTTCATTGGTGCTTTGGGTGATGTGGCAGGTACACGATGAGGCATCGTGGACACGTGAAGTGTTCCATGAGCAGCTGCATGCGTGGGCTGATGGTTTGGAGCCTTATGTGAAGCTTGGCATCAGCAGCAATGAGCGTGCCCGTGCTTCTGGGTTCTACTGTCGCTTCTACTGTTTGTCGCGCTCTCCTGGCACTTGCTCCTGGCGTGGCGTTGGGTCCTATACGACCGAGACTCGCTCCTTGACGGTGAAGAGCACGGACAACGACAAACATGGAGACAGCTCGAGGCAGGTGGTGTGAACAGACTGTGCAGGTTAACTGGAACGCTGGCAAGCTACATGTGGCTTCGACGAAGGTACAATGTACAAGACCACATTTGGCCATGTTGAAATTGTGGTAGAGAGACATGTGAGAAACTAATGGGTTCGTTGCAATGCTCTGGAGAGCGACAATACTTTCTGGCTGGAAACGCAGGACGTACAAAGGCTCTGAGCATGGCTTGACTGAGAACACATGTACAGCCAGCAAGAGTTGCGATTGATCTCCAGACCAGGCTCTTGTGTTGCTCTGTTCCTTGGCGAGGGCAAAATGTGGCTTCGTTGTGCTCGGTGGATTTGACTTGATGGGGTATAGTTTTCTGAGGGTCGCTCTGCGTAATAATGTGTAGCAATGTGAAGTGGAAAAGCCCACTCATTGCACCCTCGGAGTTGTCCGTTTGTGCGCAAACTTACTAAAACTCTGAGTTCCTGCGCTTCCAAGAAGCTCTGTGTGAAGCTGGCAGCTCTAAAACTGCATTCTAGGTTTCTAGAAGCTGATCGCAGAAGCTCCAAGGAGAGCTGGCAACTCCAAATCAGACCTGGCAGCTCAGTTTCAAAACTTCTGGAGAATAGCTGCCAGCTCTCTCTGGAGCTTCTGCCTCCTAGAAGAGCTTCTAGAAATTTAGCTTCTAAAACCCCTAGAAGCGCTTCTATAGAAGTGCTTCTAGGATTTCCTAGAAGCGCTTCTAGGATCTGCATGTTTTTGGTTCAAATCTCTCTAGAAGCGCTTCTAGGATCTGCAAGTTTTCCTTCAAGTTGCAATGGCCTTGCCAGTGGTAAAGCCTGAAGCAGGCTCCCTGGTAAATGAGCTGGCAGCCTTTTGTGCCTAACTGTGGGCCTGATGATTTTCCAGCTGACCCAGAGAATGCCTGCTTGAGGCATGCAAGCTTTTTGAAGCTGTTGTTCCAGAAGAATTTGTCAAAGCCTAATGAGAGAAAGGCTGTCTTGAAACCGACTTGGGCAACCTGAGCCCACATGAAGCCAAACAAATGGTGAACACTTTGCGTGAATACAAGAGCTAATTGGGAACTAACAGGATGAGTTTGAAAAATGGTGAGAGGACACCTCCTGTGCTGCTGCAGCTCATAGACATTGTGGCAGGAGCAAAGCCTGAGGAAGGCTCAGTGCCAACGAGGCCTGAAAGCAAGCAAGGCCCAGCAAAGCCTGTGTACAGAAGGCTGAGCAGCAAGACGCCTGAGAAGAAAGCTGTCATCACCATTGCACCAGGCCATGAAGCTGCAGCAGCAATGCCTGGCGAAGGCACTTCTGAAGGCCAGGGCTCAGCAGATGATGCTTCTGTGGTCGGAGTGGCCAGTGCTAGCACAATGGTGATGGATGCTTTGGGGCCTGAAGCCACCAAAAAGCTTGCCACAAAGGCTGCAACCACAGAGAAGCCTGCCACAAAGGCTGCAGCCAAAAGGCCTGCAGCTTGCATGGTTGAAGGGCAAAGGCCTGTAAAGGCAATGAATGCTGAGAGGAATCAGAAGCCTTTGGCTGGGTCAAGGTGACCAAAGCCTGTGAGAAGGCTCAAGAAGAGGTGAGCTGCAAGACACAATTTTGGAGAAGGTGATGGCAATGGCAAAGGCTGACCAAGGCTGAGCTAGTCACCTCCAAGAACAACTTGCTGAAAGAGCACCAAAGGTGAAAGCCTGCACAGGCAATAGAAAATGACAGCCTTTAGGCACAACTGCTGCATGCAGGGGTACAGCCTACAAAAAGTAGGAGCAACAATTGTTTTCGAGAAAAGTGCGCGCAAAAATTTGAATAGGTTCAAAGCAATAGGTTCAAAGACTAACCCTAAAACAGAACCTGCTCAAGCAGCTTGCACGGCGGCTTTTTTTAAACACGAGTTTTCCTGCCAATGCGTGAAAAAGGCATCTTGGAAAGCAGTTGTCCAACATCACCTTGAACCTTTTTTTTGAATGATTTTTTGGGGCTCAGCCTGCATAACTGAGAAAAGCCTGGCAGTGATGAGCTCCAGCCTGACTGGGATGGTCCAGAAGGCAAATGCGTGTAAAAGGCATTCAAAGCGTGTAAGAGGCTCTTAGGTGCAGCAAAAGGCTGCTCTTTTTGAAGTACCGTCCTCAAGGAAGGCTGCTTGTGCAAAAAAGATGAGCCTGCAAGGGAGGGATGGTTGGGTACAAAGACTAAGGTAAAGGTAACCTCTAGGTTTCGAAGGAAGGTAGCACTACCAATTCCAGAACAAAAAAGATTGAAAAGTCAGAAAATGTCAGAAACCCTTATTTAGATTAATAAGGGAAACAACCAAAAAGGTCAGACAATGTCATTTTTTAAATTCCTGTGGAAAGGCGCAGCCATCCAAAAGCTGCCTGTCATCAGCTTTTCTTGACAGCAAATTTTGCTCCAAGCGTCCACGCTCAGCAAAGGTTTAGCAAAGGTTTTTGGAAAGACATGCCTGACACAGAAGAGGCCAGCAACCAAAACTGAGGTGGAAGTGGATGGGCGCCCAGTCAAACAGGAGAAGGACACTCCATAAAGGCCCTCCAAAACCTCAGGCCAGCAGGGCCTGTCTCAGGCCCACTGGCACCTCCAAGCAGAAAGGCTTGGGCAGACATGAAATACAAGTTGAATTCAATGCCTGGAAAAAGCACAATTTGAGAAGTGCAGGAGCAACCAGGAGAAGTGGGAGTTTTACTATAATGTGTTCCTGCTGCACACCATTGCCAGCCAGAAGGCTGTGCACAAGGAATGCCTGGAAAGGCAAACCTCCACCAACACACAGGTGGCGGGGTGGGTGGAGATTGGGAAGTTGCAGGGCTCTGCCAGAGAACCCTGACATTGAAAGGCACTGACATTGATAAGGCTGTGGAAGACCTGGAAGGAAGGCCCCATGAGGTCAAAAGCTGGGCTGCCAGTGGTGTGAAACAAGACCACATCACAAAGGATCTGGCCAGCAAGGTGAAAGAGGAAAATGAAAGCCTGGTTAAGGCTCAAGCTTCAGTTGGTGACTTGCAGGAGAGTGACTTTGAGCATGTAGAGAGAGCTTTGCACTTTGCACACAGTGCCTGACAATGGCATAACGGTGCGTGCTGGAGACCCCAGTGTCAGCTCCCAGACACACCACAGCCTGAGGGTAGGTCTCAAGAAGC
Organism: Durusdinium trenchii; assembly: GCA_963970005.1. Classification (NCBI taxonomy): domain Eukaryota; class Dinophyceae; order Suessiales; family Symbiodiniaceae; genus Durusdinium; species Durusdinium trenchii. Next base: position 948,174 of record CAXAMN010004224.1, read on the forward strand.
AAAGCCTTCAAGCAGGCCATGAGCACATTGGGCAACAATGTGGGCAAAATGAAGATGCTCCCAGAAAGCCTGAAAAAGGCCCCAGACCAAGAGCAAGCCAGAGCCAGTTTGATAGAAATTTGAAAATTGAACGCCAAATTTGGCACCAGCAGTCCAAGTGTCACTGAATCCTTGGAAGCATTGAAAAAGGAGCGCGACCTGCGACAAAAAAGCCTGACAATAGCTCTTGCACCACACGGGATGTGGGCAAAGAATGCTGGCGCCCACAGCTGTAAAAGTTGAAAAGCCAGCGCTTGGCTCTGGAAACCGAAGCTATCTCCAAGGATGAAGATGACACTTTCACCTGGGGGGGCACAACCTGCTTGAGCACATCATTGATGAAATCTCACTGGGAGCCAACCCCAGAGATTCCTGGAACTATAGAGATGAAACCTTTGCTGGGCAGATTCAAGCCTTATTCTATAGAAGGGGTGGCCTGCATTCCAGAAAGTGAAAAGGTCTTGCTGAAATGGATGGCATCCAATCCTGTCCTCACATTGAACCAGGCTGCCTCTTCCATTGATTGTGCCTGACCTGGGCACAATGCCTGCTACCAGGCACATTGTTACTGGTGCTCAAAGAAGCAATATGATCACTCCACACCCTGTAAATCATCTATATTTCGGCTCAGAAAATCTTGCAGCTCCAAATCTCTGTGAGTCTTTGTGTTGGTTGTGTTGGAAGCTCGCATGCACTCCCACATCCCCATTCCTAGAAGCTCCTAGAAGCGCTCGCTGTAGTCTTCATTGCACCGGCTCTGATGCGTAGCTGGTCTGGGAAGCCTTTGGTCTAATTCTTTGGAAAAACCTACGCTGTTATGTTGCTGCATAGAGCAGCCAGTCGTACATTAATGATAACGTCACCATGATGTTTGTGTTTTTTTTGGTTGGTACAGCATCAAATAAGCACAGTGCTGGTACAGTCGTGAAGTGGATGAAAGCACGCTTCGCAGCTGGGGCACCTTCTGGCTACGCGACTACTTCAGTCTGGAGAACAGACTTTACGGAGGGGGTGTGTGAACGACGGCGCAGCTGGTTTGAGAGCCACGCGCGTTCCCCCACGGTATTGATCTGTGATTTGTGCTTGTTCCGTGTTCCAGAGATCTTGATGGAGCAGATGTTTGCTTCGAAGCGCGGCAAGCGAGCTCATCACCTTTAAGGAGGAGGCAAGCGAGCTCATCACCTTTAAGGAGGAGCGCGCATGACATTGTGAACATCTCGTTCACACTGACTATGGGGGGCCAAAACGTGCACCAAGATCCGTGCTGCAGAATGTGTTCGATCAATAGCGGGTGCAACACCATGCTGACAACGTTTCCTTACAACTCTCCTTCTTTGTTTAAACGCTCGCCTGGCATCATTTTGTGTGTTTTTACTGATTCACCTTCACACCCTAGAGTCCTAGAGGCGCCAATGAAGTGCAATAAAGCAGCTAATCAGAGGAAGCTTCTGCAAGATAGCTCTGAATGACCATGCAGAAAGAATATGCAAGGCGTTATCTTCTAGGCACAGCTTGGCTGTTGAAGCAAGAGAAGCCAATCGATGCCAATCGTTTCAGCTTACTTTCTGGACGATGGGCAAAAGCTGGATAGAAGGGTGAGTTAGAGAGAGAGAGAGAGAGAGAGAGAGAGCGACACAGAGAGAGAGAGAGGGAGACAGAGAGATAGAGGAGCATAGCGCGTTTGGAGCGTGACTGTGCAGGCTTTGGTCTTGCAAACCATTCTGGTTACCAAGTTGGTGTTTTTGCTTGTTGCAGTGTCGGTTGGATGAAGCTCCAAAGAAAACCGTACTTGAAAGAACGGATGGCCATACACGACGTTGCTGCGGTGACCAGGGTCAGTTTCATCATGAATAGCTTTGTGCATATTATTTCCTTCTGTGTGTAGCGTGCTGCAGGACCTTCAGAGATCCACGTGGATCTCTGGCCCTGCGATAGAGTGTAGAAACGATCAGCAGCAAGGCTCCAGACCAAAAAATATGCGGGAGCACGAGGGGTGAAAGTGCCAGCGGTGCTAGAGATATGTTGACGCAGCGGTGGCCTTTTGAAGAGGTGAGAATGCGCACGACTATTTGTAGCATGTCTTTTGTCACCATGTTGTTAGATTGTGGTTGGAATCCTACACTTTACTTGTTTGCTTGCTTTGCTTGCTTGTTTGTTTGTTTTTGTCTGTCTGTCTGTCTGTCTGTCTGTCTGTCTGTCTGTTTGTTTGTTTGTTTGTTTGTTTTTTGGGTTTTGTTTTGTTTTGTTTGTTTGGTTGGTTTGTTTGGCCTGTTTGTTTTGTTTGTTTTGTTGTGTTGTGTTTTTTGTTTGCTCGTTTGCTGGGTTGGTTTTGGCTTACTTTTGCCCCACCTGTCAGGTGAGGATTGTGTAAGATTTTGTGTCAGCCCCGTCTCATCCTCCGCCTCCTCCTTCTCCTCCTCGTCGTCATCCGCCGGACCTCAACCACGACTATCCACGCCCAGTGTTCCCTGCCCGACCTCAACCACGACCGTCCGCGCCCGGACCTCAACCACGACCATCCACGCCCAGTGTTCCCTGCCGAGCTCAACCACGACCATGCGCCCAGTGTTCCCTGCCGGACCTCAAGTGCGAGCTCCAGGCCTCCAGGCCCAAGTGTTCCTTGCCGGACCTCTACCACAAGATACAACCACACTTCGAACTTGGATTTTCAGTTAATGCAAGTATCACGTTGGGAAGAAAGGCGAAGAACCGCAGGGCGCAAAGGTCAGTGAAAACAGTATGGTTTAACTTTGTTTGCAGTGGCACTCGAAAAGACGATCGGACACTCAGCGCGGCTGCAAGTCGGCTGTAAGGCTGCGGTGGGTTTGTGGGATGTATCATGAAGAACCATGAAAACAAACAAGGTCAATTGGACAGCTTGTTCAACCGTTAAAGCAGGTACACATCCATGGCCAGTGGATGCTTCCCTCTCTGATGCCTAGCTTCGTTGGACAGAGTAGCATCAGAGAGCTCTGTCCCCCTGCCTGTGTAAAAGTGGTGGGGTAAGACCCTTTGTCCAGGGTTTGACGCACACAGATCGCCGCATTCGGCGCTTTTTCAAGACTCCCCCTACCGTTGAACCAGTGGACGAAAACCTTTTTGCCCAGGGGTGGACACACACACACACACAGAGCCGTTTTCGGCGCGGTCAAAGTAGTAGTAAGGCCAGGGGCCTCCAGTAGCGTCCTGACTCCCAGAGGAACATTTGTACAAAAAGCGCCAAATTGTTGGCGCAACGAAGAACTAGTAGACACCTAAAAAGCCTTAGAAAGACCGAAGAAGCAACGAAACAAGAGCAGACTAAGAGGGCAAGAAAGAAGAGTAGGGTAGTTACGAGGCCCACTTAGTTAAACGAAAGTAGAAGGCGAGCGGGACATTCGTCTTAAACCGCCCGGGTAGCTAGCAATAGCTAGGAGAAACAGAAGGAAAGGCACCAACACACAAGTGTGTTGAGTGCGATTTCCTTCTGTTTCCCGAGTAGCGGGTGGGATAGCAACGGAGGCCTGGGGGGGGGGGGTTGTGCGCATGATGATTTCATCCGGCCTGTGAATACTTAGCAGCGCAGGCATGTGAATACTTAGCCGTCATGTATTCCGAAATCTGAACTGAAAGTTGAAATCCGATGTATTCTTCAAGAAACCGTTTTTTGGCCCGGCGGCCAGTGTGGCAGTTGATTCTGTGAGGGTGTCGGTGCCTTCCTGTGATGTTCCAGTGATCGGTGGAGCGTTGGGGTGGTTGCTTTCCCATTCAAAAACAGCGCCCCTGTGAAGGGGATCACACTCAGCACCCGAGTGGGACGGCTGAGCAGGACACACTTCGAACTTGGATTTTCAGTTAATGCAAGTATCACGTTGGGA
>CAXAMN010004224.1:952849-969285 GCA_963970005.1 Durusdinium trenchii
ACAAACACGCAACCACAAACACAACCACAAACACACAACCACAAAAACAACCACAAACACACAACCACAACCACAACCACAAACACAACCACAAACACACAACCACAAATACAAGCACAAACACAGCCACAAACACACAACCGCAAACACATCCACAAACACACAATCACAAAGACACAACCACAACCACAACCACGACTACAAACACACCATCCCAACCACTACCAGTACCACAAACACAATCACAAACACACAGCCACAAGCACAACCACAAACACAATCACACAGGCACAAACACAACCGAAAACACATCCACAAACACACAATCACAAACACACAGCCACAAACACACAAGCACAAACACAACCACAACCACAACACAGCACACAACTACAACCACAGCACACAACCTGAGAACCCACAAGCAAAATCGAGAACTACAATACTCACGACCATTGCAACATGCTCCTCACTATGGCATCAAGACAAATGATTGAAGTGTCATGGTGGGGATCACTCGAAGTAAAGTATGTTTTGTTTGTTTGTTTGGTTTGGTTGCTGGTTTGTTTGTTTGGTTGGTTATTTCTTTGTTTGTTTCTTTGTTTTTGCTTTGTTAGTTCTTTTGTTTTGCTAACAGACGTGTCCAACCACAAACTTAATCACACACAGAGCCTCTGCGTCACATGGTACTGTGGAAGCAAAGAGCAAAAAGAGACCATCATGTAGAAGACTGTCTACAGAGACGTTATTAACGCGCCCCCCCCCCCCACCCCGTCCCAACCACAAACTTAATCAGACACAGAGACTCCAACAATAAGTTTTAACGTAACCAGAAAGTGAGCATCTGTGTTCACTAACCTCACCTAGCTACATGTCATGTACACATCACATCAACTCAATTTGTGTGTGCGCAGGTGAGCTAAATCTGTGTGCGCGGGCAAGTATGTGGTACCAGGCACAGTTTTGTATTTGTCTAAATCGATGCGTGCACATATGAAATCATCCTGTGTGTGCAGGTGAGTGGTGTTTCAAAAAACATGCGGTGGGTACATGTGAGCTAATGTTGCGTGCGCAAATGAGGCGCCGTCCCTTGACATGCGTCAGACTGACGCTGGTGGGTTCACTGAAGAGGATAGCAGTTTCTAGAACAAACATGAACATCTGATTCAATGATTGTTCAAGTGAGGGCATTTCTAAATCTCCCCCCAAAGACGGGTAGAACGGTAGAACTTAACTTATAGTAAATTAGACCACCTAGTTTGTGACTACTGAACCCCTTGGGGAAATTGATGTGCTATTATGTGAGTGTTCTGCGTTCCTGACTTTGGGCGTGTAACCGCATCGGCCTGGCCAAACGGCAGTGTAACCGCCTCGCCCCGTCCGTTCAGGCAAGAAGCGAAGAGTGGGAGTCGGCGCCTGGCTGGCCTGTTGACCACAAAAAACAAATCGAACGGAAGATGGACCTTCAGTTGACAGTTGACCTGCCTCCTCCCCGTCCTTGTTTTTGGTATTTTAGTGTTTGTCGCCTTGATAATGATGTTGTTCTGAACATTTCTGAGCACTTGAAATTCCCAAAGATGTGTTAATTTTACTTTTTGAGAGCGCCCCAACAAATGGGCGATAAGACATGAACATATTGGAGGTGACTCATGGAACAAAGCTACAACATTTGCGTGTTCAAGCGTTCATAGACAAACTTAAGTTTATCATTCTTCGGCAGGATCAGAGGGTTTCCAACCTTTTCAATGTGGATCAAGGCCCTTCGATTTCTCCCGAAATGAAATGACAGAGGGACTGGTTTTTCCTCTCTCAGGCAAACGTCCTTTGCAATGGGAACCTTTTCTGAAGAGGAGCGCAGTGTCATGTGGTTACAACCATGAAGGGTCGATGTAGGCAAATGTTCAGTCCCATGGATGGACTGCGGCATATGCATTTAAAAGCAACAAAACATTTGGCCATTGTACAGGTAGTTTAAAGGCTCGTTTTGAACCATGGGAGGTAGAACGTTGATCAATAGAGCCTCCTCACCTCCGGAATGGTTTTACATCTCCAGGAGTATCTCCAGGTCATCTACCATCTACATGTTTTGGGGGTGCAATGGCGACTGACTTTGTGTGTGCCCATTGCATTCGGTCATCCACAAAGGTCCCTTTGCGGGCCCATGTGTTCATTCATCGAATCAGGATTCAGGATTCAGGGTTCCGGATCCAGTGACACATGAAATGACATCTGGGCCACGTCTTTAAAATGGCGACATGAAATGAGATTCACATGGGAGTTCACATGGGTGACACGTGAATCTCATGTTCTGAATCTCACATGGTGACACATGGGAGATATACAAAGTAGTGAATAAGATCCAGAAACCAACGGTGTTCTTTCGTGTTCTTCTTTAAAGGAGTCCGGACCGAGTCCCTCCCCGCCAGGTAGCCGCTCGCGGCGAGGCAGCGGCAAGAGATGGGCCGGCAACAAAAGTGGAACTCCAAAGGATCTGGGTCTGTAGAGTCTATCTGAGACCCTTTTTCATATCCCAAACAGTCCATGCAACTGCCATATAATTGGGGTTGGTTTTGGGGGGTCAATGTATGGCAGTCCTATGGCACTCCCATGGAGTGTTTGGGATATGACAAAGGGTTTTGCACTCCAAATACTAATCAAGATTCTACTTACCCTTGGGCTCCTGGCCCATCTCAGGTGACCGGTGGTCTTCGACCCCGGCACCCCCACCCCTGTCCCATCGAACCGAAACGGAGGTTGGGCCAGGAGCCCGGTTCCGCCCTGAAGATCGGATGAGCCCAAGAAGAGGGGTTCCGGGACTATGACGGGGGTGGGTGGGGTACCCCCCCTATGGGGAAGGACTGTGAGGTGCGGAGCAGAGCGCAAGGTGTGTGACGCAACGATGTTCTTTTTTCGGACGTGGTCTGTCCGTTGCAGAAATGACATCCCCTGTTCGCGAAGCAGGCAGAACCATGCCGAACGAGGGTCCGGCCTTTGCAGATGGAGAGCGGTAGCTGTGGTGTAGCTGTGATCCCACCTAGCGAATCACGGTGTTTTTTTCGTCAAGTCATTCGGCTTTAGGAGTCTAGAACCAACTCAATAAGCCAACAACTCATGGGGCGGTGTTCAAGGTGTGTTTTCTCGAGCTGTGAGTGGTGCCACAACCATATAGTGCTGTGCACATGTGGAGGTCAACTGCAGATGCACCTATGAAGGTTGGTACACAACGTGGAATGACAGGGATTCAGCCTACGTGAGAAGAGGCTTTATACACCAGAGACATCAGCTGTGATGCTTGAGCAGCCACAACTGGAAAGCTGCATGTTTGTACTTAGGACCAACTAATACCCTCCACCTATTAAAACACGGCACCCCCTGTTAAGAAAACCTCGGGCGCATTTTTGTTAAATCGGGGTCCCTGAAAATCGGGGTTGTCCAAAACCGTTATTAAACTCGTATCAAAAATGGAAAAACATACCTCCAGATCGAAGGGTCTTCCTTTTCACCTTACAAAAACCTTCATTAAGATATAGTGATTCTTCATTAGACTAGCAACTCGACTAGCAACTAAAACTTTCGAAAGGTGAGTCCGTGCCATTGGTGTAAACGCAATGTGTCATGGTGGATAGACAGGGTGGACAGAGGTGGGCAGTTAGGGGTTGTTTTTGGAACCTAATCAAGAACTCCACCAAAATCGGCCATGTTGGTAGTTTAGTAGCGCCCTGTAAACAGGGCGGTAATTCAAGAAACATAGGGGTTCCGACTCGACATGAGCTTTTTTTTAATAGGGGGTACGTTTTTAAATAGGTACTCGGGATTATTTTCAGGTTGAGAAAGCCAGAGGCAGGGCTTTGGCAGCTGAAGAACAAGCCCATGTGAGTACATCACAGCTTGTTCTGGTCCTTGCAGCAAAGCCCAAGTCATCCACCAACAAGAGCAGCAATGTGGAATCAGACACCCTCAAACTCCCATAAAAGCTTACAAAAGAGGGTCTGGACAATGAAAGCGTGCTCTTCCAGGTGGCTATGACATACGTTCAAGCAACAGGTTCTGCCATCTCGGTCGTGCCCAAGCCATGGGCTAAGATGCCGGAATGTTCCATAACATGGCGATCAACCGCCAGTTCCTTCCGAATGCGAGAGCGGACCTCGCTGATGAATCACCTCCAAATCGCTCGGGCCGCGGCTGGGCGCCGACTCTTCCCGTCCGGAAGAGTCCGGTCGTTCCAGGCCGAAGCCGCAGTAGCAGTAGTCGCTCCCACCGGCGAAGAAGATCTTCGCGCAGAACGGAACGCCAGGCGGGTGCAGAATGCGTTGGTGTCGTTGGTGGCGTGGGTTTGGAGCTGGATGGGAGGTGGATGACAGAAGACTTGCAGAAGATCACCATATTCATAGTTGTTTTGGCCGGGGGAAAAATATTCAGATCTTTTTAAGAAGATAAACACCTTGGATCTGGAACCCCAATTAATTACACGACAATGATGTTCATCACCTTTTAATAGATGGTTTTCTTTTGGAAGATCCAGACTGGAATCCGCACTGGCAAGGTCCACGTATTGGATTGACATCACCTTTAATGGTTGCCCAAACACATGTAAACTCCGTAAAATCCAAGTTTAGGTTCAGACCCAGTATCGTGTTAAACAGTTAAACACTGTTGCACATGATCTAAATCTCCAGACTTCTTTGTTTTCCGCATCGGTCCATGTCCCATGTCCCACCGAACCCTGTTTGACGCATCGAAACCGGAGACCCTGCGGTGCCTGCACCGAAATCGGTGCAAGGCGACAGATGGTGACGTTTGGTGACGTGAAGGTCACAGTATACCTGTAACAGGAAAGGTAACAAAACAAGTATCATCACAATTATATCATCTATTTTGGAACAATGGCGTGCAACTGAAGCGGAAAAACATCCACGTGGTTTTCTCAGTGGTTTTGTACTATAGGTCCATCTAAAGTCCTGTGTCCTATGCAGGAAAACAATGGAGCTTTGCACATGCAAAGGATGCATTAAACTGAGTTCATATGCTGTTTTACGTTTTGAATTTAGGAAGACCTTACAAAGCAGGGGACTCTAGACTAAGGTCTCATTTGTGAGAAAAGAAGCTAGGAATGAATTCCTCTAAGATTGGAAACTCGAAGGTTGGTGTCATGTTTTCATTGGCCTCCCAAAAACCTGAGCCCCCGCAAGACATGATCCTCCCAAAGAGGAGAGGCTTTTTTTCCCTGACGGTTCAGTCGCCATTCGCAGGCGGAAGCTCCACAGGCGCGTTGACCGCGTTGACCGGGTCATTTGGGGCAGCCAATGGCCGAGGGGACGGAGGGTCAGGAAGGCCAACAACACCACCCGAAGAACAATGTATACCAGCAGTCACAAAGGGGTGCTTAATGGAGGTTAGGGGTGCCCATTATCCACTCACTTAGGGACTAAACACCACCCCTTTGTGACTCCTGGTATATGCAATGTACATACCTGGACCTTCAAAGGGGTCTCCTGGCTGGAGATCCCGGATAGTGTAGGGGCTTCCAGCCAGGTGACCCCTAAACGAAGGTGCTGGTATGCCATATAAAGCTTCATAATGAATGCAGCGTCCAAGTCCGATTCGGCCAGAAGGAGGTCCTTTACCTCGGAGCTGGTTGGTTCGTCGGTCCTTCGAAGCGGGTCCTGCGGGCTTCGGAGTCCGACGTGGAAAAAACGCAGAAAGACCCTCGTTTTGGTGCCTTCCCGGAAAGGAGGTTTCCCTAAGAGAGGGCCTCGAGGACATAGGGTCCGGACCAGGGCCCAAGGAACAAGAAGTGGACCCAGATGTGAGCCTGGACCCGAACCCGAACAAAGCAAAGGGGTTTGGGTTTTGAACCTATATAGGTTTTGAGGGACTGGGAAAGGGCTGTGACCGGAGCGTCCGGGTAGGAAGGGTGGGAGATCTTTTAGAAGGTATTCCCAGTCTTCCGTCCAATGATCACGAATAGTAAAAGTTCTTCAGACAGAGAGAACTGAATGCGAAGCGACTTCTGTCGCCTTCAACGATGATTTAAAGAACGTTGACCTGGTGTTGTAGTCTAAAAATCCTTAGGACAACAATGCGTCTTCTAGTCAAAAATGCAATTCAACCAATGTTGACCAGGAATCCTAGGGCATACCTTGCTACACTTCGCCCTTCGCCCGGTCTTCGGTCCATCTTTTTTCGGGTACCCCGGGCATCCGCCAGGGCTACCCAGGCGCGTGGAACTGCAAGAGTCTGCGTTGGGATGGTTTGGGTTGCTTTTGGTGATTCTCAGAGAAGGACATCATTACGCAGTTGCACTTGCACTATTTGCTTGAAGTTGTGACAAGCGGTGAACACGATCCGATGCGATCAGACATGACTAGGTCAGAGGACGGAACCAAGCCAAGCGCTACTTTCAACCCTTTTCTAAGCCAAGAGCCTGATTTGCCAGGGATTCCGGGGGCTTCGTTGATCGTTCTTGACGTGGCCAATTCACCCAAGACTGAGAGGAGCATGACATGTCGCCCCAAAACTTGGCACACCGAAGCCGTGTTCAGTTGAGAAACCAACTTGGCCTTTTCCAAGCGCTTAATTGAAGTTTAATGTCTTGAATTGGGCACCTGGATAAATTTGAAGGTGGGTGGCTTGTAGATCAGGAAGGTCTATGGACATGTTAAGTTGGTGGAAATAGTGATTCAAAGCTGGCCCAACAAATTAATATTTGTTTTTATTGATTGACATGACATGCTGGATCCAGTTACCACTATTTTAATAGAAACCAGTGGATCCAAAGACCCAGACACCGTAGACCTAGAAATGTTGCATCTTTCGTCAGCTCAAGTTGCCATCTGTTTGTGCCAATTATTTCCCCTATGCTGTTTGATGTTTTCTTTCCTAAACATTTGGCATATAGATATGTTTTTGCTGATGCCATTTGCTTGGGAATCCTTGTATATATATAAGAGTAACTGGGATCCACTGGGATGTGTCTTTTAAACAACATATGCAAGGCTCATCGGCGCCAAAGCTACATGATGCTCTTGGCGATCCAATTTGGTTCGACAGATCTGCAGTAGGTTGCAGCTTGGATTGGGTCGATCTCTGCCCTGAGGTAGTGAGCCACCAGCGCAAGGCCGTTTGTGTGGTGTCACGTGCTACGGGGGCGGTCGACTAGGCAAGTGTCCAGGTCAGTCCATGGTCACCTGTTCAGTCATGCAGAGAATGTTGGATTGGGGTATCAGTTGTTACACTGATAACAACAGATACTACACTTGCACTTGATCATAGCCAAAAGGCCGAGAAGGTACGGTTTGGGGCACTTCATCATATGAACCTAGTTATTTTTGAGTACAAATTAGTTTCATATGACAAAGTTTGACCAACTTATTAACATTAGTCCCTTTCATTCTTTCATGATGTTTATGGATATGAAATCATGGACTCAAAGGAAAAAACACATTATCCGCCATCTATTCTATCATGTGTTTTTGGTTTGCATTTCGATCGTTTCCTTTGCAAAACAATCTTGGACCCCTTTCCATCTTTCAGACTGCCGTTCTTCCCCAGGTGCGCCACCCCATGGGCGGCCGCCACCGGGTGGGTGCGCCGGCCAAGTGGGTCAAGAATTTTTCCATCGGCTCGAGCATGACCTGGTTTTGGAGCGCTTTGGGGGGTTGTGATGGTGATATTCTCGGTTCCAGAGCGGACCACCAGAAGATGTTTTAAAACGTTAAGTTATCCCGTTTGTTTGAGGGGAAATCCAAGATGACCGTAAATCTGCCTGAAGAGACCATGGAACAACTGCTTGAATTTTGTTCACGGGATGCTTAATGTATAGATCCACAAGTAGTAAGTAGTGTAGTGTATAGTGTGATGTGTTGTAGTTTTGTTGACCCATCCCAAACAACATACAGGAATCCACAGCAACTGTCCAAAATCAAACAGTCCAGGGATTTAGACATTTGGCTGGGTGTCTTTCTGGGTGGTGAAGCCTGAAAAAGACGACAGAGGGTGTGTACCGGAACATATTGGAATAGGGTGTTATGTGGTGTTTCCTTCTCCCGCGGGGTCAATCTGGTGTTTTCCTCATACACATCCAAGTGTTCCATACGTGCGTATATCCCCTAGGGTTCCAACCACCTCCGTTTCGAAGATGGGACAGGGGTGGGTGCCAGGGGGGTCTAACCACCGAACCTGAGGAGATGGGCCAGGAGCCCTAGGGATCCACATACCCAGTTGATGTTTGTCTTGATCATCAGGGACTGAAACTTTGAGAGTGAGTGCCTGGCACTCACTGACGGCAGGAAACAGCGACTGTTGACCGAAGGAATTAGATCCGTGTATATTCCATATATACAGAGGACAGCAATGTGGATATTTACCTACATTGAGCCCATGTTCAACCACCCCAATGTAGGTATATAAATATTCCATTCATGGATTGTCGGGCACATATACATATCCCTACAAATTCCAACGATCTGTTTTCCAGGTAATTGGGCTGGGTGCCAGGAGGTCAAGTACCTTTTGAGGTGGGACAGGAGCCCCTGTCGGTCCAGTCACAAAAACTGCATGTTTCTGATAGATTTTTCAGCGATCGAGTAGTCTGGTCACTGTCATCCCTGTCATCGTGGCTCCAGTCTAGTTCAGACTTCAAGTCTGAATCAGACAGTCAAGCCCTGTAGGTTTCAAAAGGTGGCTAGGGTGGGGTTCGGAGGATTTTTCATGGATGTGTTTTTTTTGCCCTGTAGAAAGTACTTCAGGAGTCACCTTGAGTACTTCCACAAGTCTCCACCTTTTTCATCTAGCGGCAGTGAGCAGTCTGTGGTCACCATCGATCTACGTCCACCGAGCGCGACAGCAGAACTCAGGCCCTGAAACCCCCTGGGTTCGGTGGGGTCGATTGCGGCAAATGGCCGGTTGGGTGATGCGGTGTTTGTTTCTTCTCCCCTTTTGGTCAGAGAAACTTCCACCAAAACAACACCTAATTAACGCTTTTGAGAGGAGTCAGCAAATCTAAACCTGCTTTTGAAAGCTACCCACTCAGTGGATCACCTCATTGGTTTCCCCATGTTCCCCATTGAACAAGTACACATTGAGAAAGCTTAGAAAATCAACTGAGTGCGTCAGCCCCCACTAAAACAGATTACAAGCCCATAAATCTGAGGCCCCCTAAGCCTAAGGGGTGTCTAATGGCTCTAAGTAGACCTTTTCTGGGGTGTCCATGGAAACCACCCCCTCTCCGCCGTACCTAGGTACGACGGTCCGCCTCCACCCCACCGTCCCCCGGGACCGTTCGGGGCCGAGGGGTCGGTGCGCAGGATCTATCGGTCGGTTCGGTGTGTTGTTTGAAATGACAGCCAGCAGTCACAAAGGGGTGCGATCTATGGAGGTTAGGGGTGCCCATTATCCACTCACTTAGGGACTAAACACCACCCCTTTGTGACTCCTGGAGGATTTTGTTTCTTTTGTCATTTGTCTTCATGGGCCCAGATGGAAAGCACGAATGGTCGGTCAACGAGGTAGGGATGGTGGAACCACCCGAACTGGGTGGTGCTGACATTGTAGCAAAATATATATATATACATGACACATTTTTTTCTGTATGATATCTATAGTATTGCTGTTATATAATTAATTAAGGCATATTATATATATATATATATAGATTTTCACAGGTCTAGTGCCTCCACAGCCACTCCTTGCAAGTGCTCCAGCAAGAACCCTTCCAAGTTTCATGCATTTGGGTGCCTTCCTTCTTTTGGACACCTTGCATGCTCCATTAGCCAGAAGCGGCGTCATGATGTTGGAACTGAGATCTACACGTTTGGGGCCAAAAAAGAACTGAATCAAAGCAGGGCGATTTCCGGTGATTTCCACATGGCCGATGTGGCTGAGGCCTTATGATCATCCACCAGCGCATCCAGACGGCTATCCGCCACCCCACGGCTATCCGCCACCCCACGGCTATCCGCCGCCGCACGGCTATCCGCCGCCGCACGGCTATCCGCCGCCGCACGGCTACCCCCCGCCACCGCACGGCTATGGCGGCTACGAGCACCCGCCGCCAAGCTACCCGCCACCGTACGGTGGATATGGGCCACCACCACCTGGGTATGGGCCACTCCCTCATGAGGGAGGCCATCCGCCACCACATGGACATCCACCAGGAGGAAGAGAGATCGGGTGAATGGGGGAGATCGGGTGAATTGGGGGGTTGGTGTCCCAGAACTTCTGGTGAACTGTCAGTAAAAGGGTCCGAGTCCCTCCGAGTTTCACGGTATGCAGATGCTGATAACGGTTTGTTCAAAGTAGGAGAGCACTTCAAATTGAGATTTACAAGTCTTTAGCTAATAGCTTGCAGGTGGCATACCCGCTCAGTGATCATGGGTTGGTAGGGACATGACCGATTCGATGTCATATTCTGGGTTCATGTTGATCATGTACTTATTTAATCTTATTTATTGTCATTATGCATGTGAGGTGTGAATTTCTGATGGAGGCTTTTGGGGGACGGTGGACACACACCGGTTCTGTAGTCCAAACCTGGAGGCTCCGAAACCTTTGGTGACATCACCGGCTCTCACAGCATCTCAGAGCTCTCGGGTTCGTGTGGGGGATGAGAGGCAAGATCGACTACTTCGAAACTCTGCCCATAGGGATCCACATGCCTTCTCAGGTTCGGTACGACTGGACCCTCCAAGCCTACATACAAGTGTACCCAATCAACTTCTCAGGTTCGGTTTGTGGATCCATCATAGGGTTTGCTTGCCCGCATTTTGATTGGTCAACCAAGGTCCCCCGGTGTTGAGCCATTACCATGTTGAACGCTCAGTTTGTTTTGTTGTTGTTGTTTTTCACCAGAAGCTGTTTTAGTCTCCAGGTCGAGGAGTGACTTGGGGAGCGATATGCCCACAGGCTGGGGAGTAGGACACCCCAGTCACCAGTCATCAGTAACCCGCCGTCTTCGCGCCTGAAGACCGAAACACCGAAGACCAGGACATGATGACATTGATGAAAGGACCACTCACATGGCTGGACAATAACAGCTATACTGTTCTACTGCAGTCAACTGGTATCTAAGACTAAGATCGTCAAAGCACCTTCTTCCTTGATGCCGACATAAGCTGACGTGGCATTGGACCATCGGAACAGCCTTTTTAGTTGCAGCGTGAGACTCACAAGTAAGTTGTCCAACATCGCTGCTTGCACGACCTGGCTATCGTCCATGGAGCGCGAAGCGCATCATGGAGCAGCCACGATTGCAAGATGCTCCTGGCATTGTGTCTTGGTGAGCGTAGATCGGTTTGTGGATTAAAGAAACCAAACGAATGGAGCTAGAAATCTGCTCAAGTCCTAATTATAGGTGATAGTTTTAGAAGAGGTTCTCTAAGGTTCTCTAAAGGATTTGGCAGTTGAGCCAGGAGTTTTGAGGGCATGAGCTCGAATCTAACTTCTTAAAAGAGTGGAGCACAGTGGGGTCAGAAAGGATTTTGTCTCGTGTTCTGACATGTTGTTATTTTTCCAAGACAACTTAATCGTTGTGATTTGTGATGATTTCCGACAGCTGCCTGTAGACCCATCAATATCCATCAAAACGGAGATGTTCTTGCTCAGTGGGCTGTGGTCTCACTTTACTAGCACTTCATGACACTATTTCAATTCACGCATCACACGGTTTTTACTCTCAGGTCTCAATACCATCCGTACTGTATGGCCTTCAAATTGTGTACATAACCATAGATCATGTTTTGACATATGCCCAGACTTTTTACATGTAATTAGGGTCACGTAGGTACTCCTAAGAATGACCTATCTTGAAGCTTGTTTGGGACAGATGTGGGGATGGGTTAAACCTGGAGCCCTGGTCCACCATCTAGCGAACGATGTTCACCCCAGATGTTTTGTTCATAACAAGCGAACGATTCTTCCCAGACCATCCATGGGACTGCCATGCTCACCTGACGCCTTTTCAACCAACTGCTCGGTAAGTATGCCAGACCCATGGTGTTTGGGAGACATGGACGGTCTGGGCTCCGAAGATTGGCGTGATGGCAACGGATGTCCTTCAACCCGTGCAGAGGGAAGGTGAATTGATCGATGTTTGTGAGACGCCTGGTGCTCGAATTCAAGCAAGATGTATGCAATGGATCATACTCGTGGATTCTATTTATATACTATTTATATGTTGTAGTTATTTAATACATTTTAAGAAACCTATAATAACACTTCCTGAAATCAAATCTTAGCTCAGAATTTGGAATGTCCCATTCTTTTGGATGTCCATGTCATGTCAAATTTAAAGGTTCTTTTTGACCAATTCCAGACTGTTCCCTGCAGGTGGTCCTCTGAGTCTTACCCAGGTGGTCCTGCGGCTCCCCGCTCGTGCGAAACCCGGCGATGCAGAAGTCAGCTCCCTGCGCAAGCATGGGCTCCAAGCTCCGTGCGACGCAGAAGGCCACCGACGGAGATGGTGGTGGTGAACAGGGGTGTCGCGGAGATGCCGGAGTTGGATTTTTTCAAGCATCAACCACGCAAATGCAACGACTGGGGCGTGAAATGAACTGTACCGTTTGGCCTTTTGGTGCCCTTCAGCTGGAAAAGTGATGGAAAGTGGATAGCATTTTCAGGGAGGGTAAGGTTATTTGGTAAAGGAGATGCCGTTGGAAAACCGCGAACGAGCCAGCTGGACTCGGTGTGTCAGAGGTTTCTGGGTCTGACGATTGGACCAAAAAGATCTCTCGAATTGGATCGCTCCGTTTCTTCGCTCCGTTTTTCGCCCCGTTTTTCAGTACGACCTCACCGATACCCTTCATCTTCGACCATCAGCAGGAAGGTACCTGGACCCTAGGAGGAAGATTCTTTGTGGATGAATACCCTTCATGGGAAAGACGCGTACTTTCTTTTTTCAAAGTTCCTCAAGCAAATCCAAGATCTAAGTGGGTGTCCTTCCCAGGGATGTTTGAGAACCACACACTGATTCGGCGCATGGAACTACAGCCATGGCACCAGTTGGGATTACTAAGCATCCAGTACTCTTGAGATCCATCCAGTGAGTGGATAAGCAGCCCGTCCCTACCTTCCAACAGGCAATGTTTCTTCGATTAATTACCCGAGGGTTTGGCTTCTTGAAGGGCTTGAGAACCACACGGTTTTGTTCTTCTTGGATTTTCCCTCTGGTACTGACATGTATGGCATGAATTGTTCAACCATGACCAACCGATAATGCCCACCGTCATATTCATCAAAAAGCATCTATATGGTTGAATAATATTTCAACCCCCATTAGTGGAGGTGTTTATCTCTGTCAGGCTTTGATTCACCAAGCGTTTGCACCCAAGTGCACCTACAACTCCCCTTCAGCCTCGCGCGAGGCTGGACCACCTTGAGCGATGGGAGTCGTTTGGGTTTCGTTTGCCTTGCTCCTCCCAGCAGCGCCTCCTCTCCGGCCGAAGCCTTGCTCGAGCCGCTCGCAGCTGTTTACAAAGACCACGCAACGGGGGGTAGCTGAGACATGATATCCCTATAGCTTCAAGTCCTGTTCAAAGGAAAGTTGGTGTTGTAGTCTAAATTCCTCAGTAAACTATGGTTGTTCTGGTTAAACATGTTCAAACTATTAAATCAATGGTCGTTGGAATCCTAAGGATCATTTCATTTTTTGGGGTGAGGTAAGAACTCCTCTTCCTTTAGAGGTCTTTAGACGTCACAGAAAGCCCACCTCCGTCAATGTCGATCGTCCACCAGCTCAGGTGCCGCAGACGGGTCGAGCAGTTTTTGCAGAGCGGAGGTTGGTAGCTTGACCGAGGGTGGAGAACACACGGAAGAACACAGGAAAGTCATCAGACGCTGAAGGAGTTTTCTTTTGGCTACTTGGTGGGTGAATGTGTGTGGGTGCACGAGGTGCTGTTTGCATTCCTTGCCAAACTCAAGAGCAAAGCAAGTTCTTCAGTGTTTTGCCTGGTGTTGATGTGATCTGGTGGAAACTGGATGGCTCCTGCATGCCGCCACGGGACCTGTGTAGGCACTTGGTGCTTTGTCTGTCAGGCGCATTCATGCCTTTTCAGCCATGACTTTGTGGACATCATGGCTAAAACAAAGTATGATATGTATACCAGGACCCTCCAAGGGGTGTCTATTTATAGCCCCTTAGCCGTTAAGTGTCCGTTAACCACCCCTTGAAAGCCCTGGTATAGCTTTGATATGTTTTCATGCTGTGCTCAGGAAAGACTGTGGCTTGCAAAAGTGGCCTCTCCATCATCGCAGCTCGCCTGGAATGTCGTCGTCACGTCGCGCTTGCAAAATCCGCGCGAGTACCGTGAGGAGTTCCCGTTGAAAAATCCGTTTCACCAGTTTGCTATGATTTGCTATGGCTATAGTGCACCACATGTAATTAAAAACAGTCTGAAGACTTTTCTATTGGGCTGAGGTTCACTAGGAACCCATCCACGAAGACATTCCTGGAGGGGTGGAAAGAGTTTGATGAACAACCATTGTGGATGCCTCCAGGGTTATTTGGGGCCCAAAACACGCTCACAGGGCAGGTGGTGGTAGCATCGAATGTAGGGAGGCGACGGAGAGCATGCTGGATTCTGGAAAATCAGGAGGAGGAATTTCAAGATTACTCAGCAGGTGCTGCCCCCACATTTGAGGGCCCCAGATTTAGACCTGCGTGTGCGTGTGGAGCAGTGAGTGGCAGACTCATGCACCCTTTCAAAGCAGGGCGAGGCAGGAGCTGTGGCGTGCAGGCGCTTGTCCCACTGAGCCTGTGGATGACGCCGAGGCTAAGCTACAGGCCGAGGTGCTTGCCTTTGCGCTCACAGAATATATCCACGATGCGTTAGTCGGTGTTGAAATCGTGGAGGTTGAGGAGGACAATAGGCAAAATGAGTTATTGCCTGAAGGAGTGGTGAAGGATGCCAATGGGAGGGTGGTTCTCGAGTTTCCAGCCTGGGAGATTCAAGCGCCTGCATTTGGTGGAGCATACCCAGGGGGGGGTGAACTTCACGATGGTGGCGAGGGCTTTGCAGCGGGACCGGAATTACACTAGGTATGGTGGTCCAGTAGACACTAATATCTTGACCATCCTAGCTGTGTATATTACGGAAGGTGAAGCACGGTGAAGCTGCAGTCTTCGGCCTGAGGCGAGGAAATCGGATGCACTGGAGCAACAGGTTTGGGCAATATAAGAGGACTACCACGAGAGGGAATTTGGTTGCACCACTCCTGAACCCTCGAAGGCTGACAATATTGGTGCGAGGAGGTTACATGCCAATCACCATTCAACAGATGCGGAACTTGGCCCAGGCGATGGGCATTAACTTGGTGATGCATGTCGCCCCTGGGGCACCAGGACCAGGGTGTGATCTGGCGCCCGGTACAGCACTGGGCATGCCGCAGGCTTTCCATGTCATGCACACCCAGGCTCCCATCCCAGGCGTAGGTCACTTCGTATCGTTTCATGATGAGTCGGGCCCCGCAACTGTGGTGGAGTATGATCGGCTCACGAGAAAACTGAATTCGTACTTCCGAGCGAGGGCGTTTCAGTCAACCGCGGCGGGCTGCGACCCTGGTGTGTTGGAGGGCGCAGCCAGCCATTGGATTCTCAGCAGGAACCAGGGCTCAAGACTCGCCAGCTGTTGGGAACTTCTTGAACTCCACGTCGACACGTGAAGGCGCCCCTGAGAGCCATTGGGACTTCCCCGTCCCGTGGCATAGGAGAGCCAGGAAAAGACGGAGCGAAGCTAGACTGTTTGTGGTTGTGTTTTTGTGGCTTGTGTTTGTGGTTGTGTGTTTATGGTTGTGTGTTTGTGGTTGTGTGTTTGTGGTTTTGTGTTTGTGTGTTTGTGGCTGCGTGTTTGTGATTGTGTTGGTGGTTGTGTGTTTGTGGCTGCGTGTTTGTGATTGTGTTGGTGGTGTGTTGTGTTTGTGTGTTTGTGGTTGCGTGTTTATGATTGTGTTTGTAGTGTGTTGTGTTTGCGGACGCGTGTTTGTGATTGTGTGTTTGTGGTTGTGTGTTTGCAGTTGTGTGATTGTGGTTGTGTGGTTGTGGTTGTGTGGTTGTGTGTTTGTGGTTGTGTGTTTGTGGTTTTGTGTTTGTCGTCGTGTGTTTGTGGTGGTGTGCTTGTGGTTGTGTGTTTCTGGTTGTGTTTGTGGTTGTGTGTTTCTGGTTGTGTTTTTGGTTTTGTGTTTGTGTGTTTGTGTGTTTGTGGTTGTGTGTTTGTGGTTGTGTGTTTGTGGGGTTGTGTGTTTCTGGTTGTGTTTGTGGTTGTGTGTTTGTGGTTTTGTGTTTGTCGTCGTGTGTTTGTGGTGGTGTGCTTGTGGTTGTGTGTTTCTGGTTGTGTTTGTGGCTGTGTGTTTGTGTGTGTTTGTGGTTATGTGTTTGTGATTGTGTTGTGGTTGTGTGCTGTGGTTGAGGTCCGGCAGGGAACACTTGGGCCTGGAGCTCGCAGTTG
>CAXAMN010004224.1:969295-1076171 GCA_963970005.1 Durusdinium trenchii
GGTCGTGGTTGAGGTCCGGCAGGGAACACTGGGCGTGGATGGTCGTGTTTGAGCTCCGGCAGGGAACACTGGGCGTGGATGGTCGTGTTGAGGTCCCGCGGAGGAGGCGGAGGAGAAGGAGAAGGAGATGGGGCTGACGTAATATCTAACGACCCTCACCTGACAGGTGGGGAACAAACTGTATGTATTTGTGGGGTATGTCCCAGCATTTCAGTTGGATGCAATGTTTTTTCTGTCAGCAGTACTGTTTGAGACCACAGGTCCTACATCACCAGACTGTGCGATCAATTGATTCTACAACTCTGTAAGAGAGAGATGTTGAACCAAGATGGAATATACAATAATCTACATATACCGATTACATATATATATATATATCAACCCCACATCTATCATGCTTATTGACAGTATACAACAAAAACCAAAAAGAACAACAACAACAACCACCACCACGACGACAACGACAACGACAACAAGGACATGCAACCGTACCATGCATGATTGTTTTGACTTGGTATGACTTGCTGTTCTTCTTGCTTCATGGGGAGACCATACAATGACCGAACTGGTCTTGCAGGTGCTCGTCGTACCGAGCTCGTCCTGCATGCGCTGCGGACCCCGAAGTGCTTTGTCGGCTGATCTGGACCAGTCGCTGCCAGCGGACTGGGGATTGACCGGAAGGACCTGTAGGCGTTCACCTGGAATTGGGAGATTTGGGGAGTGTCCCCACTCAAATCTGGTGGAACGTTTGGTTCAAGTAAGTTGATGCCAAAACGTATATTGATCAACGATGAAGTCTTGACAGAATTGCATAAGAACCCTTTATTTTGCCGCGCAATTGAGAGAGAGAGAGAGAGTCGTCGCTTCCCGTTCGGGCAGGTCCACTCGACCCTTCTGACCCTCGCCGAAGCCCCAACGGAGCCCCAACGGGGCTCCAACGGGGCTCCAGGGAGCACGGAGCCGGATCCCCAAACGCCCCTTTGGTCGCCTTCCTTACTTGAAATGGATACAAGAAGCTTGGTTCAAAGAGGAATTTATATACATAGCCAGGTAATGCATTGTTTCTTCGTAGTGTACCATGACCGATATTTGGATGGAGGGTTCTGTCAGGGTTGCCTCACAAGGGATTCTGCGGGTGATTTCTTTTTGCATGTCTTTGGTTTTGGTCCGAGGATATTGGGTTTGCTGCGCCATAGCTTTCCACAGTTACTTGGCTGCAACCAGCCATGGGCACCTTGTTCAAGCTATGAAGGACTCGCGGTTTCACCCAGCCAATCTCTTGATGAACGCAGGAAACCACGCGTTGTTGTGCACTTCAAGTGCATATCACCACCCCAAGCAAGATGGCTGTGGCTAGATGATGCTACATGGAAAGACACCGGAACATCCCATAGCGATGTGATGTTCGGAGTGCCAAATCGGGAACCAATGCCCAGACACATCAACCAATGGCCTATACATACATGGGGGTGTTGGAGAAGGGGTCAAGTAGTAGGCACATATACCTTGTGTGTCGAACGTGAATGTGTATTTCATGTGTTTTTTCTTTTTCCGAGTTTCACAGAGGAATTGTGGAGATGTGGAACAAGTTTCGTCTCGATCTTTCGATCGACCCCTGCCATCGATCGACTGACGCCAGGAGGCTCGTGTGGCCGCTTGGATGCGATGGGAGAGGTCAGAGGAGGTCATCGGATACTTCCAGAAATGACTGTTTGGTGGAAGCACACCAGATGACTGTCAATCCTTCTGATGGTCTGCAGAGTCCATGTCTATTCTTTTTTGGGAGTGTAATTAGTAGTGGTGTAGAGCTGCGAACCATCAGCGTCAGGCAAGTAGCTTACAGTGCAAAATCAGCACTTCGTCGGATTGAGTCCGTCTCATCATGGTCAGCAGGAGTTCGGATTATTCGGTCCTCCAAAACCAAGGACCTTGACAAACGGACATTGAGTAAAGGTCTATTTGTTCACAAACTAGTGGCAACACAGGGATGTATACGTGTATAAATAGTTTATAACATACACATATACTATATATAACATGTAATGTTATACATACATGTCTGAAATCAAGGCAAGTGCTTCCTTTGGTAGACTACATGCTTGACCCGGTTTTGCCTGCTTACCACCATTGGAAGCAGTGGACCAGTGTTTGATCTGGTCAAGACCCGGTAGGTGATGTATTTTCTTATGAAGAAACCAGCAGGACATTCGCGCTGTTTGGGGTGTCCTGGCTGGACGACCTGGGACCTAGCACATGCACTACTTAATTACTTCCTAGATCTTCAGACCAGATGCTCTTTCTTACAGCGGAAGGTCACCCAAACGACCGCATTCATATGGGACCTTTGGATACCCGGCCTATACGGATCGCGGAATGTCTGGACGACGCAGCATTCTCCGCGTCGTCGGTGTCCGGAGTGGACCGTTGGACCGTTGGACTCGGAGGCTGCAGACCGCAGGGCGCCTTCCGTTCCTGGCCAGGCACTCAGGGTCCATCAAGGTCACCCCATTTGGGTGAAAACGCTTGGCCAGAAAGGGTGTGACCCGGGTGGAGACTGGTGGTGCAAAGAAGCACCGGGAAACTCAATTGTTAAATGATACTAGATGATACTAGTATATTTGTATAGTAGATAGATACTATAGGTGGTGTTTGAGTAGATGAGATGCGTGCTTTAAGTTTTGTTTTTCTTGCTGGGCTGGTGAGGCCATGGCTGGATTCTGATGCCCTTAATAAACATCCAGGATGGTTGACAGGCGTAAAGAGGATTTGCTGCTAGAGCTTTCCCTTGATGTAACAAAATTGTGGTACATACTGTAGTATAAACAAAGAATATTGCAGTGTAAACATGTTATTGAAATTGTGTAAGTTCATGTAAGTTATGGTCTAGCCATTTGGATGTCAGCATGTGTGCTGTTGTGTGCCACATCGAAAAAAAAGTCTCCTGAAGCCAAGAAATTGTCATTAACAAGTTCCAAAGGTGCCATAAGGTACCTAATTCGATCTCACAGGCTATGCACCGGGGGCACCTTCCGGTTTGAAAACCGCCTAACCGCCTGTATCACGAGTGGAAAGCGGGCTACGAGTGGCTACTCGTGGTCGGGGTGCGACGACCGACCTGGAGCTTTCCTGGAGCCCTTTCGGGGGATCCTGCACGGACGGTTTACACTCTGGAAGAGGTCCACATGGAACCTGAAAACCACTGGTTTGTATAGAGGAGTACGTAGTTCCGGTCCATGCCATCAGGTTCCATGTCCAACTTTGCCGGGTTTAAAGAGATTCTTCCCAGGTCCTTTCAGAAGACCCTTTTGGTTCCCACGACCAAGGACGAGCCCCTCCTACCCGCATGGCACCGGGTCTCCGCTGTGGGTAGCACCGAGGA
The DNA here is from genome assembly GCA_963970005.1 of Durusdinium trenchii. Classification (NCBI taxonomy): domain Eukaryota; class Dinophyceae; order Suessiales; family Symbiodiniaceae; genus Durusdinium; species Durusdinium trenchii. The sequence continues at coordinate 972,675 of CAXAMN010004224.1, forward strand.
TCAGCTCTATGCGATCTTCGGCGAGGCCGTGGCCTGGTCCTTCGCCTGGCACGTCCGGGGAGCCGAGCGGAGCCGAGCCGGTCCGCGGAGCAGCGGTGGCGGTCCAACAGATGGGAAGAAGGGTTCGATGGATGTTGCTTTGGGGAAGATGGGAGAGTGAAGAACGGATGGTGTAACGTAACTGTATTTGCATGCAGATCAGTATTTGTGCAATGGAATTGTACTCTGACGAAGTCCTGGCTCAGTTTCTGATCGCTCGTGGCCCATTTTTGCCGGTTTCCTATACTCTTCGAGTGTTCTCCAGATAAACATTTGACCACATTAGAACAGTGAATCCACAAGAAGGCAGATCTGTATTGAGGGCCGGATCTTGAACCGCGCCAGGTCTCTCAATTGGTGTGCTTGGTGGGCATCGCGCCACTCAGCCTGAGAGCAATTAGGCAATTTTTTGTTTGTCTCTTAATCCAAAAAGTGTGGCTTAACGCCGAACGCCATTGAAATCCTATCTGGAGATTGAAATCTTATCAATGTGTTTCTGTGTGTTTTTTTTTTTTTATAGCTAAACCCCATTACAGGCATATCATGTGTGCTTCGTTCAGAACATTCAAATTGTCAAATGGTTTTCTCCATCAGTCCTCGTGTCCACAGCTCATCATCACTCATCCGAAGTCCTCCGAGGTTGGCGTCCGTCATTTTCACGGCCATCAAGTGGAGTGATGAGACGACGTACCAAAGCTTCATGCCGACTGCCACCTTCTTCCTCATCACGTGGTTGGGGCCTTCGCGTTGGTCTCGCGGGGAAAGCTGGCTATACTTGCATTCTCCTTCACTTATCGAGCGTTTTTGCCGGTTCAGTTTGCCTATTTACATGCATATCCTGAAGAATTTGCAATCTCATCCGATTTATGAGGTATTAAATTGAATGGAATGGATTGTGGTATTTCATGAAATGGTAATATCAGGTAGTTGATGGAATGTTGCAACCTGAATGCAGAAGATTTATATACTGTATATACTGTATCAGGTTTAATGCAGCATCGTGCGACGGATGGTCAGGTGCATCCTGACCATCGAAAGCCAAGAGGCAGCAGGGGTCACCCAGCTAGTGAGAGCTGCTGTTGAAAGTAAATGACATGGCTGAGGGTGAAATTGCGTGGGGGCACCACAGTTTTGAGGTCCTTGCAGCGATTGAATCTACTCGATTCCTTTGTGAAACAGTATATTCCTGACCTTCCGATGAGTCTTCAGCGCAGACGACATGGCGGCTAGAAGACCGAACGGCTTATCCGGCTGGAACCTTGGCGTTGGTCTCGCACTAGAGGGTTGACACTTGGGGCATTCACCAGCTGTTTTGCTGGTTGTGTATGCAAACAGGATGACCTCCCAAAGACCACCCTGGAAGAAGGAAACTAGATCCAAATCCATTGCTGAGCAAATCTCCCTATAGACATCAATACAATACTCAAGAGACACATCTAGTGGTGTTGGAGTCGGAGTGGAAAGACCAATTGGCGAAGTACGAAGACTGGCTTTGGCGTTGGGTTCAGGATACCGAAGCTTGACAGTGTGACCAGGTGAAACAGCTTCTGCTTCTGTTGGGAAGTTGCACTCCACATCGCTGACTGGAACAAGAAACTGACACATCCAAGTGTCACTTTCTGAGATCAGAGGTCCAGATTGTCCAGATTTCTGGGTGGGAATGCTCATGTTGACCTGGGCCATTTGTTTGAGGGCCAAGCAGTCAAAAGAATTGTGTTTGTAGACGGGGGCTGGTTTTGCCTCGTTGAACCTCATGGGGAAGGATGCCCACTAGTTTCAGGCCAATTGTGCTGTGGGAACCGCCAGCAGACATGGCTCAGGCAACCTGAATGATACAGGAGTACTGCACAGTATCCATATCAAGACAGTACACTCTGACCAGCACCCTGGTCACCTGTTTGTTCGACCTGTTTGTTCGAACAGTTTTAGGGTCGGACCATAACCCTCCGTTTCGGAGACCGGAGGGTGGGACAGATCATCTCGTTGCTCCGCTCTCCTTTGCGGTCGACCCAGGTCATGGCGAAGCTCCAAGAACATTGGCAGCCGATGAGAAGCCTCAGGCTGCCTGGGCCTGGGATCCCTTCCACCGGTCGGCTTTCGTTGGTTGAAGAAAAAGGTGCCTCGCCGGGCACCGTGGCAACAACCCTTAGATACTGTAGAGGAATCGGTTCATTTGACCCGATTTTAAACCAGGGTGACCCGGTTTTAACCCACAGTCATGTTTTTGCAGAAGATCCAGAATGGGTCTTCCGTTTTGGTGAAATCTTGTTCACCATTGACATCCCTTTTTTCATGACACTCTCTTTCGCCGGGGACAGAGGTTGGTGTAGAGCATCCTGCCACTTTCTGCACGAAGCTGATGCTCAGACACGAGAACAACAATTCCCAGACACGACCTGTTTGGGACTGGCATATTTGCCGAGAGGCAGCCAGGGGGGTTGTTAAAAATGGGGTCAATTCATCGGCATATCATATTCCAGTCGCATGGATGGTTCGGGATTGTAACCATCCAATAGATTCAATAGATGCAACTTGACTCATACTCAAAGCAGCGGGGAAACGCCAGCTACAAGGCGGGGTCACACCTCCTTTACCTGTCACTACGCCTGATGAATCCTGCAGATGGTAGATATACGAGCAGTGATTCCTGAGTTACCATGATCGTGGAGCTGTAAGGATTCACACTGATTCACTGTACATACAAAACATATGAAACATATGCATACAAACCAAGTGCCTTCCAACCTTGGAATTGAGTATAAAGATTGAGGGAAGCATAACATGAACATAAACATTCAACACCAGGACCTTCAAAGTGACCTTTTGAGATCCCAGAATGAGGTCACTTAGTCCCCGAAGAGGTCACTTACAGACTCCAAAGAGGTCACTTTGAAGGTCCTGGCACATTTAAACAATATTAAACACATATAACTGGTCACCTTTTGAATCACACAAACGACCAAAGAGGCCCTGGGTGAAGTGTTCGGTGCTCATGTTTGTCCAGATTTGCCCAGCATTTCGCCAACTAAGGACCACAACTAACAACATCAACGACAACAACATGAACAACAACATACCAAGAGACAACATACCATACCCAGACACTCCATGTATGCCATATATGCCTACATTGACCCCCAAAACCACCCCAACTGATCGGCATATATGGCAGTCCCATGGAGTGTCTGGGAAGAGACATCGCGGTCACCGTCTTTGCCTCCCTGAGGCAATAGAAAGCCAATCGGTGCCAAGCGGTGCCTCCCGCCCCCTCAGGTCCGAAGAAGTCACTAGCGAGGTCAGCAGCGAGCAATCCTTCCATGCGAGGTGCGGTACCGACGAAGCACGACGTGACGTGCCCATGTGAGGGAAGGCGTGAAGCTCGGCGTAAGGAAAGCGCACCTGGCGCTGTTCTGGGTCTGTGTTTAATGAATCAAGTACGAAAGACTTTTTACATGTAAGAAACTGATCCCTGAGTATAATGCATTTACTTTTTTACATGTCAAAGAAAAAGGAATCATGTAAATCTCAATGTAACAAGTCAACCATGACTGAAGTAATGTTAAAGACAAGACAGACAGTCAAACATGACAGTCAAACATTACAGACAATTTACATGTTAAAAGTAGTGTTCCATAGCCCCTTCTGATTTGAAAGGACTCGGATCACGGCCGCAGGACGAGCTCAAAGCGACGGCTGGGACACCCGGAGTCGCGGGTTCCGGCGGGGTGCCGGGTCCATGGGGGATGAGGTGCCTGGATGGTAGGATTAAGATACCCTAGGGCTCCAAATACCTTCTAAGAAGGTGTTTGGGGTGGGTTTAGAGGGTCCAATTACCTTCTGAGGAGGTACGACTGGAGCGTCTGGGATAGGAAGATTCACTGATAAACATCCATTAACCAGGACCTTCCCAGTGACCGTCCAAATGAGATCCGGCGGGGGTCGGTCACGACCAAACTGCCATGATGTCACATATACCAATCCTCAAGAGGTCACGAATGGAAGGTCCTGGAATCATCCATGGATATTTGGACTTTAATTTGTGGTAGGATGGATTCATTTAAGCACTGATAAACACCCAGACCCACTTGAGTTTATTTTTTCCTACCGCTGGACCGCTAGCGGCTTAGTAGCAGATGCTGGTTAATTACAGTACGCTTCGTCATGAGACAAGAGAGGCTCAATGATGCTTGACTGAATCTGGAAGTCGTGATTTGGGTTTCAGGCTGGAGCATCTGCCAACATCGACCAGGTCAAATGCTTATTTTTGGTTTCTGGAATGGGGGGGCACTTTTGGAGCCCAGTGACAGATCCTGTGGTCGCATGTATCAGTGTAGCAGCCAGACTTTGGATAGATGCATTGCTTTTGGTCACCTTCCCTGAAACTTTTGCACCATTTACCCTGAACCTTAAAGAATCATATTCAACATGATTCAACAGAATAAGAGAGTTGCATTGACCTTCAACCTTACAGAATTGAGCTACATATAGCAATAATATGATTACGGATGATGTTCGGCCAAGGCCCTGTTTCCAAGGACGTCGTGTCTTCTAGCCGCCTGCAGGTGGCAGGAGTCCAAGTTCCTGGCGTGCCTGCGACGGAACGTGCGCTTCGAGCTCTGTTGCGCTCCCTGGCGAAACAGTGGATATTACACGGTGGGAAGGGCCGGTTGTCTTTTCTTTGGAAGGGCCATTAGAGAACTCTCAAATGGGTTACATTGAATGTATTCAGCAACATGTTCACTGGAAATCCCAAGAATGCCCTCTCCCCCTATTTGTTGGGTGATATCCCTTGTCAAAGACCAAGAAAGACGGTCGACCTGGCGTTGTAGTCTCAAACCCGCAGTAAAGCAACGATTGGCGTGGTAAAAAGATGTAAATTGCATTAAATCAAAATGGTTGGCCAGGATTCCTATGTGTCAGATTTTGTGGATGTAATTGTTTGGGAAATTTTTGGGAATATATATATATATATACATCAATGTGCAAAAAGTAATATAGAGATGGCTTGCCCCTCATTCCATAGATCAATCAGAGGTGGCTTGCCCCTGGTACCCCCAGTAATTTCCATCAGTTTTGAGCGAGTTTTTACCCCTGCAATTTCCATCAGCCGAAACAGCCACAGATGTGTAGGACCTGAAAAAAGTCCAGAAAGCTTTGAGCCTAAAGATGATTGAGAAACGTATTGCACTGTGTACTGTGAAACCCTGAGGTGCCTTTGTTGAGGCAAAGCAAGTGGCTTGCCCTTGCAAAAAGGTTAATCGGAGGTGGCTTGTCACCTCAATAGAAGCATGTTTGATTCATTCATAGCGGCGTGCCCTTGTCCAGTGCAGGGTGGTTTTCAAGCACTTTAAAACAGGACTGCAAACCCTTGAGGCAAGCAAAGCCCTACAAAACACGCAAAACACATTCCTCAATATTGCTTTACTGTAAATATGTTTTGATTGGAACTGGCTTGCCCTTGTACGAGGTGGCTTACCCCTCAGCAGAGAAAGATATGTCCACTGCAGCTGGCGTTGCTGCTGCGCAGTGCGAACTAAAACAGCTAGAAATGACAGGTGACTGGTGCTTTGATCACGGAATGGTTCCAGTCACAGCACAAGTCGGACTCCGTCGTTAAATTAGCTGCTGGAACGTGGCGCCCAGAACCTGATGTGGAGTGAGCATGAGTGCAAATGCACGACCATGTGGAGTCTGAGCACAAGGGCTGAGGAGAGGATGAAGCTGGAGCAGGAGCAGCAGCCTTGCGGCTTGGTCTTCGTTGGCGGAGCAGCAGGGGGAGCCAGGAGACGGACGTCGGCAGAGGTGACTCAAGCGCAAACGCTGAGGACTAGTCCGTGCGAAGACCGTTGAGGTCACAATGGAGAAGTCCAGAGACTCCGGAGAGTGGAGAAGAGTGAGGACTCCGACAGATCCACTGGGAGACCGTGGCGAAATGAAGCACGCAGGCACCGGCGCGTGCAAGGTGGAAGTGATGGGCCTGCTGAGGCTACCGGTATGCTGGCATACCCCATTGGTTCCATTCCAAACGTGAAAGGGAAAGGCTTGTCAAGAACAAGTACAGTTAGAAACCTCAAACTGAATCAAAGTCGTTAGCATTTCAGCATCTACTCAGTCTTTTTCAGGCAGGGCCTGCCCTTGATGAAGATTCTTGGTGTTCAGCGATCGAAGCGTATTTAAATAGCAGAGATATTTGAAGGCGTCAACCAAGAGAGGTTAAGTGACCTTATAGGTGTTTAACTCCATTCCTACATGGACCCATGTTCAACCAATGTGTGAGTGTGTAGACCCCCTGGAACTAACATGAAAGTAGATGGCATGATCCCGAGTTCGGAAGACCATTCTCCATCCGAATGCCATTCTCCAGGAAACCGCCATCCACCTAATCCATGTTCGGGCGTCCTAGAAAGATCATGGTGTCCAGGGCACCGAGGGTTTTGGTGTCCCAAAAACCGAGGGTCCAATTCTTCTTTTTGAATGGCTGTCACTTGGCTGGAGGGATTTGCTGGAGGGATTGGGGCGTTTCTTCTGTTGGAGCACATCCGGAATCGTTCACCGAGGTGGGTTCTTCCTTTTTGTTTGTCTTTTGTGGCGAAAGCAGAGGCTCATCCTGGCCAATTCAGCGTATCTATATACATACATGAATGTTCAAGTTCACTCCACAAACAAGTTCCTTTTACACGTAGGACTCCGTATTGACTTAGAAGTGACTTGTCATAATGTTGTCTCATGAAATGCATAGGCTTTCAACTCAATGACCGGCCCATGTCAGAATGATTCACTACCAAAGGGCCATGCTTGCAAACTTGTGCATATCATTGTACTGACAATGTTTACGACTAAGCTGCGCTGTTTTGCTTTTGTTGTTTTGCTGTTGCTGCTGTTGTTGTTGCTGTTGTTGTTGTTGCTGCTGCTGTTGTTGTTATATTAATGTTGCATTTGTCATCTCATCGATGTTGCCTGTTGGGTGATCCAGATTGTTCGTTTAGCGTGGATAGCCTTTATCAAACTCATTCCCCTTGAAACCTGTCTTTACATCCACCCGAGTCATGTCCTTTTAGCCGTATGCCGTTCTTTCAGGTCAGAGAGGTTCAATTCCACAAATTGCCCAATAAAAAGCCTTAATGAAGAAGAGGGGTCTTCCTGTTTTGTTTTGGGACACCTCTTCTATAGCTTTTGTTCTTTCGTTTTTGTTGTTGAGTGTTTGGGTTCACTGGAATCATAGCTAGACAGCTCTCAGTGTCACGCCGAGAGTTGGCTGTTTTCGATCCGATCATTTTCTCAGCAAACCCCTCTACCAGGTCCAGGCTACTTCGCGCTTTCATCATGTTATCCCACGAATTCCACACTGGGCCGGGCCAGCAAGTACTCGTAGTCCAAGAACCACCTATAGCTATAGGAGCAATTTTTCCAGTTGTCGAATGGCAGAACGCCGAAGTGTAGGCGCTTTTTGTTGCTGGTCGTCCACGCTCGACGCTCCACTGACGCTCCAGAAGGTTCATTTGGTGTTTCTTCCTGGGCTTCTTCTGGCTCCAATTATGGACCACCTTTGAGTGGGGCGGTTGTCGCCACTTGGCACCGAGACGTGGTTTTTTGGTTCACCCGCCGTACCATCGCTCGCGCACCGGAGCGAGCGAGGGTACAGTACACTACCTGCTGGGTACCTCTGGTGGCTTTCGGACGAGAAACCCCGAACACTTCCAGTCAACAAACTAGTGAGTTGTTTTTCCATATTTGTCCTGATGGATTCGGAAGTGCATGGGTTAGGGGCACTCTCCTTTTTCGCAGGGGAGAGGGATCGTTCTCAGTGCTTCCGAACAGCAGGGCATGTCGATCCGAACCGAAGAGGTGTCGTTCCTGGATCGGTCCCTGGTGTGCAAAACCCGGCGGATTTGGATCCAACACAGGCAAGCCACAGAAGTGCCAAATCAGGTGCCGAACTAATGTGGCGCGTTTTGACCACTTGTGGTGTCGTTCTTGCAACTTTAAAGAACGGCTCAGATGTTGGCAGTGAAAGAACAGGTGCAACAGTAGAGGGACTGTCTGAACTATCAGATGATGTTTTCTGGAAATGCTGCGATTTCAGCCAGAACGTCCAATTGGCGGTGGATGGGCATCAGAGTTTTCCAGCCCAAAATGGTGCAACAGTAGAAATGCAGTTGAAATCAACTGGAGTTCCAAAGGATGTGGTCTTTAGACCAGTTTGTTTTGGGTTACCAACCCTCCAACTGCAACTACTTGTAAACCTCGACCGGTTGACTGCTTCCAGGGCACGGTCCAGCCTTCCCCCGCGCGCCGGCGGAATCTCTTCTCGGTTGGACTGAGGCGAGTACAATGAGCGCACCGGCACGCGAGACTGCATGTCGCCGGAGTTCCTGTACCCTGTGAGCGGCAAGGCGCGGACCAAAACACGTGTCCCAGACACGAAGTGTTTGGGACTGCCATAGATGCCGATCAATTGAACCCCCCCAAACCACCCTAATGTAGGCATATATGGCAGTCTCATGGAGTGTCTGGGTGTGGTCTTTTTGGGCGATTTGGGTGTGGTGGGGTTTTGGGGTTTGGTGGATGTGAAGGGATCTCAACACGAGCGGTCTCAAATGCACGTCGGTTCACGGCCCTGTTCTGATTGGGAGATGTTGGAATGAATCATGTTTGGAGCAGGCCTACATTGACCCCCAAAACCACCCTAATTATATAATTAATGTAATCTAATGTAGGCCATATGGCATACATGGAGTGTTTGGGTATCCATATCATATTCATATCCCCACTGGATCCGCATACCTTCAACACGAAGGTACATGTGGATCCATATAGCCGAAGCGAGGGAAGCTGACCACCTGCAATCAGCTATAGCATGAATCTTACCTTCAAACACTGGAGGAAGAGGAGCCTGCAGGAAAAGAAATGGAAGGATCTCCAGGAAGCGTCAGTGAGACAGTTTGAGCTCCATGTGTTCCAATGTTTCTTCGATTTGATTTGATCCATCTCCACAGTTTTGGTTTCGACAAAATGATAAATGTAAGATTGTGTAAACAAGATCTTTCTTTGGCTTCCTTCATGCAGCAGCTGGATCATGTCATGGTCTCGGATTTATTTGCACCAGACAATGCACCCGCACCCCCCTTATACACTGGTGGACAGAAGGATGTGCATTTTCACAAACCTGGGGCTCCATGTACCTTCTTAGAAGGTGTTTTGGAAGGGTTTAGAGGGTCCAAATACCTTCTGAGGAGGTACTTGGAGCCCTACAATGGGTATAGACTGTGACTGGTCTATATCAATCGATTTCCCGAACCTTACAGAAATTCGTTGCCACGCTACGCCTGGGAGTGATGGTCCAATCAGCAGCAAAAACGTGCAGAAAGGACTGGATGAACCAGGTGGGTGATTGTATGACCAGAACTCCACCCCCTCTAGGCCACTATTCCATGGTCTGGGTAAGACTCGTTGGACGACGGAGATCAATTCAGAATGGTCACGATTTCCCTGTTCATTAGCTCGGACCGGGTTGCCACTGGAAGATGCCGTAGGTCTTGGCTGCGGTGCCCTCCTTCGCGCAGGGCTTTGCCTTTGAATTGGTCTCGGGGCTCTCGAAGTTGATGCTTGGCACGTGAACTCAAAGGGGGGTCGGGATGTGTTGATAGGAATTCCTACCAGGTGCTTCCAAGGGGTCACCAGTGAACAACCCTATAATTACATGACTTAATGGGTTGGAAGTGCTAGGTAGTGTTTCCGTCACACAGGCGTTGCAGGCGTAGGTTTTCGAACAGGCTTGGAGAACTCAATTGCTGGTCAGATCCTTTTTGTTCGAAGGGGATGGTCTAGCTTCGGGACTTTCTGAGACTGGCCATGAGTGAGGGTTCTTACAATGTTTAAAGTCCCAAAAATGATTTGGTGAACATGGAATTTTAGGTGTTTGGTTTTCTGGAGCCTTATGGCCATAGTTTTTGGATGGGGTGTTCACCAGAGCGCTGCAGTGCAGAGCCACTGCAAGGAGGGCGTAAGGAGGGTCAGATAAGTTTCGTGTGAGGGCACGAGCAAGGTGGCTGCAGACCTCCATCATGACACACCATCCCATCTCTCACTTGGAATGACCAGATTCAATTCCAAAACATCTACTCCAGAATCCAAAAGCTGCCATGAACCACTACTTACAACTTGTTGATAACTGGACCCTCCTTCCCAGGTCTCCCCCCAAAACCGTGTTTTTGTTCGGCTTGTCCACGAATTAGGGGCGATTCATTCCGGAATCCAGATGTTGTCCTGGCCTACCCCTGGCTCCTGGCTCTGACTCCCCCCGTGCTACGCTCCGCGCGCGCTTTCGCTCGTCAGGAGCGTGGATCTCATCGCGCCGGCCTCGGACGTGGTCGTGCTCAGGTGGTCGGATGGAGAGGGTCTCCAGTCCTATAGAAGTGGACGTCCTGGCGGATCCGTTTCAAAAAACATCGAAGATCATCGAAGCAAAATCAACAGAATATCAGATGTCTGTTCCAAACAAAAACAGGAAGGTGCAGCCCAGTCTATTTTTTGGCGGGATGCATTGGGCTAAAGTGGAGTCATGAGAAAAACTAACATAAATAAGACACAAGTTCATGAAATCAAGAGCGGATAAGAGTGGTATCAGATTCCTGTTGGTTTCTATGTTTTTTTGGACATACTCATGTCGAGTCCACCATTGCTTTGGTGCATAGATTGGTCACATGAATTCCGCTGGTAGCTGCTGAACATACTTGAGCCGACAGCCGACATTGGAAGATCTGAACATAGCTTGGGTGTTCTTTGTGTTTGCCAAAGTTTGAGCGGACGATGAAATTGCTCGACTGCGACCGAGATGCGGAGACAGAGATGTTGCTAGAGTGAGTTGGTTCTGGCCAGCTCAAAGGGACATGACTCAACAATGGTTCGCTAGCTACGGCACCCCACTTCGTAGAGGACAGCCGACCAGTGCTTTCCAGTGCTTGCCGAGCCAACCCCAAAAACAACTAGATTGAATGCAGGTGTATTCTCGTTGAGGGCCTTGGGTTTCAGACAAGCTGACAAGCAGCATACTCCATTTTCTGACTGTTCTCCTTGATGTAAGGAGAACGATTATCCATAAACTCTGCATTGCCAGCGCCCCAATTCATGTTCCTTCCCGAGAAGATGCGCTTGTCTTTCAAGAGATTTGGTCCTTCCCTTCCAGTCTCTCCTGGCTTTTGAAATTGCACTCCCTGGAAGAATCACGGACGTGGAAAACGACCTGTTTGTAGAGGATCATGGTCATCCAAGGAGCCGTTCCAAGGAGTGTAGATCCAGTCTTTTTGCAGTGAAGGGTCGGTTCTTGGAGAGATCTGTTAGGCCCTAACTCCCCATGTGTCCACACCCATCAATTCACCTGTGAAGATCACTGAAGACCCGTTTGCAGATCTCCAATTTCAAGAGATAATCTTCCCAAGACCAGTTTGGCCAGAATTCTGCTGAATCCCCCAGGTCTCTATGCAGGTGTGGCCCTCCAATGAAGAGGCTGAACACACAGCTGGATGGGTTGGGAGCTGGAGGGGTGGATACTGGAACTGCATTTGGAGTCCATGATCCATTTCTCCAGACTGTCCCCAGAGTCTGGAGCTTTTATTTTGGAGCCAAGGACGGGGATGGTGTTCACAGAATTGGTTTCCTTCCTTCGATTGTCCGTTGCACAACGCGACGCGACGGCTCTTTTGTCGAACCAAAGAAGAACCTCCACGCTCGCCTCAAAGAATGGTCGCAGTGGGTATGGGTTCGGAACGAGGCCATCTCCGATTTCCTGGCAAATAGGGGGAACGTATGCCTGACGCCTAAAGTGGGGGAACGTACGCGACGGAACACGTACGCCCGGGATGTGAATCAAGAGTACATCAAGAGTGTAGATTCTGTTCGGGATGCTCTGCCAAGTGAACTGGCCCTTTCTTTGCTCGCGTCGGCCTTGACGTTGGGCCAGATGGAGTAGGAGTTGATCAGGCTGAAGATCCTTTTTGGTGGAGCAAGCTGTGCCAGATGTGTCTAGCACGTGTAGGAGTAGCATTGAATTGCAATGCCAGAGCAGGTCATAGCTTTCATAGCCCTATGATCGGAGAGGTTCAAGAGGAGGGTTCTTGGTTTGGGGGAATGTCATAATCTAGCCTACCTACAAACACAGATGTGGGCATGCCCAATGCGTCCACTTCCCCCACTGGGCAAAAAGATCCAAAAAGCACTTAGGGTCAAATAGTCTGTAAGAACCAGAGGATATCAGAGGGGTTGGGACCTATCTGGAGGATCATCCTTGAGATATTTGGTTCCAAAAAACGCCTCCTCCTGGGTTGATCTCAAGGAGAACTTCCCGGGATTGTTCTTTTTGACACCTCGTGAACTTGGCGCAAATTCAATGCGTTGATGCGTGCTGCAATGCGTTTACATCTCATGGCCTCGTTCTGCATCCAGATGCGTTGCACCGCCGCGAGCTACTATTTCTTCCTTGAAGCTGGAGCCTCAGTACTAGCATTTGTTCCTGGCAGTGGCAGTGGCAGCCGCTGCCTGCCTTTCTTGGGATGAATGTAGGCGGCGTTCCTTTTGCGATCTAAGTGAAAGGGCCCAATGGGCTCAGAATGCCGTGAGTCATAGAGTTTGTTGCATGGATGTCGCTGAGAAGACAGGGTAGGATCAGAGTAGCGTACAGGTTTAAGCAAACCACATGACCTGCAGTGCTGGACATGACCTGCCATCGACAGACATCGCAGCGGTCTCGACCGAACTGGAGCTTCCACCACAGACCGAAAGCGCCTTTCGCTCGCTCCGCGCGAAACCGGGACATGGTCGGTCTGAAGACCGCGGATCCATTCTCAGTCGACGAAAGGACAGCTAGGACCCAATAGTTTTTGCTGTTTCTGTTGCGCCATCCAATCCAGTCAATTCAAAAATCTCCAGGTTTCATGGGTGAACTAGCCCCCGTGGCTGATGGTGCAGAGCGAGTCACCAGAGCAGCTCCGACTCTCGCAGCAGAGCTTTTGGGAGCTCCTCTGACACGTCGCATGACACGTCACATGACACGTGACAGACACATGAATTGAGCTGTCATGATGTCGCCATGTTGAGGTTCAGGGCAAGAAAGGGTCACAACTTTTTGTGTTTTGTTATATTGTACATACATAGAAATAAACATATATATAACTATATACATATATTTTTTGCTTTTGGTTTTAGAGTTGTCAGGAATCTAGAATGAAGCTTGAGATGACAAGTTAGCAAACACAAAAACACTACATTGCTGCAGCCATGGCGGCAGCTGCGCCTACTGTCGACCTGTGTACGACATGGTAGCTTGGAAAGGAAAGCAGAAAACACGGGATTAGCCGCCTGGGGGATGTTGAAGGAAGCAAAGCAGGTAAAAATTGTCCGTTGCTTTTAAGATGAGGGGAGACTAAATCAACGGAATTTTGCATGGTTTCACCATTGTGTGTTCACTCACCTACTTAACTTGGGAGGAACACTGAACACTTCTCTCCTTGCCGCAAGAAGAGAACGGAGCGGCGGAGCAGCCGAGGTCAGAGTCAAGATCATTTTGGACCTCTCCTATTTGGGCACTCGCTTCAACGGTTGGCAGGCGGGGCGATGCGGGGCGATGCGGGGCGTACGGTTGGCAGGTTGGGCGCTGTGGAGGTTGTGAGGACAGTCGGGTGGAAGTAGACCCTATAAGGATCCAGTCGTACCCTCTGAGGTTCGGTGGGACTGAGGTGGGTGCCATGTTCGGGTCCAGTCGTACCGAACTTGAGGAGGTACGACTGGATCCCTAGGGAGAAGGCATGGGAGCTAAGCTGGGTCGGTTGATGTCCAATGTCGTGGAGCTGCAGGACCAGAACCCGGACGCTCTGGGACGGGGGTGATTGGCCGATCGGTTGGGGTGATGCATGGATGGTTTGGGTATAGTTCTGGGTATGACCCTGTTTGGAACCGCGAAGAAGCAGGGTGATTGGATGTGATTGGTACATGTTCCAAATCACTAAGCTTCCTCAACGAAATCTCAGAGATTGAAGGTCTTTTGGCGTCTTTCCAGGGGTCTTTTGAGCTCCAAACAGCCCTCAACCTAGGGGTTTGAGACCCCAGACTCCCTCCAGGAGCGAATTCCTTGGAAGCACCCCCTTGGAGGGATGGTTGAGCCGGATCAAAGCCAGTTGCTTGGTATCCACACGCCCTCTAAGAAAACCTAAGAAGGGCATTGGTGTAGGGACCCCGTGGATGACTGGTCCCTCCTACTATTATGCCAACGCCACCCTCCCAAACACTCTGATGTGAGGTGACATTGTCTTCCATCGCAAAAAGTAAATGCCAACAACGCCTCCCCGTTCTGTTCAAGATGCAAGACAGAATCTGCAAAGTACAAACAATTTGTCCCTTTTCAGGTTCCCCCACCTGTCAGGTGGAGGCTTCTTGGATTTTAGAAGAGGATCACCGCCTTGGTGTTTGTCTGATCACTCGTTGATTCAACAAGCGTCCGTTTTTTTGAGGGTTCCATGGGTTCCACTCCAGTGAGTCCTCAGGTTTCCTCTCCCAGAGGCACAGGCGAAAAGCGCCGCTGCCCTTGCTCCACCCGCTGAGCTCGCGCCGCCGTCGCTGCCCGGGCCGCCGCTCGACCACGAGCGGTTTTTCACTCGTCGACGGCCGCAGGACCAGCGGTTTAAGCGGGCCTGGCTTGCGGGCGCCGTTTTTGGATGTCTTGGAGGGTGCTGAACCCACGTTTGTTTTGTGAATGCTCCTGGGCCGAAGCCTGATGAACCCAACTCTTGAATGATCATAAACAGCTTACTCCTGACTCCTGATGTTTGATTTGTTTCCTGCACTTGAGCATGGGCCGAACCGGTTCCTTAAGGATCCTGAATATTGGATGCATTTTCTCAGCTTGGAGTGTTTTGACTGGCATGTTGACCTATAGTATAGTTTGAGGGGTCAATGTAAGGTTTACCTATAATTATAAGTGTATAGTATAAGTATAGTATAAAAAGTATATATATTATTATAACATATCATGGTTGGTATTTTTTGGGAACATGTTTTTGAATGCGGCATATATGGAGGTGTGAGGTGCTCTTTCTTTCAAAACCAAAGCACACCAACACCACGCACCCATCGCATCCGTACCGAACCCTACCCATCCCCCCAGGGTCGTTCATCCTCAGGTGCCGCCTCTACAACAGAGGTCGATGCCAAAAGGGCGACGGTTGTCGGTCGGTGTGGTGCCCCAGCTGGTGACGTTTTCGGCTCGGGGGGAGAGGCAGTGCATTCTTAGAGTCTCACCCAGATGAACCAATGAGATCCAATGAGGCAAGTCTATGGAATTTGCTATGACTACCAATGAGGCAAGTCTATGGAATTTGCTATGACTACCACTGTTTGTTTTGCTTTTTCATCTTGCGCCGAAGCATGCGAACGGTTGATGCCAAACCCTTTTAGCTTGTTCAACCAGTTCGCGGCCGTGTCCCAGTTCGCTGGTCACGGTCATGGCACCTGCGCACCTCGGACTGTCGGACCGGCCGAAGGGACCGTTGGACCTTCCAAGTGCTTTGGAATCTGTCTCAATGCCAAGCTTACAACAACAACAACAACAACAACATCAACAATAACCATCAAACACCCTATATCCGTCCATGATTTTGCAAGCCAAGCTCCAATCTGTCGCATCTCAAGCCCACTTCTACCCTGTGACATCAGAAACCCTTGGGTCTAAGCAGATCGACAGGAGGTAGTTCGTATAAACCCTAGGGCTCCAACCATATCCTCAGAAGGTGGTTAGACCCCCCAAACCCACCCCAACCATCTTCTCAGGAGGTGGTTGGAGCCCTAGGGAATGAAAGTCATGCATGTTTTCCCAAGCACCAATTTGGATGGTCCTGGACAGGGAAGAAGTACAAGAGAGAATGACCAGGCGTCAGGATTGAAACTGATATATAAAAATATCAATAATGACTATATATAACCTTGGTACAAGAGTTTCTCTGGGGAGCTACTACGCGTGATGAAACCATCACGACGCATTTCAATGTTGAAGTGTTTACCTCTTGGGAGATCTTGGGAGGCTAAGAACATACCCGGACAATTGAGCTATATACACCATTCTTCATTGGCATGAACCTGAACCAACCTAATTATTCAACCCTGGTCCATTTAAATCAACCATTTCAAGACTAAAACCGGTCCACCATCTCCACCCTTCAGCCGCACGTCTCCGTCTCCGTCTCCAGGCGCACATTTGCTCCGACTGCTACCGCCGGGGTCTCCGTACCTTCCACGCGCTGTGCGAGGGCCTGTGCCCGGAGGACGAGGACGCCTCGGTGCAGGACCCCCCGGGGACGGCCGAGGACCCAGTTCGTGCGGCAGGTCATGGCACCAGGACATTGAACCCCTAAGGATCCAAGTACCCTCTGAGAAGGTGTTTGGGGTGGGTTTGGAGTGTCCAAGTACTTTTTGAGGAGGTACTTGGATCCCTAGGGAACGTATACCTATAACCCATTGAAAAAAGGCAATTGTTCGTTCGGTACATGGTGGAAGGCTATAGGTGCCATGACCCATCCTCATGTTACAGATTGTAGTGGAGGGTCACAGTTGAGGATGTTGAGGTCCCTCTTAGATTTTTGTGGAGGTTGTATGCGACAGGATGTGAGCAGATGGAACATCCGTATCATCCACAGACGTTTGAGTTTGTTGAGTTGTCCCACAGGTTTTGATGCATGCACAAGTTGAAGCAATGCTCACAGGTTGCGTGTTTGACTTGTTCTTGGGTCTGAAGAAGATTGGAAAGCAACCCTAGAACCACCACCCCCCAACCTTTGAAAGATGTAACATGTTAAAACGGTTTAAACTGAACTTCGGCCTGAATTCCCTAGGCATGCCAGCCATGATGAACTTTGGGCAGCCTTTATCTGCTCCATTTTGGTGGGGATCTGGCCTGTATCAACGCTGCCTGGTGCATGCGCACCACGTGGCACCGGGCACCACACACCACGCACCACTCACCGCCCGTCTCCACTCACCTGGCTTCAGCTGCAGGAGACGGTGGACCTGGCCCTGCGCCGCGCCTGGTCCTCACAAAACTGGCGACTGAAAGGCCCTGGAGGTTTGGTGCCCAGTGGCAGGCGGGATGGTCGGACACGATCAGCGCCAGGGGGTTGTTGGAGACCCCCCAAAAAAAAGCGCGGAGGGGGGTGCGCGGACTACAGTGGGGTGAAGGTTTAGGGTCATGGTGTGTTCGCCAACACAGTTGGCGCCCTAGCCAATTCCCCCCCTACAAACAAACGTAAAACAAACCGCAAACAACAAAAAGGGGATTCGCCCTAGGCCTCAAAGGGTAAAATTACCATTCCAAAGGGCAAAACTACCCTTCCAAAGGGTAAAATTACCCTTCCAAAGGGTAAACTTACTTTCCAACCGATAAAACCATCCATCCAAAGGTACAGAGAAGGAAGGAAAGGGAAAGGGAAGCGAAGGAAAGGAAAGGAAAGCACACGAATGAAAAGACAAGGGAGGCAAGGAAAAGCAAAGAAATAGAATAGAAGGAAATTGAGGAAATAAAAAAGGGCATTCGACCTAAGCTTGAAAACCCTTCCAAAGGGTAAAATTACCCTTCCAAAGGGTAAAATTATTCATCCAAAGGTGCAGAGAAGGAAGGAAAAGGAAAAGGAAGTGCAGGAAAGGAAAGGAAAGGAAAGGATCGCAAAAGAATGAAAAGACAGCGAAGGCGAAGAAAAAGAAAACATAGAATAGAAGTAAATGGAGGAAAGGAAGAAAGGGATTCACCCTAATCTTGAAGACCCTTCCAAAGATTAAAATTATTCATCCAAAGGTGCAGAGAAGGAAGGAAGAGGAAAGGGAAGCGAAGGGAAGGACAGGAAAGGAAAGGAAAGGAAACAAACGAATGAAAAGACAGGGAAGGCAAAGAAAAGAAAAGAAATATAATAGAAGGAAATTGAAGAAAGGAAGAAAGGGATTCGCCCTAAGCTCGAAAACCTTTCTAAAGGGCAGAGTATAGTTATTCTTCCAAAGGATAAAATTATTCATCCAAAGGTACAGAGACGGAAGGGAAGGAAACGGAAAGAGAAGGAAAAGGGCAGGAAAGGGGAGGAAAGGAAAGGATCGGAAAGGAAATGGAAAGAAATATAGGGAATGGTAAGGGAAAATGCTGAAGATGCAGCCCCACATTTGCAGCATCACGAAACCAATTTACCACTAAACCATTCACCAAACTTGAAGGTCTCCAAACTTGAAGATCGTAGCACACAACCAGTTACTCACACTTGAAGAGCAGAGGACCCAACCAATGACCGAACTTGAAGACCGCAGCATTCCACCAATCACCAATCTTGAAGACCAGAGCACTAACCCCTTGACCCTTCTCCCTGACAACCCTTAACCCTAAAAGCCCTTCACCCACAGAACCCTTAACCCTAAGAACCCTTAACCTAAAAAACCCTTGACCCTAAGAACCCTTAACCCTAAGAATCCTTAACACCAAGAGCCTTCAAAAGCCTTCAACCCTAACCACCAAAAATAAGCTGACAAAAATAAGTTCACTGCATCTAAATGGCCTTATATACCCTGAGACACTAAGAGCCCTTGACCCTTGTCAGGGACAACCCTTAACCCTAAAAGCCCTATATCAGACCTATATTTTGTGGCGCTGGAGTATATGTTTTTGAAGGTATCAAAAGCATCAAAATAATAATGTTGATGATGCAACTCGGGGTTTCGCATCACCACAGCCCATGGTAAGGACAAATACGCGATGTTCAGTCAAACGTGCCCTGCAATGAAACAAGGCTTGCAAAGCCTGTTGTACGCATATTTTTGCCTTATTAAAAATTTGGTATAATGTCAATACAAACTTTAGCCAAAAAAGTCTTGGCTCGTGATCTATTTGATCATGACTGGCACCGTTTTGAAGCAAGTTTTCAATGTGAAAAAACAAACCCCAAACCCAAGATGCAAGAAATGCAGCCCCAACATTGCAGCATCATGAACAAGAGTTTGCCTGCCACCACAGCACCCGACCCATCACTACACTTGAAGAACAGAGCACCCAACCAATCACCACATTTGAAGAACACAGCACCCAACCAACTGTACAATATGCGATTGTTTTTTTATTGTTTAAAAAACCTGTGCACTTGAGAGTGTGAAAGAGGGCGCAATCAGCTCACCCATGAACTTGGGCTCAAATTGCACAAAACAGTCAACAAGTTCAAGCTTTCAATCCAAGCGGCCGGTTGAAACTGTAGAAACAAAGGGGGCGATCGTGTTCAATCAAGTCGCAGAAATACACTTAACCTGTCCATTTGGATCTGGAGACGTTCGAATCGGCATTCGTTGGAGGCATTCGGAAGGGCGCGCCGAAAGCCAGCGACGCGGCCAGGGCGCGGCTACAACTCTTTGGCGGCCAGAGGCCGCGCACGCCCTTTGGCCGCTTGCCACAGGACCACGCGGGCGAGGAGGTTTTGCGATACATTTATATATATATACTGTATATATTTTTGTCATTCATATATACAGATATGTGTGTGTAGGGCCTTGCCTACGCCAGGAATTTTAGAAGCACAAGAAGATCAATATGCACTGCAACTTCTTGTGACTGATAGCATCGCCCCAGAGGACAACAACTTTCGCGGCCGCGTGTGGTTGCCCTTTGACCGCGCTGTGCTCGGGGCGCGCGCCGCCGCTGCCATCAGAGAAGTTCTTTTGGGCCAGCGGGCGCAAGGGCAACCCTGGGCGATCGTTGCGCAGCAAGACTCCCTGCAGGCACCCAAGTTAAGTACCTTTCATGTCCGAATGGGGAATAAAATTGGTAGAAAAATACTTTTAACCACAGCCTTGGCGTGGTGAAGCGAAAGTGTTCTTGCAAGCGTTTTTCATTGGAAACCCGTGAATTTATGTTGCAATGTTTTTTGTTGGCCCCGTGTAACTCTGGATCTTTGCAAAGTGCCTACCCGGTATTTTTCGAGTGAAAACTTTTCTCGCAAAAGAGCGCTGCTCGATTTTCTTTTGCTGTGTATTTGTTGCGACCTCGCCATCCGCAGGAACTTGCCGGTTTATTGCGCCATTGGTGGAAGGGCGCGGGCAAGATTCAGAAACTTCGAGAAGGCCTGGGGCAAGACACTTTGCACAGAAGGCGCCCGCCATTCATTCTGCTTGCGGGCGCGGCAGTCCGGCAACAGTTTGTGACCAAGCTGCGCCGCCTGACGAAACGACGCAGGCGTACGATTATTGAGTTTCTGTTCACGGACGGCTATTCAAGACATGCCTTTGGCATTTTTTAGGCGGGCACTTCTCACCCCGGACTCCTTGAGCCAGAGTGGCCTCCACAGCTTGCTTGCCCATGCACTGAGTGCGGCGCCAAGTGGTGGAGACCAGCACCCCCTTACAGATAGCTAGCCTGTTCCTTTCATATGACCTTCAGGAGCTCCAGCCCCAGCACAAAGCCGCGGCCTCAGATGCAGGTGTCTATGTTGCACGCCATGAATGTTGCAGGATTCGACGTGGTGCCTTTGCGCTCTGGCGGTTGGGCGCTTAAATCTCTAGTGCGCCTGCGTAGGCGTGCTCAAAATTCTGCAACCGAAACCAAGGAAAATTAACGCATCTCCAAGGAAGGGTCAGGCTCATTAGTGGTTGTTTGACGTAAACATTGAAATGACCCAAGTTGGCTTTGTATGCGTTCCCTTGCCGGCCTTGACTGCGCAGATCCGCGCCCAATATTGAACGCTAGACACAGATTTGAACGGCGTGCAAAAAGAAACAACTACACATATATATATATATACACATCGTTTATTCTGATGTCTTTTGATGAAGGGCTTTCTATTTAATCAAACATTATACAAAAAGGTAATATAGAATTGCGGCAATGGTTTTATATAAACGAAATGCAAATTTTATGATTTTCTATTCGACAAAACCAGTTTTTAATTGCAATATCTTTTTGGCCAAAACGAATCGCTAATTATAGCATATCGAAATGCCCATCATTGCAAAATGTAATTAGACTAGTTCAAATTTTTTGTATTTCACATATATTCAATAATATTCATTATATTATACGCAAACAATCCATATTTGGAAATTTTTCCTTTAAATCAGTTTTCTGCAAATAAACGAGTACATAACTGAGATATATCTGAATACATTTATGATCTTGACATTCAAAGAAAAAGTCTATCGTGGCCATAAATGACATATACTTTTAAATATATCTTATTTTAAAAACTGTTACATCTAAAAATAATACTTTCAGTTTTTAAATGAATATTTTCTTTTGAAAATTAGTGAATAAAAATAGATATCTATATTATACATCTAAGACTCAATCTATATCTATCGAAGAAGATGTATATATATAATCAACAAATGTATATGTTCTTTTTATTCTGTAAAAAAATGAACCATAGGTTTTGCAATCAGAATAGCAATCAAATACAAAATTTCAATATTCAAGACAATATTTACATTGTTTTTAATAATTAAATCCGAAACTATATTTAACATATAATTTATATTCTTTTATGTTTGCTAATCTTTATGTATTTTTCATATAGTCAGTAAATATATTAGGAAATATCTAAATTGGAAATATAAACATTTTCTATTCAAATATAATTCTAAAATAGATTATGTTTCTAGATTCTATAAAAATTGAAATTGAAATTAAATATAGATATGTTATATAGAGATTATATATAGATTATTGAAGTTTTACATTGAATATTAAATACAAATAAAAAAAACTATATATTTCTACACAAATACATCATTATTTTTTATTTTTGTCCATATCTAACAATATACGAAGAAAATATCAGCTTTTTAATATATAGAAAACAAAGATATATAACTTCAATAATGTATTTTAATTTCAATAATATAAGCAATATTTAAAAACTATAAACATAATATTAGTTAATTATAAATAAGCATGAAGTTTGATAGGACAACAATATTGTTATGTTGTTTTTAGACTCTCAAAATTCACTTTGTATATTTCAAAAAGATATTTAATGGAAAAACATTAATTGATGCTTTCATTTATATGAAAAACAATATCTTGAATTATTTATAGATATAAATATGAACAATAGTTTAAATTTCATATATAGAAAGAATATCAATTTTGGAATTTTAATACTATATTTTGAAGTATTGAAAAATTAGTTTTAAGAATTTGACGTCAAATATAATTTCGTTCCAATGTTTCTATCGTCATTTTGATTCTATTTTTACGAATGAAAAAATAAGCATAATTCAGGCTTTGGATCCAAAGATATAATTTTTAGCAGCCCTAAAAACATGTTTATTAATTTTGATATTAACCGATTGATTTGATAAAGGAAAAATACAAACACTTTATGGTTTTAATTCAAATGCATTTTCAACTAGCAACTAAATCAACTTATAAATATGATTAGTTTAGATATATTTATGTGTTTTAGAGTTTAACAATTATATTTATATATCTTCATTATATCTTCATTGATTTTGATTAATTAAAGAAATAGTCAAGTTAAGAACCATAATTATATTTCAATAATATGGTTATTAATTCACTATCGATTTAAATTTAAGAATTAGAGTTTGGAAAAAGAATCATAAATCAGGTACTATTTTTCAAAAAATCATAAAATTGAAAAATAATATTACAAGCTTAGTTGTTAAAAGTTGAAAATGTATATAATTCTATATTTTTATTGTTTTTAATCAAAAATGAATATTGATTTAAATACAATAAAGCTGTATAGGTTAATATATGATCTAATGTTACTTTTTATATTAGTACCATATTATGGAATAAACAACATATACAAAGGTTTAGTAAAATCATAAAATCAAAATATAATGTTATTATGTTCAAGTAAGATTTGGAAAAACTTGTTTTTAGTTTTATACTTAATCAAAATTGAATGTTCAACAAAACATACAATCTATTTCATTTAGTTTCATTCTTTAAGAATTTTTGAAAATCATGAAAAATGTTTCATTATTAAAAGGTTATCATGAGATATATTAGCTTGGGGCGAGCTCCACTGTGAGGGCGAAAAAGACAGGGAGGAGATAAACAGAGTTGGAATGAAATTTGTTGGGAAATTTAGAGGGTTGCCGTGTCAAAACCTAAACCCTAAACAAAAACCTGATAGCCTCTTAAGTTTCAGGGTTGAAGGGTTTAGAGGTTTAAGGTGTTATGAGTTTAAGGGTTAAACATATTCTGAAGCCGCAAGCCCAAAAACATTAAGGCTCCATAATCAGAACCCAAAAACCTCAAACCCTAAACCCAAAACCCTAAAATTAATGTCCCAAAACAAAAACCCTAAAACCTGAAAACCCAAAGACCTAAAACTCAAAAACCTCAAACACCCAAAAACCTGAAACCCTAAAACCCAAAATCCTAAATTAATGCACCAAAGCCAAAACCCTAAAACCTGAAACCCCAAAAACCTAAAACTCAAAAACCCTAAAGCCCAAGAACCATAAGAACCATATAACTAAGAACTCTAAAACTCCAACCGGCTGTCCATTGAATTTGTTATTAAAAGCTGTGTTGGCGCATAAGTGGCGCAAACCCTAAAATTTGGAGTTCCTCAACCTTTGGTGATCAACATTTGTTACCCTTCATTTTCACCAAATCAGTCTGTTTTTCGTTGCCCATGAATTCGTCAGGTCAGCGTTGCCAAGCGAATTGCTTCATCTGCCCTTTCTTGTGCACCTTTTGCCAGAGGTTTCAATGGGTTTCTTTCTGTGCCACGGCACACCACATCTTGCAGGAGGAACATTAGGACTTTTTCATGGTGTGGTTCTAGGCCAGTCAGGCTTTCTGGTGGACTCTGTGTCGATGGTGTAGATCAACCTCACGAGACTGGAACCACAAAAATACCCTAAGAATCTGGGGCCCGAAGCAACGGAACGTGTGGCCAAGGGGTCTGAACCCTAGGAGAAAATCCTATAAAACCAATGTTTTTGTTTTTTCATGAGCTGCGGGGTTTGGCATTCACACCACACACAGCTTTGAGGTTTCAGCTTGTTCTCCCAGACCATTTCCGCACACATGGCACCGCACGCCTCGCTGGGTGCCGGTTGTTTCTTTTGCGGAGGACCGATCGCGGCGTCCATGCGCACCAGATGTTGGCCTTCTTCAACTGTCATTTGTCAGGACGTGCAAATCGAACGGCGTTTTGGGGTGATTCGGCCAATTCCGCTGGTGGCCAGACAGTTTGGAACGGGATTCAATCGGAGGCCTGCCAAAAGGGTTGGGCTTGGGATAACTTCAACGGTCATTTTTCCACGCACCTCGTTTACAACTCGGAGAATCCTGCTTGGGGAGCCAGCTGTTTCAGATACGCCCGTTGATTTTGGGGAATGGGAAGTGGAGCATTCTTTCCGGCACCATGCACTGAGAACCTGAAGATTGCGTATGTGCTTCAGACAATGGCGGCTGACCCCCCAAGAATCGATGGTCCGCTGTCGGACCTTCTCGCAGTTCACATGC
This sequence comes from Durusdinium trenchii, assembly GCA_963970005.1. Classification (NCBI taxonomy): domain Eukaryota; class Dinophyceae; order Suessiales; family Symbiodiniaceae; genus Durusdinium; species Durusdinium trenchii. Next base: position 997,222 of record CAXAMN010004224.1, read on the forward strand.
GGGTGAAGTAAGTCGTTGGACCCCTTCCCCAATAGGCATGCGATTCTCGGAACTGAACATCCAGTGGACTTGGTACCGCATCCACCTGGACCCCCCAGTCGGGGTGGTGGACATGGACACCCCGAATCACCTCTTTTCATGGCTCATGGACACTCGGAATCCGTGGTGCTGGCAAATGGAATCGATTTGGGTGGCAGCAGTGTTTCACCCAAGCCGCTAAGCTGGCGCCGCTAGTAGGCCTAGCCGATAGGCCTTTTCAATCCGTTGCCCCCGTTTGTTGTCATTCACGCATATGTGAGATGAGTCATTTCGACTCCTATACAACTAACTAGCCCGTCCAAGATCAATGAAGATCAGAATTAGAGATGAAAGATGTGAAAGTACAGTGCAAGCACACTCCCAGAAAAAAAACAATCAATTTGTTGGAAGCCCTGTTTGCGTTCTTTTGACCTGCGTGACCTCCTCCAAACACAAGACATGCACCTCCAATATGAGGTATTATCAGATCACGTCCTTAATAAACCGTCAGTATGAGGCCATGAGGTTTACTTTCCACCCGACCTGGACAGTCGCTTTAAAGGCTTTGGTGCAGACCTTGAAAAAACACAATGAACCTAGGGATCCACATACCCTTTGAGAAGGTGATTGGAGACCATTGTTTTCCAGGTTTGGAGGGTCCAGTCGTACCTTCTGAGAAGGTACTTGGATCCCTAGGGCAGGAGCTGCGGATGATGAGTTACCGGACATCGCCGAGCGCTTGCCGGGCCTGCTGAATGTGACTCGGCTGAATGGACCAACAACTGGCTGTGCAGCAAGTCATGGCACCCAGGGCTGGCCGCCCGATGACATGGTCGAACTCAAAGGGTGGGCCTCCGGGTTCACCTTGCTGGCGCCATGTTCATCCCCCATCGCCAGTTCTCACCAAAAACGGCCCACTTCGAGTTGTCATTGATCCCAGAACTGCAACAAAGTAACCACTGTGGATCGAAGACAGCACGCCCCCGACATGGAACTCCTGGCACTGAAGTTCATTTTGGTTTTACAGTTTTACAGATCGGGTGCGTTTGAAGTTCCTCCTGGGGCCGCAGGGTCAGCCACACCGGAACGCAGGGTACGCAGGGTCCGGACCTGAACCGAAGCCTGAAGTGCAATGGTGATGTCAGCCTCTACCATTTGCTGCTTCGGATCAGTCATGCAGAAACAGTTGTCGATGACTGCAATACATGCAGTAAAGGCTTTTTGGAGGAGCTCGCAGCCATCACTTGCCCTCATGACTTCGCACTGCGCTACCCTCAGAGTTTTTGTTTGTTTTGTTTGCCAGCAAAACATGGGTGTCCACGCGTTGCAGATGTGATGACCTTATTGTCATCTTGCAATGTTCATGACATCTTAATCACTTTCCTGGGGGATAAAAGGAAGAAACATGAAAAACCATAGGCTGGCAAGCATCGGCGCGACTAGTTCATACATGTTCTTACTATCTCAGCTTATCTCAAATTTATCATGTGTGAACTAATCCTCAAACCCACACCCAAGCAACAAAACACAACAGCCCAAACAAATCCCAGGCTCATCCACACAATTCATGAACATGAACTTTAAGACAATCATGTTCTTACTTTAGCATGCAGGCACGGAAGCAGGATGCAAACTACATGTGGGAAACAATCACCCAAACTCCCCTGACATCAAACACATGAAACATCCAATAAACGTCAACACCAAGGAAATAGTGTGGAATTTCAATAAATTAAGGACACAACCACATCGTAACCACCTTACCACTTGACATGCAACCAGCAACCCCACTCAAAACCCCTTCCTTTCACCAGGCATGCGGCATGTGTAACCTTTTCTTCCGGAGGACCTAGGACCGTTCACGGCCTTGCCGGGCCGTGGAAGGTCAGATCTTCGACCAGATCTGGATGCGATCACCCAAAGATATGTCTTTTCTACATGGACCCTCCAAAGTACCGAAAATGGGACATGACCCCATAATGTACCCATTGTCCGAGGTACGAACTGAGACTCCAGGGATGGATAGCAGACCAATCTGTGATTCGGAAAGGTACCTGTCTTCATGGAGTCGGGTGCGGAGTTTTGGTTTTGAATGGCCTACACATTCACTTTGGATCAAGGAGATGTTTGATCGAATCCCCAGGAAAAATAGACTTGCAAAGCGGCATGGCGCACAAAGGCGACTCCTCCGAATCAAAGAAATGATTTCGTGACCGATTGGGTCTGACCTTCCCACCGTTTGAACCTGCAGCCATCACTTGGTCCTCGTTCGGTCTCCACAAGGCCCAGTTGCCGTGGGATGTGCGCTGTCGAAATGCTTGGTGGACCAAAGACTTGGGCTTTAACACCCGGGGAGAAGCGACCAAAACCTACACCTACTACCTGGCCCAGCAAGTTGAAGGCCAGGCCTGGTGGATGGGGGTGATTGATTTTGGCCTATACCATGCGCGCGACGCGTGATGCTGCCGTGTTTTGGCCACAGAGGAAACGAATGATTGTGGTATGTGCTACGCAATCACAAAGCTCAACACATCTCAACACCCCCTTTGAACCATAAAGCACTATTTGGACCTTGGGCTCTCCATGTGATTCTTCAAGATTGGACGTGCCCCGTGTCAGTCGATGGTATATAGACATATGTTGCAGCTGGGTGCCCAATGCTGCATAATGATGATGATGATGGTGATGATATGTGATGGTGGGTGATGATGCTGGATGATGCTCCACAGAACGTCAGAAAACAGACCTAACCAAAGGAGGCACACCGTGGGGCACCGCTTCCCTCCAAGGCACAGATCAGTTGAGGGGTGTAACATATTTACAGTACCAGGAATTTACACAAACGCGCCGGTTTCCAAGAAAGTCTAAGAGAAAACTATCAACAATCTATCAATCCTGCTGCAACTCTTCCCCAGAGCTCTACCTGGAATCTCTGGCCCTGTACTGCCAAAGTCTTGGCACTGTAGCGTGGCCTGTTGGACCAGGCTGCAGGGACGAGGGGAGGATTTTGGACATGTGGCTCCAAAACAGAAAACAATTGGTTCCCATCAGGTCATTGCCTTTCAGAACCATCAAACCGTCTTGAGTCCTTTCTCTCACTGCGACCGGTGCGTCCAATTGCTCCGAAAAGAGGAAGTCCCTTGGCAGCCGAGCTGCGCCAAGCTGCATGGGTCCTGGAGGACGAGCGTCCCTTGGATCAGGCGTGAAGGAGCTGCGTCAACGGCGTCGGCTTACAGACCAGCTAGGTGGTACCCAACCACGTGCTTCAGGGTCAGGAGTCTTCTTTTTCACATAGGTAAAAACCGGTCAAGCAAACCACGCGGCAAGAAACCTTCTGGGGTGAGGAAGACTGAAATAACTGAACTGAGCGGCACAGCCGTGACCGGTGATTCTTGAATATGGTGGTTCTTTTTTCTCACAAGATGCGTGCGTGGTTTTGTTCTCCTTTGAGACAAGAAATTGCTGTAACTGCCAGCAACCACAACTTTTTGAGGATGTGCTTGTTCCTTTTCGGGTGGCAGCCTTGGAGCTGTTGACTGTCGTGTGTCCAAAGATTCAAATAGAAGACATGTACCCAAGAATTTATTGAAACATATACCCAGACTCAGACCATTCATGTACGGAAAAGTTACACACATTCACCGCATTTATGACCTCAATGTAAATCGACGCCCCCGTATATAAAAGACCCCGGCCCCTATATAAGACATCTTTGGGTTTGTGCCATCTACTCTGACATCAGGTCAAAAGTACAACTGTCCTAGAACAGCTCGATAGAATATGACTCCTTTCCTGTTCCCATCTTATGACTATAGAGGGACCCAACTTGGAGAGATGTACCTCGTCCGTACCTCATCCGCCTGCCTCTCATCCCACCTCCTCCTTCGGGGAGGCGTTGATGTGCGCGGTGGGACGCGTGCTGGTGGGGCGCCACGACTTTCTGGCCTTGTCCTCGGTGCGTGTGGGCGAGGCCTGGAGATCGAGAGCTGCAGTGCGCACGACATGTGCACGACATGTCACGGCATCAAGTCAGGACGATTCTGAGAGCAAGGCCAGGAGAGAGGTATAGTAATATCTTATAGTAATATTTATCGTTGGTTGGACTTCTAACACTAGACTCACCACTGATCGTTGGCTGCCTTTTGTTCTGTACTTTTCCCAGAGATTTGGAAGCCTTTCTGGTTTCCAAGAGGTCCTTCAGTCGGCTGGGCCTCCACAGGCCGCCTCCACCGTGCGGGAGATCGAATCCTTGGAGATCACCTGCCCAAGACATGTCGCCGGGACGTGTGGACGTTGGCCGATGGAGACGTGCGCGCGGTGATTGTTGCATTGACAAGTGCGAGAAACAGTTGTTTGGGTTGGCCTGGCGAAACAAAAACGCCATTTGTGTTCCAAAACATACAAACATAGTCAACAACAAAACAACAACAACAACAACAACAACAACAACAACAACAACACCAACAGCACCAGCACCAGCACCAGCACCAGCACCACCAACAACAACAACCACAACCACAACCACAACCACAACCACCACAACAACCACAACAACCACAACAACCACAACAACCACAACAACCACAACAACCACAACCACAACAACCACAACCACCACAACCACCACAACAACCACAACAACAACAACAACCACAACAACAACAACAACAACAACAACAACCACAACAACAACAACAACCACAACAACAACAGCAACAACCACAACAACCACAACAACCACAACAACCACAACAACCACAACCACAACAACCACAACAACCACACCAACCACAGCAACCACAGCAACCACAGCAACCACAACAACCACAACAACCACAACAACCACGACCACAACAAACACAATCCTTTTGTTTGATTATCATATGAAATGATGTTCACGTTGTTTCCCGATGACCCAACCGGTGTGGGTCGTCTCTTTGGACGACGACGACGACGACGAAGGACGAGGACGACAACGCAGACGTCGCGTTCGAGACAGGGAAATCCTGCACGTGATATAGCCCTAGGGTTCCAAGTACCTTCTCAGAAGCTGAGGACGGAGACTATCTATACAAACCTGGAGGCTGGAGGGCCCAAGTACATTCTGAGAAGGTATGTGGATCCCTAGGGTAGGTATAAGTATAGGCATAGGTTAGGTCCTTCCCAGTAAACCTGTAACAGTCAGTAAACAATTAATATACTATATATAGGCATTACCATCCACTGAGGTCCTGGTCATAGGATAGACCCAAAGTATAGGTGCACGTTATAAGGTCATAGGTACCAATCAACCACGTCATAGGACCTGAGTACCAGATAGTCGAACTAGTCAAACCTTTGCCAGCACTGCACCACAGAAAGGGTGTCCATTAATAGCCCCGAAAAGAGGTGATTCGGGTGTCCATTAACCACGCCGGACTGGGGTTCCAGGTGTTGGTATGGCGCCATGCATTTCAAGAGCGAGATCCCCAATCCATGGGCTTTGCTAGTGGTTCGACGGTCGAATTTCCTTCTTCCAGGGATTCCAACAGGTCGAAATGGGAAGTCTCCCCCTATTTGATTCCACAAACCAGGGCACGGTTGACCACCGACGAACCGAATGGACTAGTGACTACTGCGAGGTGACCACTTCGATACCAGCGTCCCTGGTCGATCGGGGTGTAAAATCGCCCCGACCCCTCGAGCTTCGGGTGTCCACCACCCACTACTACTCGTGGGTCGACCACAGCCTCCAGGTCAACTTCGGCTTGATGCGCTTTTGCTGCGACTCCGGACGGCTCCACGCAGCCGAGGCGGTGAATTCGGAACGGCCGGGGTGAAAACACACACCGCGTAGCGCGTGGGGGGAGGAGAGGTCAAAGACCGAGAGTCATAAGAGTCCTTGAATTGACATCTCCTCCGGACTCGGAGTCCTATGAATTGTCCATGTATGGATCTCCTAGACTCTATGAATTGTGAAGACCGAGTCCCTTGAATTCATGTTGAGCCAGAATGTAAGAGTCCTTGTGGCGTCGCTGCATGCTGCATCGGTCCGACCGGGGTCCTATTGATCTGATAAAAAGGATCCAGGGTCCCATCCAAGATGCGACCCCCTGTCCTTGATCTCTAAGAAACAGCACGCTCTTAGACCCTCCTTTTAGGTTTAGAATGTGTCGTTATTTTGTGTTGAACAGTTATCAATGTCACAAAAATCACATGTTTTTGAAGAAGGTTTGACTAAATCACTAACAAATCACTAACTCGGTTAGAACCCGTAGCCAAAGGAACGGGCATGTTCCAGCCGCTTGCGCTCGATCAATGTCCACAGGAGTGCCAGGAGTGTGGCTCTTGTGGAGCGAAAGCGCCGCGTTCCTCGGATGAAATCAACATGAAGAAGAAAAAGGGGAACGGTCTGGGGTGACTTCCCTGCATAGGACCACATGGAACCTGAATATTCGGAACATGGTCGAAACCACCGGTCAATTCTCAGGTTCCATGTTAGAGTTGGGGGGGGGTATTTGTGGTTTCCAAACCCTCAAACATCCCTCAAGCTAATAACAAACTGATGACCAACTTCAGGAATCAGATTCCTTTTGACCACCATCGACACTTTTTGCCGAGAATATCTACACTCATATAGATTCATAGAGTCATGTTTACATGGTGATCACTTGGCTGCTTTCCATCTTTCCATAAGCCGGCCGACCTTCCCATGGGAACGGGTAGGGCTCACCTGGTGGTCCTTTCAGGTGGGACTTTGTCGAACGAAGTGTTTTTTCCCTTTAGCCTCAGAGAGCTATATGCTACTATTATACTAATACCATTGGTCCAAAGCTGCTTGGATGTGCTTTTACAACACAGTTTACATGTATGTTGTTTTCAAAAACTTCCTGGATGTGTTTTTTCAAATTCAAACTGCTTGGATCTGTTTTTCTTTTGTACAAAGCTTCTTGGATGAGAGAGTCCCGTTCTGCTCCCGCATGTGTTTTGCAGATGTGCCGTATTGGAATCTAGGAGCTCCTGATTTGAAATGCCAAGGTGGGAATGATCTCTAAGACCTTCAAGATGTCAGGAGTTTCATGGAGTCCTGGTGTTTTTTCATCAGACCTTTGAGTAATCTGCCTGTTAGAGGCCTGAAGGTGCTTGTGAGCTTTTGGAGACCTGGGAACTTCAATTCTGCGAGATCCAGAGGTTGTGATCATATGCCCAGGGTACCCCCTAATCACCATGAAGAAATTGGACACAAGAAGCATGAGAAGGACAAGGCCTTTTCACACTTGCATTTCTCTTTGGCTCGCATGGTGTGTGTGTGTGTGCGTGCGTTTTTGAGGTCCAGAAAGTAATCTCCCTTGCGGTACCTTGGCCCCCCACCCAGGAACAGCAGCCCCTTTGGATGCGAAGCCAATTCAGCTGCTGAGGAGTTGGGTTGAATATTCCAGGAAAAACATAGCTGTTCGGTTGATTCCACTAGGCATCTGGAGTGACGTTGCCAAGTGACGTTGCCAAACTCATTTCCCTTCGTTTCGGAACCACTGAAACCGAACCACTGAATCGTGAGGCTGGCTGTTCCACTGTGCTTGCGGTTGCGCGTGTTTGCCTGGCCGACGCCCATGCCTGGCCGCCAGGATCAGCGTGAAGGGCCAGGGCTTTCTGAAGCACATGGTCCGACGGATTGTTGGGCTGCTGGTGGAGGCCACATTGCGAGGTTTCATATCAGCATCAGCTGCCCAAGTGACGAAGAGCAGGACAACATGCTTAATTATATAACCCTTTGCAAGCTTTAGGGCTTGAGTTGTTCCGTCATGTTCTTTTGGTCCAATTTCCTTCACAACAAACGCTGCAAAGAAACACGCCAAACGCTCGCAACATGCCACGCCCTGCTCGCAACACCCAGCGATGTGCGGGCTGCTCGGGCTGGTCCTCCCTGGAGCAGGTGGGTCTCCACCAACGCCCGCCCCTGAAGACGCTGGCCGAGCTGGGAGTCGAAGCGGACGATCGAAGAGCGCACGGGCGACCCCCAAAGGCGCCGGCGCAGGGGCTATGGCTGGAGAAGGTGGCTTCTTGGTGGACCAGGCAGTTTGTTTTTGAAGAGTGAAGGCAAGGGACCAAGGGACCACGCAGGTTAAAAAGGGAAAGGATCCAGTTGACATGAGTTGACTATAGTTTAGTCACTGAAAGATGTGAGGAAGAAGACCTTGTAAATGGATCTAAGATAATCTAAGTGTATCTTTAGAAGTGAGATGTTGTAGTTTGAGTATGTTTGACTCACCATTTTTGACACCCCAACATCCTCTAAGAGCTTCTCAGGAGGTATGTGGATCCTTGAAATCTATAGGCTATAGTTGTATTGACAGCATAGTTGTATTGACAGCATTTAATTTTAATATACTAATATATATATATATAATTTCAGAAACCCCTCTTTTGTTGTTGCTGTTTTTTGTGTTTCTCTCTCTCTCTCTCTTTGTGTCTTTGAAGTTGACTTGTTTCGAGCGGAGCAGTTCGGCAGCCGAAGTTGAATGGTGATCAAGTGGGTGAAATGCTCTATGCCGAATCGGCACCTACTGTAGGACCGGATAGAAAAAAGGTTTGGTTCTTGGATGTTCTTAGACCTTCCTGGTCACTGGTCCCTGGAAGTTCGTTTGTCTCGCGCACGAGTCTCGTCTCGTCTCATCTTGCGAGACCAGGCGACCAGGCAGGGCGCCATGGCGCTCATCCCCCACTACAAGGGGTGCTCCGGCTTGGACACATGAACCATCATGAACCATCTCCTGAATTCTAAGGAAGTGGACGAAGCACCTGGCTGCAGTGAAGCGAATCCCGCCGGTGGCGCCGTCGGGTGAAAAAGGCGCCGACGGAGCCGCCGGAGCGGGGCAAATGGCACCAGATCAGGTCGACCAAGGGAAGGGAGCGGCGACACCGAAGAATGTGTACGACGCACCAAAAGCAAGGTGTCATGATATGTCGTGATATATGTCATAATCATTCAAAAAGTCTGTATGCCTGTCATCCATCTTGCGACTCGAAGATAGGACAACTGGGAGGTGGACATCTTGCAGGAGGGACCCCTGCCAAACATTCCGCTGCTGTGCCGAGGTGGTGGGAAAACTGGGCTTTATTTGCCACTTGGATCCGACACTGAGATCGGGGGGGTGGAAAAGGCGCGGTGGTTCTCGTTTTGGCCGCGTTTTGCGGTATCGGCCGACAAGAACACGACTTGCAAGTGACATGACTTGCAACGTAGTATCATGTAGAACAGTTTTATATATAGTTTTACAGTTTTACTATAGATGTTTGTGTGCTTGTTCTTTTCCTGTTTGGGAGTAAGGCTTGTGGATGTTGTTTGTTCTGCCGGTGTTTCTTTTGAGACTAACGGGCCAACATTGGGCAAGCTTGTAGGGGGATTCATTTCTGGTGTTTGATCACCAAACTCAGAGATGTTGGTCCTGTTTGCAATCCCTTGGTGCGTGGGTTTGTGGTCAGTAGTGCACGACAGCCGATTCCAAAAAACGCTCCTTGAATATACATGTTTCATAGCCGCAACGCCTGCAACGTGGAGCTACGCTTGGCCCATTGGAAGTGATGTTCCTTGCTGTTGAGTGGTTCCAGATGGTGCTGCCATTTGCTGCTTCCACAAAACCCAACTGCCGAGGCGTCTTGGGCTTCCTCTATGTGCCAGATTACGGGGGCGATGAAATGGGCTGCACTGGGCGCTTGGATTTCTGGTTCTTGGGCAGCTTGGCAGGCGAGCAGTGACCAACCACCCCCCCAAGACATGCGGCAACTGAGCTCGGAAACCAGCAGTGCACGAAGGAACTTAGCAGTTTTGGGCGCCCACTTGAGGCATCCAACAAACCCGAAACTGAAGCGGTCGTCCATGGTCCAAAATCCGGGCGCCGGCCCCTGGGCCAGCCCGTGTGTCGCCCGGAGGGCCTTCGGTTGTAACCGAAGGTTATAGAGCGACGCCTCCCAGCGCCGACCACCTCCGGTTCACCCCCGGTTCACCCCCGACCCACCTCCCAGCCTATAATTTACAGTGTTTCGTGTGTGTGTGAAGTACAACACACTGTGGTTTACAGGATTTTGTGCGCATCACAAACAGAGACGCGGCGAAGAGGGAGAAATGCCAAAACGCTGTGTTTTTCAAGGGTGGTGTCGGTAATGCGCGCCGCGCGGACAGGATTAATCTGCATTTTGTAGGTGTCGGGCGCGCTCCAACATCAATGGCAGAAAATGTGCTCCAAGATGATCTGACAGAGGCCCTCCAAATGACCCAACAGAGGTCCCAGATATGGCACACATAGCCGCACGATGACCCGACATAGGTCCCAGATATGGGAAACATAGCCCCTAGATGGGCCAAGATAGCCAAGATGTGGCAACATAGGCCCCACACAGTCTCAAAGAGAGAGAGAGAGAGAGACAGAGACAGAGACAGAGACAGAGACAGATAGAAAGATAGAAAGCAAGAAAGAAACAAAGAAAGATACAAAGAAAGATACATACACCCGGGCGGTCAGCCCCCTTCCACATTGAAGGATGTTGCCGGGATGCCGGGCTTCCCGGCCCCCGTCGCCTCATGTTTTTTGCCTCTATCCCCTCAATACCGTCCTACTTTTGCCCTGTGTTGGGCCGGCGCCCGGCTGTCAGGCGTAAGCCTTAAAGTCGGTCGTCAGCGGCGGCTGAACCGTGGCCTGGGTCGAACCGAAGCCACCGGACACAGGGACAGGTGGCGTTACATGACGTGAGACTCCAGGATCTGTTGGAGAATCAGTTGGGTGTGTCCCAGACCTCATTCAAGACGAGTTTGATCCAGTAAAACCTGGGCCTGAAAACCTTATTGAGTAGTGTCTTTGTATGATCAACTTCAGTGAAGTGAAGTGAGGTCTTTGACCTGTGGGGCCTGTAGGGTAGAAGGTTTCTAAAGTCAACCAGTGCACGCGTGATGCATCTCAGGCAATTGGTCGTTTAGCTGCGTGGTGCCCCAGGGGTGAAGCATTGTGGTGAAAACAATCAAGCTGGGACGTGGCAGTGATTCAGGGAGTTGTTCATGATTCATGTCTTCTTAGTATAGAATCAATAGGCTTGGTATGGTTTGGTTTTGTTGGTGTCCAGGTCAATACAAGCCGGCCCTAAGACAATCTAATCCAAGACAAGTGCCAGAGTCTTCCATGAATGCCAGCGTTACGGCTGGAAAAAGACCAAGCATGCTCCAAACTCTGTTTGTTTGCCCAGTCGATGCCCGCCTTTCTCTCCCCTGGAGCTCTATAGAAGGTGTGGGAAGGGTGCCAGGAGGGTCCAAAGACCGGTACTTGGAGCATCTGGGAACCCTAAGGCCGGATGTTGTCCCCTGACACCTCCCTTCCTTTCCTCCTCTCCTCTTGCCTCCTATCACAACCTCCATCCGCTGTTTTCAAGGCCAGCGGGGACGACCCAAAGTGTTTGCGCCCACAACACCGAGAGGTTTGAAGCTCAACGTGCCGCGCACCTTGCGGTTCCAACTCTTCTTGGCCTCTGTCAAAGGGCACCTTGGATCGACTGGGACGGGCTCGTTCCGTTGAACGCGTGTGTGGCGTTGGTGTGGCGCGGTCAGTGGGCGTTGGCGGCTCGGATCCAGGGTGTTGACATGGCCTGACATCGGCATGAAAGAAGAGCTTGGTTGGCAAAAGCCAATGATTGGGGGAGATATTGGATTTTGTATATGATCTAGTAGTGAAAAGAGATGGTTGGCCAGCACCCAGGGGTGCTTGGGACCTCGGGAGGCTTCCGACTGAGATCCGAAGATCCAGCACCTGTTCCCTATCAAGAAGAGGCAAGGGACATGAATGGATAATGACTTGTTTCTCACACAAGGAATGAGTTGTTTCTCAGGTGAGAAAATATCAGTCATTTCTCAGTCACATCATATTACTGTACTTTGGTATCTTTTGTTATCCAACATTTCTCCCGTCCAGGTCATTATTGCTTGTGTTCGGCCGGGTTGGGTTGTCAACCCAGAAGCCTGTATACAGTCGGAGCCGATGCTCCCCCCAAAAAAGTGTTTGGATCGTCTTGTTGCGGAGCTTTCGCCACTTCTCCGGTCTTAAGCCACTTCTCCGGTGCCACCGGCAGGTTCATTTCTGAATTCTTGGTGCAAGAGGTTCTGGATTCAGAGATTCGGTTTCCAATCCCGAACGGTGAAGAGTCATGCGACTCCTCATTTTGATATGCGAAGCCAGGAACTCCAGCCAATACCAAGCCTTCAGGGGTGGGTAGTGCTACGGAGGAACACATGGAAACACCAGCTGCTGGGCGGACATGGGGGACGTGCGAACACCCGCATTGGAGCATTGATACCCCAAAGGACAGCAAACCGGAGGTTCGGACGGGCGGCTCGCTGCAACAATCTGTAGAAGTCTCAAAGATACTCTGCTGGTTAAGGCAGGGTACTTTAACATACTTTTAACCACATCTCTACACTGCCTTCACTCCTCAAAAATGCTCAAAGGCCAATTTCTATCAATTTCTCCCATTCGATTTCCCCCTTTCGCCCACGCTTGGGTCTCCCAAAGCCCCAAAACTCGTGGGGCAGACCGGCGTGAAAGAACCCCAGGCCCTTCTTGATCTCCGGCATTCTGGGCATCTTCAAGAAGACGCTCTTGCCGTCGGGAGCCCCAACGACCGGCATCGTGGACCGCAGACGAGGTGAAGATCAGCGTGTGCCACCCGTGATAGGAAGAGCTCGATAGTCATGTTGTAAGGAGATATAACGTCTAGCATTGTGTGAGTGTGTTATTGTATGCGAGCCACACGAACTCATGCCAGTCCTTGTAGAGAAAGGATAAAAAAGGATAGACACGGGTCAAGTTAGTTTCAACTTAGGATTTTGTTGGTCAAATTATTGAAAAAGAGTCAAACTAGTTTCAATTCAGCCCAGGCAGGCCTGCTGAGAACAAATATAATCAATTTGATTTCAGCTCAGCCCAGCCTGTTCAGAAATTGAGTCAACTCAGACCAGACCAGTCCTTTTGAGAAAAGATACAAATTAATTTCTACTGAGTCTTTTTTGCGAAATCGATTCAAACTAGTTTCAACGCAGCACCTTTATTTCAAGACATCGAGTCAAATTAGTTTCAACTCAGCCCAGTCTTTGGGAATGGGAAGAATTGACCCAGAACGTTGTTTTTTTTGGTTTGGGGGGGGAGCCGGGATTGAAACAGAAGGTTGCAGGTCGACATGATAAACATCAACACCGGAGTAAGTTGCCTTGGTTGACCCCAGAAGGTCCCAACTCGTCTCCAGCGTCTTCTTTCAGCGAGCGGATGCGGCTTTCACCAAGAGAGGTTAAGTGACCTTATAGGACCCTACTGGGGTACCTATGGGATAGTCTATAGGGTCACTTAACCTCTCTTGGCACAGGATTCTTCTTGAGAAGTTGCGGAGCTTGGAGAACCTCTGGTGGCCCCTGGACTACCTGGTCAGGCGCAAGTAGTTTTCACCGTCGGACTGGAAGATCAATGCCCCGCCCCTGGCCTGGTGGTTCGTCATTTTCGGACACCCTGCTGAGCCCTGCTGTTGTGTTGTTCGGTTATATCCTGCTGTTACTGTTGCTTGTGTTGATTGCTCGGACTGTTCTCATGAGAGGAATTGATGCCTTGTGTTGTGGTTTAGCTCAAAAGTGTGAGGTGTTAAGGTGCTGCTTGATTCTCAATCTATGGAGGGGTCACATTGTCTCATCTAGCCACCAAGAAAGAGATTTAGTTAATTTGAATTAGAGGAAGGAGAGAAGGTATATCGATCAGGTTGCCTGTGACATTTCCGGAAGCTTATGTCATTTTGGTCGCCCTTCAGGGGCGGTGGTTAATTAGTTGGTCATAGACAATCATGTTGCCCTTCAGATGTGTTTAATGTTTGTCACAAGATGGATGCCACTTAGCTAAGAAGTGCAGAAGTGGCAAACGATTGCCGTTTTGGACTGACAGTTGATTGCGAGACAGCTATAGCTTACACTGCTTTATCCACATGAGCATGTTTACATGTACCCCAACAAGCAATTCCTGACCGGCAATTGAATCGCCCGAATTCTCTGCACGTCAGGAGCCCTCTGGGTAGGGACTCTCGAAGCCACAGGTGAAGTAGCTAGAACTCTATCCCAGGAATATATGCCGCGCCATGTCCCCTCTGGCACCACCCCAACTGATTCAGCAGTCCTATGCTACCTACCGGGACCTGAGCCATTCGTGACCTTATTGGAGTCTCCAGTGACCTAAACAAATGGGACAATGAGAAGACCGATTCAGTCCGATGAGAAGACCAGTTCGAAAGAAAAGAACCGTCAGCTGTGCACAGGTGTGTCATTGCAGTGTTGCGGCATCTTGGCAGTTTTGATGTTGGCAAAGTTGTGGATGGCTCTGAACTTTTGGATGTTGGATATGATGGCATCAATCAATCTTACAAATTTGTGCATGGCCCTGAATTTTGGGATGTTGGACGTGAATATGATGGACTTGTAGAAGCTAAAGCTGTGCGGCACCAGTCTAGGTGCACGCATGAACTGCGATACTAGCATAGCAGACACGTAGTGGTCAGTCGCATTTGACCTCAATAAACTGAAATGCACATGTTCGAGCATCAGCACGTTGTATCAAGGCTTGGATTGATTTGACACATTCTCCAACCCCGCCATTCCAGGACTCAGGCCTCCAATTCGAATTCCGACCCATCCGGTTAGGTGTCGCAACGCACTGCTCAGCAGACCTATCAAACGGCCCTATCAAGTCTTTGGATTGAGGCTATAGTGGCAGGCCGAGATGACCCAGCAGACATGGAACATGGACGATCCCAGCCTTGGACTGGGGTTCTTGGTGCCAACTGGCTGTTTGGGGACCTTTCCCAGGTTTCTGGACACCAGACTCGTCAACAGGAAACAGCGATCTTGGAGGGTGCTGTTTTTTTTTTTTTCGCATTCCTGATGATCCCTGTTTGGAATAAGTCAGTTTGTCAGTTGTCATGAGGAAAAAAAAGGGCACCAGTCACCCCCTGCATCTCCTTGGCAGGGTCTTTCGTCCAAGGCTGCTGGTTCTTCTGTTGTACTGCGATTGGCACGCACGAGGCAGGGCTGCGTACGTCGCCCACGTCGACGCTGGGTTTGGACCTGGTAATACGGATCTCCAGTCACAACCGTCACAATCATGTACTCAGGATCAATTGAGTGGGTCTCACTTACCCTAAGGATCTACGCTTTGAGAAGGTGGGACTGGGGTGGGTGCCAGGAGGGTCCAGTCGTACCTTTTGAGGAGGTATACTTGGATCCCTAGGCTTACTTGAACAAGCTCTGGCATGATCAGAGCTGAACGCATCACGCCCTGGCGGCCTGATCCTCGCAGCGATGCGCGACGACTCACGTGGCGGCCGAGTAACCACCACGACAGCCTAGCTATCATGTTTATGTTCAGAGCTGATCACAAAGACCTCACAAACTAGCGGTTGAAAAGGGATTTCACTCAACGCTCGATGATTCTTTTGGCAACCATTATAGTTGCGCACCAGCGGACGTGAGATCCTGAGATCCTGATAGGTGACCAGTTGACAGCCAATCCTCTATTTGGGATAGACATGGATAGAGCTTCAATATCAAAATGTACCAACTAAGACCTCCCATGACCTCTCTTTGGTAGATGTTCCAACTCTTAAGAAGGCCGGTTGATCCCTGCAACCCCCCGCGCAGATGCTGGTGGAGCCGCCTCCCTCCGTGCACTGCTGCGCCTGGCGGACGATGCCAACGACGCAGACGCCGAGCGACGGCGAGCGCTGGCGGAGGGGCGCCGGCGGGTCTTCGACCCCTTCGAGGAGAGAACGACGAGACGTGAGAGGGGCGAGAGAGAGGCGGTGCGGAGGCGGCGCGGTTCCGGACTTGATCGAGAGATCTAAAGAAGACAGGTTCGCACAGCGGGATGGAAGGGGTTTGGCGCAAGCACTCCATTGGACTTGATTCAGACTCCACTTTCACCAGAATCATCCAGAGGTCAGAGGTCAGTGGGGTGGCTGTGACTTCTTTCAGGACCACCCCTGAAACCCCCAGAGAGAGGTTGAGAAACCTTGTAGGAGCCTGTAATTAGTGGTATTAAAAGGGCTAGGACCTGAACCAGGAGTTTGTAATTATAGTGGTTTCTGATGAGAACGGGCTAACTATGGGGCTGTGAAACACCTGACACCTCTCCAAAAACGCCTACACACCATTTCAATCTGGACCACCGGACCACCTACAGTGAGGTCTTGGGGTCTTGGTGATCAGCCTGCGGCGCAGGAATGCATCGAGTTGCTCTTGCATTTCCTTTGGGTCTCTTGCTTCTTCGTGGTTTATCCGCCCCTGGGCGTCACAGAGGCCACATGAGGCCGCGAGATGGCTGAAACCATGGCTGAAACAGTTTGATCTGCACACTTCTGTTTGGAGAGAGGAATCAAAGTAACCTTCTTTCATCCTGACATGTGTTAAAGTGTGATACATCACAGGAGCCTATCCGGGAATCGTCCGGGAAGATGCATTCGTTCTTCCTGGATGGGCACTACACCCCCAAAAACTAACACGGACCCTGAGAATGGCACCTTGAAAGACTGCTTTCCTCTACAAACCCGTGGTTTTCAGAGTGTTAGTTTTCAGCGGGGCAGCGTTCAGGGCTTCTGTAGGGCTTCGAAGTAAGGGACTACTGATGAGTCAATTTACAGCTTCTCAGCTTTTCTGAAAATGGCGCTTGGCTGGGTGAAGTATAGGGGATAACCAGTCAATGGCATGAGGAGGCGCCCTATCTGCCATCCTCTTGTGGTTTAGGCCACTTCCATGCCATCTACCCCCACGCTACAGATCCCCTATAGCCATTCTGTTTGTGCCACCCATATCCCAGCCCTCAGCCTTTCACCGGATCCCAGCTTGGGCGGCTTATTGGCCTTTGGCAACCAGGCGGGCTCCGGGCTCGGACGAGCGGAGCCGCGCAACGCTTCGCACCCGTGGCGCGGGGAGGGCGGGGTTCGTTCGTTCGGGGTGGAAGTGATTCCTCAGAATGGGACGTCGCTGGTGCTTAGTAGGGAACAAAAGAATGAGCCCTCACTATAGATACCATAGGATCCATTCCCTCATTCCGCATTCCTTACTCAGCACCAGTCAGAGCCCGTCGCTTGGCTCCAGAAGACAGTCTTTTTTCCAAGCGAGGTCGACCTCGCCCATGGCTGTGAGTGACGCGGATGCAAACGCAAACAGACCAGTTGGTCAAATCGGAGTGGTGCCTGTCACTGGGACAAGTGAAGTGCGACATCCGAAGATTGGAGGATTTAACTCTCCCTATATTTGGACACTCTTTTATGTAGGTTTGGGGGGTTAAGTAGATCTGAAAAGGTATATGTGGATCACTGGGTCTTATAAATCTCCACGACAAGGAAGTTCATGGTTTATCTTGTTCTGTTGTTTTTTTTTGCCGTGGCAATCCAATGGAGATGTGGGCCTGCAACCTACGTAACCATCATCATCCACTGGGCCCTGTGGTAAGTGAGGCTTGCGAAACCGTTCGTCACTGACCATTCGTCTCCGTGACAACCACCTCACCCAGTTAAGGCTGACAAATCCACTGTTGGGAGTCTATACCAACCACCTACCAATCCTAGTCCTAGTATATCCAATGTGATGGGTGACAAATGGTGACAACATACATTGGTATATTGGTGAAAGCCACCTCATAGGATATACCGATATACCCAATCATATCGTCATCTCTCCAGCTTGAATCTAAGCCCAGCATCGCTCCTCCGAATCGACTGAGAGGTTTATAAAGACCATCACAGACACACCAGTGCCTGGAATTTTCGTCATGAAGTCATGATCGTTGCACGTCAAAAAAAGAACAATCACTACTCAACTGAGAAACATCTCATCAATTCCTAAACATGGCTCATGTCGTGTCATCTCATTTCCAGGACCAGGACCCTCCTCGGGGTGTCTATGTTTGTTCGCCCCTTAGCCGTGATTCGGGGGGGCAACCATTCACCACCCTATTTATATCCCTGGAAGGTTCAGACCTGCCAAAAATCCTCCATAGCTATGAGGAACAACCATTCTGCCCCATAGCCATGAAGGAATCTCCCCAGGAACAATTCCTGCCCGCCATGAAGGAATTGGATGCCCCGTAGCCCCATAGCCCCATAGCCCTTCCCCCCGTCCCATGTCATCCTCAACGGCGAGAGGCCCTGGAGCTCCGCTGCGACACGGTGAAGCTCCTCGCCGCGCGCCGGCGGCCGTGGCCCCGCGCGGCCGTGGCGGAGAAGGCGGGCGGCGGAGTAGCGGCGGAGTAGCTGTAGCGGGGTCCAGTCATACCTTCTGACTGGAAGGGGGTACTTGGCTAGGGATAGGCGATTTATTTTTTGAGCTAGACAGTTTGACTTGGTCTTTGAGCAAGATTGTGCTTTGCTTTGGATGAACTTGTGTGATGTTATTGTGTCAGGTGATGGGGTTGTAGACGTTGTAGGATCGTTGTCAGTCTATGCTGCTACTTTGGGCAAGTTCCTCGAGTGAGGCCAAGTACTTGGAGGGTGAATGAGAGTTGACCGGGCAGTGGGTTCGGATCTTCACTTCCAACCAAACTCCTCTACCCTGTTTTGATAGGAAAGGACAATAAAAATTGTTTGATTCATCATCCAAAATAGTGACCTCAGGTTCTGGCTATGTACGAAATCCAAGATAGGCGGTTTGACACCGTTTAAGGAGCTGGTATTATTATGTATTCTTGTTTAAATCAGAGCTACGAGAACCATCAAGCCCCAATAGATCATCCATTATCATACCTGGACAGAACTGGATCCTCTAGGATCCTCTAGGGTTCAGCTGTTTGGGGACCCCAATCAACGGGTGGTGAACCTGCACCGAACTGGTCATCCCGCCAGACACTCCAAGGGGTCGGGAGGTATCACGCCATATCATACCTGATGGAGCATTTGGTACAGAAATTACTATATAGTACGATTGATCCTTCAGGTATATATGGAGTGTTTGCTTCATAATATGCTTCGGATCTTGCTTCGCGATCGAACCCCCCCGCCAACCCGGTCCGAACCTTCCCGATGGCCCGAGCCCGTGACCACCTTGGTGCGCGGCGCCAAACGCGACGCGACGCGTGTGGCGTTTGGCCCGTCGTTTCTCGCAGAAGTGGCTTCCGTCATGTGCCCAATGGATCGCCCGGGGGTCCAGAGTCGAGACGGGACGGGCAGGGGCGATGGGGGACGGCGATGGTTTTGGAACACACATACCCCTCAGGATCCAGTCGTACCCTCTGAGAAGGTGGGACTGGGGTGGGTGCCAGGAGTGTCCAAGTACTTTTTGAGGAGGTACGACTGGATCCCTAGGGATAGATTCCTTGAAAGCGTCAAAGAGATCGAAGGAGATCGATAGGAGATCGGCGGGGTGGGACAAGGTGGGACGATCGTTCATGTTTGTTGAGCACTGAAAGAATCCGAAAGAAAGGGGTTCATGTTTGGAAGGAACATAGGGTCTATAAACCCGAACTGCAGAGGTGTTGGGAGTGATTGAAAGTTCTCTCTTCCGCGCGTTTGGCGTGCGCACCGATTTTGGTTTGTTTCTGCCGAGGTTCATATTGCCATCGCGCGGCACCCAAGGGCCCAAGGGTTGGCTCAAATGGCTCTGGGAATGGTTGGAAGAGGTTCTGGGGGGGCTTCAACAACAGCCCACGAGATCAGAACTGTTGTGCTTTCTTCCCCGAGTTGAAAGATGGAATCTGTTCATTGAAAGGTTTGCGTATGGGACCTTCCCCTTGCACGTGTTTAACACTTGACGTAAGCAGAACCTTCCCCTCATCCAGATTCTTCGGGCGACCCCAAGCAGCGGACAGCTTCCACCACCAACATGATTCATGTATTCAACATCCAGAATCCAGAGTGATCCAAACATCTGCCCTCCAAAGATCTACTCCCATCTCAAGCAGAGCTGTTGGTATCTACAAACAAACCGGTCTCACCCTCCTGGTCCCAGACACGCCATTTATGTCATAGTTGCATACCTTGGGGTGGTTGAAAAGGGGGGTCAATGGGGAGGCATATATGCCACTCCCATCGGTCGTGTGTGATCTTCCCCTTTCGGCCAAAACGGGTTTCAAAGCTTTGTCCACATTGGAGTGGTTTCACACACGCCCAGCTTAAGGTCATGAACGTCCTGGTCTTGCTGTTGCCCTTCGCTCTGGCGGCACAAGAGTGTGGCGCTGTGCTGGTGACGGAGAATCTGTGTCGCTCGGTCCGCACCGCACCGGTTCCGGCGGGTTCTGATCGACGTGTGGAGCATTCTGTACCAATGATACCAAGCGCATCAACAGTCAGACAGTGTCGAAATGGAATAGTTGTTTTGTGTTTGATATGTATTTATATTTGGTCATGCATAAAAGAAATACATGGATTCCTTACACATGTCAAATTGGTCTATTGGTGCAATCAGTCAATTGGTGGAACCAACCAATTGACAAGAAAAAAAGACTGGTGTGTTTTGGTGGGCAAGATTTGCCACTGTTTCGTGAGGTGGTGGCTCCTCTTTGGCCATTCGGAGTTTGGCTCAAAGACTTTCCGAACTCCAGCAGACTTCTCGAACGGACGATCGGATTCCAAAGACTCAATCTCTTCATGAGGAATCTCTTCACAAGGACCTTTGAAAAAGAGTACGTAGGTGATCTATATACTATACTAAACTATTCAATGTCCGCCCACATGCTTAAAAGAACTAGGTCCACTTCGAGTATCGCTAATATTTCCACATCACGACATGCAAGGCCATGGCATGCATGGCTTGAAAAGAATCCATGAATCATCAAGAGCTCGGAAAACTGGGTGTTCACCTCGATCGCCTTGCCCTGAGGCACTCTGACCACGGCGCTGACCGCGCTGGCGGCCACAGTAGGTTTTGAAGTCTACTGGCGCCATGACAAGACATTAGTCGACCTGCATGTGATATACTCAAACTAGGTACACGTGCCATAGATGGCCGTTGTGGTTTTAGGACCCTTGCTCCGCCCCACTGTGCTCCCCACCGTGTGTGCGGTCTAAACACCACGGACCGAATACAGTACAGTGGTGCCCAAAAGCTTCCGGACTCGTCATAAAAGAATGCAGAAGTTGTTTGCAACCCCTACCGGCCCTCAAAACCATGCAAAAACAAAGGTGTTCACCTACAAAAAACGTGTATTGAAGGCCCATAACTAACAGAATCACACCCATCGTCCCCACATTTTCTTCACGTTCCGACAGAAGGCATGGGAAAGAAAGTTAAACATAAACTGCTGTGTTCTTTTTCTGCGTTTTGCCCTAAATTGAGTTGTAAAAAGAAACATAATCCAGAACAACACCTGCAGCTGGGAATGCGGGAAATCACTGTGACGTGTTGGGTTGGTAAACCTGTAAACCTGTAAAAGTCAGTAAAAGGTCTTATTGGTCTTATCACTCTATTATAGATGTCGGCCTGCAACCTAACCATCATCCATCAGGCCCTGGGAATAGGATAGACCCAAGTGATTGGGTACAATTTAGTTAGTGACCAGTCAATTGGTTTTCATACTAAGAATCTACTGGGGATGCCATGGGGTTGAACCCGGTTCGGTTGACGGGTGGGAACATGCAAAGTCCAGCGCCCCCCGTCAGATCCATCGAAGAGCGAGTCTGACAGGACCAGACTGATGGGGGGACTTCCTGTTCGTCAGCCATGCCTTTGATCGACCGAAGAGCGTTGCGAGTTGTTGGTGAATGTTCTAATATAGTATATAGTCTCAAAATGTCTCGAAGAAAAATATCAATTATATGTAATTATGCATCAGGTCTGGAAGGCTTGGGTTTGCATTGTTCATCTCTAATAGACTAATTGTATTCTGTTCATATAACATTTTGGCTCAAGGTACCTTTTGAGCCAAACTGGCTTTTGAGGCCCTCCCAGCCCACCCTTGTTGGTATTCAGGAGCTACCTTTTCCCTCAGGTTTGGGTTTTCGATTCGTTCTGGTGTGACCAGGGAGACTGCGCACCCAAAGGGGCAGAGAGACTGCGCCTGAGGGAGGGTATGTGCTGCGAAGCATCCCAACGCAAATCCTGTGAGATCACAGGTTGACAGCGCCACTGGCGAGATCAAACCAGGCGGGTGGAAGAGAAGGACGGAATGGCGAGCACGAGACGCCGTTCGAAGGGAGTAGCCACCTCTCATAGAATCCAATCCAGTTGGGATGTAACTCTAACAGATACTTCCTAGACTGGAGTAAATATACATGTTGCTTTGGCTCACCGATACCGTTCCGAGGTGCTTCTTGCGATGGTTCTTGCGGCGATGCGGAAGAAGCAAAGCAGCAGAGCGAACAGCAGGCCGACTGGAGGTTGGTCGTCTTCGAGCCGTATGTTCGGAGGGACTGGCGCAGAACAACTGTGCCGAGTGTGGGATCATCCCACTGGCTTGTAGAGAAATCATTCCATGCTTCTTACAACACGGAAGAAGGAACGCATTTTCGGGGCTTCATCTTCGTTGATGCGCCAAATCATGCACTGGATCACAGAAAAGTGGGTTGACGGGGGTTTTGATTGGAAGGAAACCTCGGGTGAGATAGTCATACAGATCGACAAGTCAAATCGATTGTGCGATTTCCATGAATTCTGACCAGGCTGGAGAACCGCGTGGAACCGGTAATTGATTTCACCTGGCCCGGCAGCGCGTTTTTTCTTCTCAGCATCGGGCAAGCGCTCCAAAAACGCACAGGTCTTTTCTTTCAGCATAGAGGTCCTCGGCGAGATCATCAAGCCAGCGGTTGTATAGGTGAACACCTGCTTGGCATATTTTGTCTTGGGACAAACCATTTGTACAGGGACCATTAAAAGGGACCCACAGAAGCACAGGGACCAAAAGGGACGCTGTTCCCTTCAGATGCTTGGTACGTTGCATGGTTCTGAGCTGAGGCGCCCACGAGACCATCAACCACATTGTGCCCGCGCCGATGGAAGTGAAGCCGAAGTCCATGCCTTCGCCACGGGAGGCTTGGAGGTTGTTTTGCGATGCTTTCGGTGAGTTGGAGATAGGTCCGACCGGATGCCCTGGGGAACCGGCACACAGACCCTGTCACTGACTGAAGCATCTAGAAAAGAATGTGTAAAAAAGAAAAAATGTTGCAGCTGTTGCAGGAATGCTATATTTCATTCACTTAGGGTTTGGGAATAGCGGACGGCTGTAAGTAGTCACTGCGGTCTATGTTTGTATGGAACAAATACAATCCTTGTTTAGTTTCCAGGTTGACTGTCCAGCTGACACGAACTTGGTGGGTTTGGGCACTTGCTCATCTCACCCTGGAGCTTCGCCCTGGTTCCATCATCATCCCAAAGGTTCGCATCCCAGGTGCGGAGGAAAACTGCACCTGGTACAACCCAACGACTCAGCCAGCACCCGGCGACATCTCCAAGGAGCGATGCTGTGAGTGGTTCCTCAAGGTGTTCTAGCTGCAGCTGGCTCCATCCTGCTGCGCCTCTCCGTTTGAGGGTCAAGACGGCCTTCATTTCTTTTTCGGAGCGCAGGTTGCTTGGGGAGAGTGTCAGAAAAAATAGGTTGAACAGCGAAAAGAAAGATGGCTCAAGTTCGAAGCTGCTGAGATGGTTCAAGCTTGAAGTTCTCTTGAGGAAGTGTGCTGAACCAGGATAAGGTGAAGTGGGACCTGCAACATATCCAGCCAGTGCATAACCTTTAACCTTGTTTTGGGAGTGGTGGCACCCCACTAAACAAGAACAGGTAGGAAGAGGATGAAACAGGAATGATACTATATATATATATATAACATGTTGTTTTTTTGCCCAGGGAACTGGAAGGAGTCAGGCAAAAACTTCTTTGACTCCGTACTTGTCTTGTGGATTGTTTAAGTTCTGGGACCGAACTATCTCAACTGTTTGCCCAAACTGCTCCACCTAACTGTCTCCCATGCTAGGCCTGCTAGGCCCTTTCCTAGGGATCCACTGCCACCTCAGAAGGTACTTGGACCCTCCAAACCTACATGACAGTGTCTCCAATCACCTTCTGAGAGGGTACTTGCATCCCTAGAGATTGCTAGTAGAAATGAAGACATGTGCCAGACCAACTGCCACATCGGCAATTGAAGGAAACCAGCTGACCCTCTCCGCAGAGTGTGAGGTCTCCGCGCCTAAATCCAACAAAACAAGTGAGCGCCGTTGCGTGCCAAAACGGGGGCCACAGGGATGGAACTCAGAAAACGTGGGAGCGTGGCGACAAGCGGTGGGTTTGCTGCTGCATATCAATATCGACAGCGGTGTCTTATATTCTTTTCAGTTCAGAGTTCAAAACAATCAATCGTCGCGGGGATTCTCACAAGGGAATCTCAGCACAATAGCACAATAGCACAATTCTCAATAGGGGATTCATTCTCAATCTCAGCTAGTTGTTCAAATGATGTTCGCTTGGCCAATTTCCTGGGGCGCCGTTTAGCACGTCGGAAGCACCAAAGTTGTGGAGCACCCGTCTCTCTACCTCAGCAACAGCCTCCAACCTAAGAGCAATGACCTCCTATATAACAGAATCACACCCTGACACACCATATAGGGCATATGAACCTGCATTGAAGGGTTTAATAAGATCAATTTTAATCCCGTGGAGCGTCTGGGAGCGAAAAACATCAATTCCATAGATGAAGGAATTATGCATTTGCACACTTGGAAGATCCAGATATATTGACCCCTTGTCAAGGACTCCTAATGTGTTTACCTCCGGTTCTATCTTATGTGATACCGGTTTTCTCGTCCGCACCCACAATGTTCCCCACCTTGCATGTTGTTTTCCATGGAGAGTGTGCTATTTGGACCCTTTTTTGAGAACATGATTACAAGCATGGGTTTACAACATCATACAACCATCTTCCTTGACCCCAAAAGGCTCCATGTTGCCATGTTGTTCTTGTTTCAGCTTGACTGCATCACCACGTGTGCCACGTCACCGGTGAACTGGGCCCCAAAACGGACCGCTGACTCCGTTCGCGGACACCTCGATGGGTTTCAGGACATCCACCACCCTACCCTCCACCACCGGGAGGTGCGCCGACCGTCGCGCGCGCGGGTGGCGACCCGCTCAGGCATGGCCTACATGTGTCCCACGGCGTAGGTCCAAGCCATTTGGGACCTTGATTAGGACGATACGTTTGTGTGGTTGGTGGTTGTTTCTGAGGTCAATGTAGGGCAGCGGTACGCAGTTCAGAGTCCCATAGAGCGCTCGTTTCATTGTGTTTTTTTTTTTCACATGGTTCATGTCTCGGATTGGTTTCTATGTTTCTACCGACCTGAGTGAATCCCCGCAGTTCTTGGTGTTCAGAATAGTTCTACCTGTTTTGCCATGTGACTTTTCGGCCAATCGATGTTCACAGTTCGCCCTGCAGATCCGTTCTGAACGTCCCCAGGCAAGGGACCCCCACCTCCGCCGCCCCTCGGCAAGCGGTCGCCGCGGCGATGGGGGAAGAGTGTAGACCGGAGACGTGGTGTTCTGTTTTTTGTTGGGGTGCAAAGGATCCCTAAGTTTGTGCATGGTTTGTTTTGATATGTTTGATGTTTTTTGGGATTGGTTGTTGTTTGCGTTGTTTATTTTGAGTATTTGTTTTTGTCATCGGCAACATGGACTATTTAATCTATTTGCAGTTGTTGAGATAGTCAGAACAAGGGTGACACGTTGAGGGTGACAGACAGGACAAATTGACCATTAACATGTGTGTTGAACTTTGACATAGAGAAGACCATCCCATGCCAAAGGTACTTTGATGCTATGTCCTTTGTATTGTCATTCCCTAATTTGAGCAACCCCACCACAAGTGAAGAGTAATGGTGACAAAGCATCGGACCAAAACACTATATATATATATATGATTCTTATAGCTACTAGATCATTCTGATCATTCTGTTCCATGTCATGGTGTTGTCACACACACAAGAAAAAACAGGGGTTGTGCCGACCGCTATACCTAGAAACTCTCTCAATGTTTGGTCGGTCCAATTGGATAGAAAGTGTTTCTATCATGTGAGAGGAACAATGTCTCCAAAACCAAAAGGATTTCCGGGAAGCTCAGGGATTGTAAAAGTCTGTGGATGTCCCAGGATATATTTTCCTTATGTCCCTATGTTATGTTCTGCAACGGACGAAGGGATGATCAACAAAAACAACAGTCGGGAAGATACTAGCCAAAAAGAGTGATCCAAGGCAGACAAAGCAAAGGTTCTGCTACACACCAAGCAAACCCCGGAAGATGATGTGTTTTGTGATGCTTCCTTTGTTTCGGAGTTCAATGATCCACAGTAGATCGTGTCACGGTTTCCAGTCGTGGGGATCTACCAATTTCTATCTATTTATTTTTGGCCAACTTGGAGGTCTATACATACCCTAGGGCTCCAAGTACATTCTGAGAAGGTGTTTGGGGTGGGTGCCAGGAGGGTTCAAATACCTTCTGAGGAGGAAACCTCCTGGAGCCCTTTTTGTATAAACGGTTCAGGCATCCTATACTTGGCAGCTTCGATACTTCCAGGCAGCTTCGCATACTTGGCGGGAGGTATGGCCATGCATTCTCAGCTGAGGTATGGCCATCCGCCACCTCACGGTCACCCACCACCTCACGGTCCGCCGCCGCACGGCTATCCGCCACCTCATGGTGGGGAAGCTGAGACACGTGCGCCAAAGAGTCGGAGTGGGGAAGCACTCACGGTGGGAGTAGGACAAGAACCGGGGAACATCCTTCAACCTCATCCACAGACGTGACCGCTTTTTGCCCTCGAAGTTCGCATCGATTACTGTATCAACTTGTGACAATCAATCCTTCTACTAGAGTGACTAGAGTGGGGTGTATGGGGAGAGCAAAAAAGAGTACCATTGCGCCAGTCGCGGTTACCACTTCTGAGTTTTTGGAGCTTCGCTTAGATCCTCCGCTGCAGATCGCGACTCCTTCACGACTGCATGTCTGACAGACTCGCTCCTCTGCGTCAGGGCCGAATGCCCAACTTGGCCTTTCGTTTGGTATTTCTTGCATCAATGTTCGAAACAGCCGAAAAGGCACCAACACCCCGACGTCGCGCTTTTTTTCGCCGCGCTCGCTTTCTGCCGAGGTTATCCACCTCCACCTCCCCATGGCTATGGACCACCGCCCCCGGGACCGCCGATGCCCGGGCACCGAGAATCGGCCGAATCGCGGAGAGCCGACACCAATACTGGGCCAAACAGATCTGCCTTTTTACCAGGAGTCACATGTCGGGGTGGTTGCTAGTCCCCCCCCTATCCTCCAATAATCGGCACCCCGTCTTGTGACTCCTGGTATACAGTCGTTGATGATCTATGATGATTGAGGTGTGAGATGATGTAAGGATTGTTCATGATTTCAACCTGTGCTGACTATTGAACATAAACGTTGCAGCTTTCCAGGGTTCCAAGGAACCAGTTTAAATTGAGGACCAACACTTTGCAACCTATCCGTTCAAATTATCAATTCGATGTATTTGATGCTTTTGCAGGGAGTTTGGCGGCCCCCTTTTGCTCAACGTGCCCGCCGAGCAGACGGTGTGTAATTGGGAATGGTCTTGATCAACAGTGGAAGCGGTTCCCCCTTTCATGAACCCAGGAATCCACGAGGTGAGCTTTTGGATGGTGTTTTCCTGACGTTTTGCACCGCTGAGCCAATTGATTTAATATGAAGCAGGATGTTTGTCCGTTTTTGTGCACTTAAACCTACCAAGTCAAACCCAATGAGGATCGCTTCTAGACTGAGTTCTGTACGTACTACCGGGTGCCCAAGTTCCGTGGGAACCGCTTTACAGGTCCGTTGCCCAGAAAAGCTATTGAATTCGTTATCAAACATGGAAAAACCTCCAATCAAAGGATTAATCCCTTTCCCTTACACAAACCCTTTCACTCACATTGGAAATCAATGATTCTTCATCTGCAGCTTTCGAATCAGAGTCACTAAATAAAGAACGTTGATAAAAAAAGGGTGCAGTCAAAAATCCGACTCAAAACCCCAACTCAGGTCGGGTACGTTTTGCACCACAACATACTTACTGTATATGCCTTTTCGGATGAAAATGGAGCCTGAGGACTTCCCATAGGCTCCCAGGCTCCGGGGGAAGCGGCGCTCGTTACGGTCGCAGACGACCGTAGAGACCACCAGTTTCACCGGGGCGGCCCATGACGAAACGACCATGTTGGAGCTTGGCATGGCATGACGGTCATCGTTGAGGCTTTGGCCAGGGCCAAAATAGAGGTACGGGTACGTGGCCCGTGAAAACAGAGTGGGTGGGCGTGACTGAGTGGATGGATTTGTGACCTCCTCATTGACGCCCATTGAGACGGGCCCCAGTTGTTGGTTGTTTGACCTCCAACTCTTCGTCAACATGACCATCAGCATCAGTGGGACGACCGTTTGCTTCACTGGACCAGAGGCTGGTGGGTACACGGACGGCCGTTCTGTAGACATGTTGGCCACAACGACCGTTCTTGCAGCACCGATGGCCACGGAAGACCAGACACGCAAGACAAGACACGCAAAGGCATGCCTCAAGATACACCATGATGCCTCAAGCAAGCGTCGACGTACTCTCAGAGGACATGAACTGGCCCACTGAGGAATACATTGACTAGAGGACACACGGTTGTTCCGGATGCTCAAAGATTCAGTTCGTCAAAAAACACCGATGGACTGCACACATGAGTGGGCCCACAAATTCACACCCCCTTTGGCAGGGGAGTACCAGTCACTTGGTCAGTACTTAGTAGACATATCTATAGATCGACAAATTTGTTTGATTGTCTCTCTAGTACTTAATTGTTAACACAGTATTACCAGCGCAGTACATCTAGAACTTATCCATTTTGTCTACCAGGCGACTAGAACCAATCCTTCGTTGGGCATCAAAACGCTCCCCCCACGCGCGCGCTTCGTTCACACTGCACCACCCTTCGCCGCATGGACTGAAGCTTCGCCTATGACCAAGCGATGCTGCGCGATGCTCGGCGAGAAAAGACCGGAGGGCCATGGCAATGCGAAAGATGACACTGACTGATACACCCCCGCAGACTCATGGACTGGACACTGAACATTCACCCAGTGTAGAAGACCCTTTGTCCGAAGACTAACCCAGTGGTTTTGGGGGGCCATGTTAATCTGCAGCGTAGTAAATAACGGGAGGAATGAAGGGTTCCTTTCAGATAGATTCGATCCAGCCACCCTCATGCTTCCCTTTGCACGGGAAATGGCTACAGTTTCGGGTGCGGAGCTCCGGTGCCAAATCCGCACACTTGAGGTGTATACATGGCCTGTGAATGATGGCACCTCCCCCAGCAAAGCATGGTTTCCGTATCCTTGATGAAAGGATTTGTTCATTGTACCCTGGATCAACCCGGGGTGCCGTGACCCACAGAGAGAAGTTGACCACAGGTGCCGAGGTCGATTGCAAGACACCTGCAGATTTGACGTTGAACCCGGAGCATCACGTTTCATGTGAAAGGTGTTGGGATGTTTTGGGACCCCATCGCGTGGATTCGGAATGCGGCACTATAGTAGCATAGGCGGCACTATAGTAGCAGCTAAGCGACGCTGGAAGACCATCGTCCTTTCACAAACGGAGATTGTCCCACTGGACGTGTCCAAACAAAATTGTTTTCCCTTTGCTACGCGACGTTTTAAACTCTATATATATATATCGATAACTATATATAATACTCCTAACAATCCATCTATAGAATATTTACCTATACATTGGCATTGGGGGTGGTTTCAGGTTTCAATGTAGGTAAATATTTCATACATGGGTGGTTTGGGTATTGATTCTTTGATCATGTTTGATCACATGTCATGTTTTAGCATGTTTCAGCACTTGCTTTGTGCAGTTCCGGTTCCACTGTTTTGCATCAAAAGCAGTTCCATGCAGTGCTCAACGGCATCTTGAAAAGGTATGAACAAGTTACATACCCGTTGACCCGTTCTTCATCGTTTTCTCAGAGGTGAATCGGTGAATCGGCTTTGGACTCTTCCAGACTTGGTGGAGTGAAAAAAGGAACCCGAGTGCACCAGCACCCACAGCTTCGACCGAGCAAACTTCGACCTGTTGCACGGCTTGCGACGTGGCCACTGACCCATACGCTACTGGTGCAACCGTTTGTAGCAACCTGGACCAAAAGGATACAACATCGGATGAATCGAACAACTACTATTTTTCCTGGAGGTGCTTGTAGTCAAGGTGCTTGTCCTTATTTAGTTTGTGTATGTATGCCAAACTTGGAGGGTAGGAGTGCCCCTGTCACATCCACACACGGCGAGGTCGAG
The DNA here is from genome assembly GCA_963970005.1 of Durusdinium trenchii. Taxonomy (NCBI): domain Eukaryota; class Dinophyceae; order Suessiales; family Symbiodiniaceae; genus Durusdinium; species Durusdinium trenchii. Next base: position 1,027,552 of record CAXAMN010004224.1, read on the forward strand.
CCAAACCACCCGAGAAGGGCCCCAACTACCTCCTGAGAAGGTGGTTAGGGCGGGTTTTGGAGGGATAGGGTGTCTTCTTCGCATCAAATCCGATGAGGATCACGGAGTGGACCTGCGCCACGCTGAGCTGAGGACTAGCAGCTATACGCAGGTCATCTCCTCCGGTGCGGCTTATGTGGATGCTTGGTCGATCGTGGTGCGGCTGCGCGGGTGGATGCTGTCGAAAAAAAGTCTCCAACAAACTGGAGGTATACTTGTCCAGTTTGAGGTCATTTCTTTTTTAGATGGTCTTCGAAGGCCCCGGACAACACAAGACAAAAGAGAAGGCCCGGGCCGAGCTGCTCCTCCAGTAGGTTCCACTAGCAAGAGGCCTTGATTTGGAAGAGCTCGAAGAGCTGCCATATATGTGCACGCATTAGTCCAAGTTTGTGTGAACCTTTCAATCGATCGAACGGGTGACTCCCTTTTTGAACGCATGCCTATATTCTGCCTGACAATCATGGAGTGGATAGCATGGCACGTTGGATGACCATGTTCCGCTACAAAGAGGTGGCTTTCCCACTTCCATGATTTCAAGGAGTCTAATTAAACACTTTGGGGCACAACTCATGAAACACTGGCTCATGTTGTAGACGCACCCTGGCCGCGCTTGGGTGGGGTCAGTGGCCGCTAGATTGCAAAAGGTCACCGATCTCTGGTCCGTCCCAGTGATTCCAGAGTCTTACACCCAGACGGCTTCCCTGGAGCCTATATATATATATATGGCATGGAGGGATGAACCAATTCCTAGCGTTTTGAGGCCAAACTTGGAGCCGTCTTGGGCGCCCTAACGGCTACACCCCGACGTCGCTTTCGTGCATGTCGTCGTCGCTCCGACATCCCAGGTGGGTCCCGGGCACGAGTTTGAGCGGATGGCCCCTCGGCTCGGCAGCGACGAAGGTCCGTGCGGCTGGAGCCCAACACCGTTCAAGCCGGATCAGATCCGCAAAGCGCCTAAGCGCCTTCTTAAGGGCTTAGCATGGCTTAGGTGGTTGTTTTGTTTGTGTTTTGCCGTGTAATGACCTTTGAAATGTTGGAGTGATTCAAAGTGGATTGCTGATCAATTTAGTGGTCCGAAAGTGCAACTCTGGCTGATGAACCATCATGGCGGGCACTCTGTGGATTGTTGAGCATTTGCAGACCTTTACCGGACGGACAACGTCACACCACAATATGAGACATTTGGTTCAACAAGCCTTTTGCAACTGGGCTGTATACCACGAATGACATATGGTGTCTCCAGAGCCTACAAAGTTTCCTCGATGTGTCAGCAAGGTTCCAGTTTATTCAGCAGATCCTTACTGGGCATGGAGGAACACCCCCCATACCATGTCGATATCCTTTTTCCTTCCCCATTCACTTGATAAATATGACTGCAAAGGGATCTGTGACAATTGCACACAGATCCCAATTCACATCACACGAGAATATTCTCCCATGTACAATCGAACGGCAACGGGTACCCGTTTCAAAGACAAGGGAAATAGTTCCTACAGCGAGAGGCTCTGTGTGTGCCTGCGCTCCAGGATATACTGGCCGCTCAATTCTACGGTTATATATCAAATTGTTCAATTGATCTGTGCAGCTGCTTGCCCAGCTAGCACGTGAGATGACCGAAAATTCTTGTTGCGGAACCTCTGTGGCAAGTGCCACGGTGGCACTGAGTGAGCCCTTAAAACTCACTCAATCATGCCAAACAAATCCCAATCCATGAAGCCTAGCAGGTTGTTCTATTTTTTTCCACGGTCTCTACATGAATCAAGAAGGGAGGCAGTTGAGTGAGGGATCTCGGATGAGCTATGCCACTTCATCTCGGATCAGCTCGTGTTCCACCCGTGAAACTGAGGAAGACTTCTTTGCACCACCGCTGGAGAATTGGGGCGGTCCATATTTGACCATGATCCTGAGATGGAATGGCGTGGGAGGACGGTTTTCCAAACATAAAGGAGATCACGGGCAGGCTACAAAACGAGAGGTTTAACATTTTGTTTGTTTCTCCGGCAGCTTCCTGGATCTCAGATTATCTCAGATTCCCTTTCAAAAAGGCGGACCACGGAAAATTGGTCAGAACAGAGTGTAGTACCTCCCTTGCAGGGTGAAGAAGTTCTTATCCGTGGCCTGACCTCACTGCCCCGGTCATGGGTTCCCCAGTTCCCCACCTGAGAAAAACCGAGTGGTCCAAAGCACCACTCCACAACTCCCTGACACCATCAACTCGCACATACAGATCAGTTGGGGTACATAGTTGAAAAGGGGTCAACATATGCAACATATAATTAACATATTACGATGTTTTGCATTATGTGCTATTCTGTTTATATATATTATATAGTGTTTGTATTACATATATCTATACATACAGAATATACATATATATAGTATATTGCATGTGTATAACACTCCCATGGAGTGTTTGGGTTCCACAATAATATGTGGCTCCAGGGTGTGTGTTTTCTCTCTGTTTCGCACCCGTCCTTTTTGTCGCAGCTTCGTAGACGTCCTAGCCTTCGCAGCCTTAGGTGCTTGCGTGGCATGCATCTCTCAGCGACCAACTGGACCATATTTGTTTGGGCATTTCATGGTAATGCGTCCTTGCTCCTAGTAGCGATGGCAGGAGCCCCCAGTATCGTCCTTGCTCCTAGTAGCGATGGCAGGAGCCCCCAGTCCCAGTAGCTTCTTGTTCCTTGGCATTTCGGGGTAATGCTTCCTGCTCAGCCCCGGACACATGGAGGGCAAAGTCTTTCCCACCCAGAAGAAATCCTGCCAACGCTGTTGGCGAAAACAGAAACGTGGCGTCCGCACCTGAAGGCTGCAGTTCCTCTCTCACCATGGCTGGCTGCTGGATTTGCCTTTGGACCAGCGGAAGCTCCTGCTGCTCAGCGTGCCCTTCTGTGCCGGCTTCATGGAACCTTCAGCATGATTCACCCCGGCTGGAAGACCATCTTGTTCCCCCTGAACCCCCCAGGTGGTATGCGGCAGGCAAGCCACTGAATTCGGTTTTTTGGGCATCGGCGAGTCGGTGAACAGTGAACCTCACGTGGTGAAAGGGTCCAGAGGCCTCATGAGACGCAGGCTGTCGCTCAGCGCCTTGAGCTCAGCCAGAACATCACTGTCCAACGGGTTCTTGAGGCAGAGGTTCTGAAAGCCTCCTGCGAAACGAGAGATTTTGCCCTTGGAGGTGGGTAGGATTAATTATTTGGAATCATATTATTCATTGTAGGATCTAGAGTTGCGAGGTTGAACATTTTAGGACCATTCTCAATTCAGGATGTAGTAAGACATCGACTCGATCCATTCACGGACTTCGATCTTCAAGAAAACTGAAAGCTTTCCACATCCATCCTCCTTCACCACACAACACTCATGGAATGAGAAAAGGATAGAAAAAGCAGACCATCAGTCTCCACCGTCCTGGACAGAAGCTGCCAGGAATGCCCATCTCTTCCAAGATTTCTGCAAGACAACTGGCTTCCTGGGAACCCCCAGGCGGGTCGGCACGCACCAGGGGACTCCAACACCCCTTTGGACCCTTCTCCTAGACTCACCTAGACAGGCAAGACCAGCTTAGCTGGAAAAGGACGATCCATTGCCACCTTCTCAGAAGGTACGACTGGACTCGCCAAGCTTGTACAAGGTACGTGTTTCCAATCACCTGAGAAGTTACGACTGGATCCCTAGGGTTGGTAGAATCTATAGTGCTACTGGCCCAACCTCCGTTTCGGTTCGGTGGTTGGGGTGGGTGCCAGGGGGGTCGACTACCACCGAACCTGAGGAGATGGGGCGTTCGGAGCTCTAGGGGAATCAAGCCCAGCTTTGCCCGGGGACTTTGGTTCCAAATTCGAAACATCCACCCGGTTCGATCGGCGCATTCGACCAAAGATCCTGCGATTTGGCTCTGGTGAAGCAGGCGGCTTCGCATTTCTATTTGGTTTCCATCCAAGCATGATGCGTCATGATGTCGTCATGTTGCGTCGCAATTGTTTTTGGTGTTTTTGGTGCGCGTTGTTCAACAGATATCGGAGACCTTGAATATTTTTGGCTCGGATGAGATGCTCAGGATCCGTCATTCTCTCGCAAACAAGGCAACTTGTATACTTACGTTGCGCGCGAGTGTCACGCAAGCATCATTCAGCACCTTCAGCACCCCCTCGCTGGTTTTGTGTGGGTTGGTTTGCCCGAAGGTGCGGATTGGCCCGCACCTGATCAGTCCCAACCCGTTGGGACTCGCGCGGCACAACGTCCTGTTCGTCGAACCTCCCGGAACGTCCCGGGAGTTCCCGAGGCACTGGGCGTTTCGATGTTGGGTACTGATTGCCAGTCGAGCAGCACCTGGGCCGCCAAGGAGAGGTACGTGACCCGACGCTTGGATTGGGTGCTCCGACGCGCCGCAAAAGAGCTGCGAAGGAGCCGCGAAGGAGGGGCGGAAAAGCACCATGCCGGGGGCCTTCTATTTTTTTTGGGGGGTGGGGGGTTGAGACATTGGCTGTTGGCACCCTACTAGATGAGATACAGTATATCATAAATTGGTCATAACATCCACAGCCTCTGAGCACAGCTCCAGCTTTGGCATGTGGGACTCTGGTGGCGCTATCATTAAGGCACCTGATGTTGAAAAGGAGAAAGTAAGCACATCATGTTTTGCCAATCACAACCTCTTTGGCGCTGGAAGATCACAAAGTTCAAAGTGGCCTGGCCACACCCTGGTGGTGCATTTTGTGGCCAGAGCCACACCTTGGTAGGATGAATTTCAGGGGCGCAGCCTGGCGCAGCTTACATGCACCATACACCATCCCAGCAACCCATCCTTCCAACATACATGCCATATACTAAATTTGTTTACGTCGTAGACTTCAACCCAGTTTCCGTGAGTTGGAGAGACCTCTCCCAGGCGGATGTCCCAGATGTCCCTTTGCTAAGGAACGTTTCCTGGACAAGTTCTGCAACTTCGCCAGATGGATTTGACTCATGCGAGCCTGCCCAAGTGCGCCTGGGACAGAGGTTCGAAGTTCGGAGGTTCCGGTTTGGGACTTGGCCCCCTGGAAGGCAATGGGGAGAGATGTGGAAGGTTGTGGACATGGCAATTCACACCTTGTGGATGTTGGTGTTGGAACTTCCTTCGACCGAAGTGAGGATCTACCTTGGTATTGTGAAAACCAGGGAGGGCGAGGTTTCGGGTCACAGGTGGTTCTACAGATCCCGCGTCCTGCAAGACTTCGATCTGCAGCGTGTGATACATAAAGAAAGGGAGAGCAGGGAAGGACCGGCATTGTCTGGAGCCTTTCCCTTCAAAAAACCGGCTGCGATTCGTAGCGGTGACGACAGCTACAGCTACGACATGCTACGACATGCCGACCGAGCTTCTGGTAGAGCAAGTTGCTGTGTCAAATATAGCTTGGTTGGTGGACTTGACAGAGCGTCCACTACGGTTGGACGGCGGAGTGCGAGGTGGTTCCTCCCAAAGATCGCAGATGGAGTTGACCCACTGAGTTGAGCAGCAATTACGGATGGGCAGTTTGTCAGTTTGCAGATGCTTGCAGGATCCTCGGCAGGGTGCCTACAGATTGGCAACCGATAGTTGGAAGGAACGTTACTTTGGTGTTGACATATGTTGACATAATGTATAGAGGAGGCCCGAATCAGTCACGCCACACCGCATCAGATGCTGAAGACAACACTGTGGACCAGGTCCAGCATTTGGTACATGTGTACATCAGGAATAATTTTAGAAGGTCAGGATCTATAAGTCATATTTTTGCCAGGCCCCCGGTGGTACTATTGGTCTTTGGCAAAGTTTCAACCATTGCTTCCTGCCAACGCCCGGGTCACCACCACCAGCCCAAAGGGCTTAGAAGATCATTGAATCAATCCAAGAGAGCTTGAGACCCTTTGGGACCCTGCATGGGTATATAGATTCACATCCTCTGTTAGATCTCCCAACCAACCTGGAACCATCGCGCAAGCGCGGCTGTGCCCCGTGCACCCCGGTGGGCGTGGTGCTGAGGCTCTTTGGCTTTGGGCGTACATCCGGAGGCTACCAGGTCAGCCATTCTCGCCTGTTCTCAGTCTCTTTTTGGTTTTTTTTCGGGTGATCATTGTTCAGACCCACGTGACTTGGCTAGCCTTCTGCCCGAGAGCAGCAAATAACTAAACCTTCTCCCTTCCTTGCGCTTATTGTTTTTAGATGTGTTTAGATTGATTGCGGCGCGGCGTAAGTTGAAGGAAGTGGAGGCAGCTGAACAGTTTGTGAAGTTGCTTCTGCAAAAAAACGCCGCCCTGTCCCCTTGAATGGCCCAAGTGCCTGACTTGCTTGAGTTTAGTGGCCTGCCAGCCTGGCTGGCTTAGCCTTTTGTGTCCACCATTGCCAGAAAAGGGCCCAGTGGGAGTGTGGAGGGCTTGGTTCTGTGTTATAAGTTATATATTGATGGCGGTAGCTTCAATGTGTGAGATGGGTATTATTCCAATCTAAAATGCATAATGTAACATGTAACATATATATATATATTATGTTATTATCTTTATATTTGTATTTCATTCATGCCGGGAGTCCAGCAGACGCAGTTTCGAAGCCCGGAAACACCCTCAGTTCTGAGTGGAAAGTAAAGGGTGTGCATGTTCCTTTCCCCGTCAAAGTTCCGGCTTCATCCGGCTTCTTGCTCCCATCTTTGCTCCTGCCTTCCAGAACTTGGCACGCCGAACATCCACCGAGGCTAATTGGTGGCCAGTTTCAGATACAGGCTAAAATTCCCATACAGAATGTTGAGAGGAGCTTGTTTCGACCTTTTGAAGAGTGCAGGTACTACACTGAAGGAACTGAGGGAACCCCCAAGTGTTGGACAGCTGGGTTTCACGAAGCTGGGTTACACGATCTTTACACGCCACGTCCTCTGTGTCAGGACGGGCTGGGTGGAAATTATCTCAAAGGTTGTCCACAGCCTTCTGCCTCACGGCCTGTGCGTGTTCGCTACCTACTTCGACATTGACACTAGGGTGGCAGAGATCCGCCAGGGCTTGGATGGCTGGGGGGTTGGAGTCTGGTGAGCAGCTATTCCTAGCTTTACGTGCGCACTATACTATACTATCATTTTCTCATCCACTTGTATAATCAGTTCAGTACTTATAGTAATTTATCCGATGTAACTTTATATATATTCATGCAATCCAAGTTATCCTAAATCAAACAATGCATTTCGTAATCCAAGTAATATAACAGGACCCTCCAAAGGGGCCCGAAACTTGCCGATTTTTCGCACTGAACGGGTCTCTTTTTGACACTGTGGGGAGAACGGTCATGTCCCTGAAATTTGCAAAGAAACATCCGGTAGCTTGGTATTGCAGCCTCCTACGAAGTACGTGATGCATGTTGTTTGGGGGGATTGGGGACATCCCACCCAAATCCTGATAGGATAAGGTGAACGTTTACTACTAGGCCATTGCCACTAGAAACAAAAAGCTACTAGTAGCTAGAAGCTATTAGGTTGGAGGGCATTACCACTAGGAACAAGAAGCTACTAGTAGCTAGAAACTATTAGGTTGGAGGCCATCGCTAGTAGGTTCACAACCTCCACAGCTTCCACCCCGCATGCTGCAACGATCGCCTCCAGGAAGCCGCAGAGGTGCTTCGCGTGTGCCAGAGCTGTGGGATGAAGATGCAAATCTTTGAAAATCCTTACTACCAGGTGTCTTTGCCTAAAGCAGAACATCTTCCCGTCGACACCAGCTGTTTGGGACTGGAATAGCCACCGAAAAACCTCCAGTCCCATGGAGTCTTAGGGAGTGAGAGACGTGTGGGGTGGTCGAAGGAATCCGTTTTGAACGATACGTGCTGCTATACGTGCGGCGGTTTTGGCACCCATGCCAGATCTACAGTCAAGGGTTAGAGTGAAGGGTTTCTTGGAGCTGGAAACCGTGGGTTTGGAGCATCCCCAGGAGGTCGTCGCCAAGAAGCCTAAGAGGCCTCAGGCGGCCTCAGAAGTCTTCCTTTTCTGCACTTTTCCACGAATAGGGATCCAACATGATCCAATTATGAGGATGTAGACATGAACTGGGCTTCGCCACCTCATCAATTAATAGATCCCAAGTTCCATCTTCTCGCGTTGGATTATCAGGGTCTGCTTGAGGTCCCTCTTGGTCAGTCAAGTTCTTTCCAAAGTTCCTGCAACTTTGCCGGGATGTTTCCAGATGACTGATTTTCATTGGAAACAGCCCTTTCTCAGATCCCTGAGCCTTCTTGTACAGAGACATGTCGGGGTGTTTAGGGTTGAAGAAGGCTTGCCTCCTCCCTTCCCTTTCTTGAGGCCTTTCGCGAGCTGCCGCCGAGCCCGGCACTGCGCTTCCTCGTGGTTGGGAAAACGTCCGAAGCCCGACTCGGCCGGTCGGTGAAGCATCCCGCCCTGTCCCGCCCCTCAAAAACGTTCACTTCCCTAAGAATCATTGGACCCTCCTATGGAGGGTTTGGACCCTGCATAGCAGGGGTTTGGACCCTCAATACCTTCACCTTTGAGGGTCCTTGATTCTTAGGGTTGGGTGATTCTGAAGTGCACACCTTTCGTTCAGTCTCTTACGTCCTGCCCATGGGCCACGAAAGGAAGGATAGAAACAACCAGCGGAGAAGACACCTGGTGTTGGTATACGGGAAGCATCCTGAAGATCCGGATTCATGAAGAGCTGGACCACTTGGGTGGAAGCGTCGCGAAAGCTATGGTGGTTGGTGCAATTTCTGCACCTTCGATTCTATGGCCCAGAATGATCTCGGTAGGGGTGGCTGAAAACGGGGTCGTAGGTATAATTCGGTATAATTGTACTATGTGTATACCTGGACCTTCAAAGGTAACGCCTGTTTACGAAGGTGCTGGTATATCTGAACTATTCTCAACTATTCTCCATCCATGAATGGTTTGGAGTTGGACACCACAGCGTAAAGACGCTGAGTGGCGGAGCACCGATGCTCGTTGCCCAGGTTCCCATCAGGTCGACCAACCTCTCTTCGACTCAACGCCTTTCGAGTCCTGCTTGGATGTCTAAGGCCAGGACCGCCCATGCCGCCTTTGGAAAATGGACGGTATCAGGCACAAACCGGCCGCGCAAGTGCGAGAAAGGCTCGTTTGGTCGTGGAGGGCACGGGAAAGACCTGGCGTTAAGAGTCCGTAGGTTCACAGCCCCAGAATGCAGGACGGGGCCCAAGTCCAAAGTTCCTCGACATCGACCCATCCACTGGATGTGACAGGCGCATGGACATGCGCATGTTCAATCTGTTAAAGACCATAAAAACGATGCCATCATGGGCCATCCCCATGTGCGGACCCAAGATCGGTGTTTCCAGGGACCAGTTCGGTGCCCAGCAACCACTTCAGGTGGAGGGCTTTAAGACCACCTGATTGGTGTGTATTTTGATACCCCTTGGCCCGGTTTGGTCTATTTCCCGAACCCGAACCAGGGGTCGAACAGGTGTCAGTTTGAATACACCCACCCGTTAACAAGGTCGTGGAAACCGTGATCCTTTGGATCATATTGGCTCCAAGTACTTCCTCAGAAGGTACCATTCTTAGAAGGTACTTGGAGCCCTAGGGATTGAATCCTTCGCCCAACACGTGCGAGACGCGGAGACGGCGAACTTGGGGGTGGAGACGCGGAGACGCGGAGACGGTCGGTGTCCTTGAAACACCTGGACGTGACTTCAAGTACATGTTAGAAGCTGGAACGTGACCAGTTAAGGACCCTATAGACAGGTGCTTGACGACTCTAGTTCTCTTTCTGGGGTAGTCGGACAAAAAAGCCTAGATAGTCGGACTACTTCGGGCCTACCCTGGCCCTTGGGTTTCGGGGTCTGAAAAGGTGCAGTTTTCAGCGAGGTAGGCTCTGATAGCACCAATTAGGTGGATGTGACAAGGGCACCTCGCACCGAACCGCTTCCGCTGCCGCTGCCACGGCTCGGCTCACGGAGTGCGGAGCCCAGGCCCTTAGCCTTGGCTCTCGTGGGACGGGTTTGTCTCAAAGAACGGGGACCCCCGACCGCCGCCCCGGTGGTGGTTTTTTGGTGGATTGGTGGTGCTTTCCCCGAGGAGGTTTATGTTCGATTTTCCGCATTCCACCACCTTCGACCGAACAGAGGGGCTACGACGTGCCCACGGAAACAGACTGGGTAGGCTGGTCTCCCCGAAATCGGAGACAAACCCATCTCCCAGTGCAATCTTAGACCATTCACACCAATTCATATTATAAAGATTGATCTATCTACTGTATACAAAGACGTGCCGTGACATCGGAATCGATCACCCAATGTTACCCAAGCTCCAACTCGGTCACAGAGATTCACTGGGCACTCATTTTCTGGAACTGTTGAATAGTGATTGGTTGATCGCGCACGCGTGCCGAACGCGAGCGTCTCGTACCAACGGCACGTGCATCTGGGGCGGCGAGATCTCGCCTCGATTGCCACGGTTCAGCAACTGGCCGCGAAGGTGGTCCTGGACATTGCAGCATGGAAGAAATTAGATGAAGTCTTCGATGAAAAGTCTGAACATAGTGGAACTATATTGGCAGGGACACCCCAAATTTCAGCGTTGATTTCATTGGCATGAACTGAACCAAATTCGACGGAGGATTTGTTTCCTTTCCCTATTCGAGCCATCTCGGGCTACTCTTTTCTTTGGCGAGAAGCGTTCTTCGAATGGGATACGATGCCATTGTGTGAAGTATTGTGTTTCCTGTGCCGAGTGCTCACATTCCTCACATTCTGCCTGAGGAGTTGTCCGAAATCGCCTTCATCTTCGACCTTGTTTTGACCCCATGGCTACATCATCATCCTCGAATTCAGCTCAGCAGGAGCCAGGTGATCCGTCGTCCACATCTGCCAGCAGGCGCGAACTCGCGAACTGGCTCGAGTTTGGGTATATAGGGAGATGCCCTGCAATCGGGTCTATGTTCCGAATATTCCTTTAGGGTCGGAGGTCCCTCCTGAATACACACCCATTTGGGCTGTACCCCAATTATAGTATACATATTATATACATTGACGTGAACATGGCCCCGATTCCAGCACCCAGTTTGGGAGGCAGGTCGACCCCCCCTTTCAGAGGTCTTTTTCCATCGCTGTACCCGTTGGTTGGGTGCTAATCGTCGCATGCGACGACGGTTTAACCGTCGCATGACCGAAAGGGTCACCGTTGCTGGTCCGAAGGTCGGACTGATCCATTCCCCTTGGGCTCCCGTCGCTACGCGAAGGTTGCCACGAAGGTATGACTGGACCCGCAGATGGCACCCACCTCCCCTCATTCCCACCGAACCGAAACGAAGGTACGATTGGAGCCCAAGGGATCTCCTGGCACCCACCTCCCCTCCAACACCTTCGAAGCGAAGGTACGACTGGAGAGGGATATATAAAAACCAGCCAAGTGCGGCAGATCTGTTGCATCTTTCCCATACACTCGACTGGAAGAAAATAGCCACCCCAAACCAACCCCCCTGGCACCACCACCCCAACTGATCCGCAGTCCTATGGCAGTGTTATGGCAGTCCCATGGGTCGCATTTGGGGTTGAAAGATCGAAAGGTCCTTTCCGGACTCCAAAACCGATCCTTGAGGCCGTCGCCCTCCCGAAGGGAAGAGCTGCAGGATGAAGCAAGAGCTGAAGAGGTTCATCCAGACACGTGCCGACCATGCGTGTCATGGCCGCATGGGCTGGCATTTCTTGGGAAGGTTTGAGTTACTCGCATATGCCTTCATGCGTGCTGAAACTGCTATGGCGCCATGTCGACATGGTACGTCTCTTCCCTGTTAAGCACAAGTCCCATGGGCGCGCCAGGACTCGACTCGCTGAGTGAGGAAAGGAAGCGAAACTCACTCGCTCGAACGAAGAAGCGAATCTCGTGGAGACGTGTCCGATCCTGGCAGCTTCTTTCTTCGGTCTCCGAACACCCACGGCAGGTTGAAGTCCTTCCTCCAAGTTCGATGAGGGTTAGGGTTAACCCCTTTTTCACGCGGTTCTCAACAAAAATCGGGGCGGGCCAGCGGGATTTGGTTCCACTTCGGGTCGGATTCCATGGACCCTCATGAGCCGGCTCAAAGGTCATGAGGTCTAATATACCGTAGGGCTCCAACCATATCCTCAGAAGGTGGTTAGACCCCCCAAACCCACCCCAACCATTTTCTCAGGAGGTGGTTGGAGCCCCATAGGGATAGATCACATTAAAAGGTGGTTGAAACCAATACGAATTGACCGGATCCAGCCGGATCCGGTCGGTTGCTGGTCGGGTTCCGTTGGACCCACGGCTTGACCGAGGCGCGACGTGTCTCGAACTCAGGTCTTTCAATATTCTATATTTGGATGTATCGACCGGCCTCGGTGCCGTTTTTGTCACTTGCCTCATGATCCTCCTCGCTGGAAGCTGCGGAAGAGCACGCGTGACCATATCAAACAACAAGTTCCTGGGCAGGTTGCGGCGCAGGTTGGGGCGCACTCGCGAGACAAAGCGCGTTTGGGGGTTGTGCATTTTGTGCCCTTTGGACAATCCACCTAAACCCTAAAACCTCCAACCTTATAGCTCTGTTTTGGGTTTGGAGGGTTAGTCCAGTCCCCTCATGAGCAGGTGAAGGTGGAGTCCTGAGGGATTTCACATACATTCCGGCCAGGCATGGTGGAATCTACCAGTTCTTTAAATCCAATGATTTTCAGGATGAAATCCTTTGCGGAAGAATCCAGCTATCTTTATAATCCCTAGGGCTCCTGGCCTGCCTCCGTTTCGATTCGGTGGTTTGGGGTGGGTGCCAGGGGGGTCTAACCATCGAACCTGAGGAGATGGGCCAGGAGCTCTAGGGAATGAATGGTGGATTCCCACCATCATGGTATCTGGGGTCCATTTGGGGATGGTAAGTGCTCGAACGTGCTGAACATCCTCCTTGGATGAACCACAGGAGCTTCCGGTGGAGCTTCCGGTGCTTAGGATGCGGATAGGAGTACTAGCTAAACACCTCTCGCTTCGAAAAAATGGCCGAGTTGGGGTAGAGACCCTAGGGCTCCTGGCCCATCTCCTCAGGTTCGGTGGTTAGACCCCCCTGGCACCGACCCAACCATCTTCGAAACGGAGGTTGGTTGGAGCCCTAGGGAGAGGTCGTCAGAGGCAGTATGTTTTTTTGAACATGTTGGCTTTGTGGAGAAAATTCGTAGCCCACATCTTCAGGTGCAAGGCCCTTCCAGTGCTCCATGCCAACTTGTTACAAACACATATGCAGCATGCAGAGACATCGGAGACTTAGTTGTGGGATCAAAATCGGGGGGAACTCAAGAGTTTCAGTAAAAGCATCATGTTTTTTTGACTTCCATTCCTTGACACGACCTGTTTGTTTGCTTTGTTTGTTACACTCCCGATTCGCTCTCCCCCATTGGTGGTGATTCCGGAGTCTTTCTTGGGCGGCATCGTTTCGAGTCCCACACAGGTTCGCTTGGGATTTCAATTCCCCTAGGGCTCCTGGCCCATCTCCTGAGGTTCGGTGGTTAGACCCCCCTGGCACCCACCCCTGTCCCATCTTCGAAACGGAGGTTGGTTGGAGCGAGTCCCAGACAGGTTGTTTGGGATTTCAATTCTATCATCCCAAACCTCTCCAACTGACCCCAGTGCGCAGTGCACAGGTGCGGGAACTGCTTGTCGTACTGAGTACTATTACTGCTTCGATCTGCTTTCAGGTTAACCCGGCTCTGGTTGTCTCTGGGTCGGGTCCCATGAGTCAATTGAACAACTTGGATCCAGGAGTTTCAGAATCCAGTCAGATAGGATGAGTTAGACCACAGTTCCATGGAGACTCCTGCTGTGTAGGGTAGTACTGGATCCGGATCCCACTGGGAGTTCACCCCCTACACCAGATGGACCACCCCAGGGCATCGCTTCAGAGTCGCGAAGAGGACCCAGGTCCACTCCATAGGACTGGCCATGTACCAGGATTCCAAGTCTACCAAGTCCGGTGGTTTTGGGGACACTTGGGACACCCCGTTCCTCACCTCTGGCGTCTAGACGACACCTCAAGGCTCGGACAGGTCCTGGTGGATGGAATTGGCCGCTGAAAACTGCAGTAGATGGACCAAATATTCGGTCACCCCTCAGTCGATGACCGTCACCAACCCCCGACCCCCAAAGGTCAATGTTGAACACGACCTCATTGACTTTGTGTTGCCAGGGTTTGATTTATTTCGTCCGTTCGCCGAAGCACTCTGGCAGGCTCGCTAACTTTGAATTTTGGGGTGGAAGGGGTCCAAGCGGTTTGAAGGGTTTGAACATTTGGCCATCTACGGTAGCATAGACCCGGAAAACCACTGGGTTTGTAGAAGAACAACACGCATACAAAGCACGTATAAACCTGATCGAGAAAAAACATTGGGTGCCCTTCGACCAGGGTCCATGTGATATCTTCGGAGTCGGGGAGTGTATCTCTTTGACCCCAAAACAAAAACATCACCCCCGGTCAGTCGGCTGTAGGGCTCCTGGCCTGTCTCCGTTTCGGTTCGGTGGTTGGAGTGGGTACCAGGGGTTCTAACCACCGAACCTGAGGAGATGGGCCAGGAGCTCTAGGGGATGGACCCAAACTTTCATGAGGTATTTTTCATCCAAAAAGCCCTTCCGTGGTGCTGGCTTAGATCTACTTGGATGGGAGGCACCTTTCACGACATTTCATGACCAGTTGCTTCCCCAACGCAAGCAGCCAGTTGGTTCGCCAACACGGCTCGTCCCCCGAGCGCGGCGGAAACGCCACGCAGCAGTAAGGTGTTGCCACTTCTGGCAGATGTGGCCTCGCAGCGGACCAGGGACAGAATACATTCCATGGCAGTGAACAATCCCTACATCCATACTTTGCTCCGGGGTTATACGAACAGCGATGAATCTCGTGCTGCTCGGCAAAATGTGAAGCAAGCGAAAAAGGAGGCCAGTTAGAAGAGGCACAAGATGTAGCCCTACTTGTAGGGCTCCAAATAGCTTCTAAGAAATTGTTTGAGGTGGGTGCCATCTCCGGGTCCAGTCACACCTTCGTTGCGTTTCGGTATGACTGGGCCCCTATCTTAGTGGTCCAGATGGTGTGGATATGTCGATGGGGAAGTACCTGGTACCAAAAGGGGCCACGTACCACCTGGGTCCCGACATCACGTTCTGGGCGGGGTTGATTCGGAGTTGACATGATTCATACTCCCTAAGGATCCAAGTACCGTCTGAGAAGGTGTTTGGGGTGGGTTTGGAGGGTCCAAGTACCTTTTGAGGAGGTACTTGGATCCCTAGGGACTGTAATCCCTAGAGCTCCTGGCCCATCTCCTCAGGTTCGGTGGTTATATAGATCCCCCTGGCACCCACCCCAACCATCGAACCGAAACGGAGGCAAGCCGGGAGCCCACGTTTGGGAATCACATGTGTATGTACCTGGACCCCCAGTCGGGGTGGTGAGTGGACAACGGAAGGTCTTCGGGGCGAGAAAACATGGACAGTCAGGTCCTCCGTCATGCGCACCATATCACCCACATCACAGATCCTTCATAGCGATAGGGTTGGTCGTCCCAAACCTGCCAGGTGTTGCGCCTGGTGTGGCGCAAGGGCTGCTTACTCGTTACATCTAGCTACCCAACTTTGAAAGAGAACTGTTGTTACTAGCTTGTGCTTTGTGGAGTAGAACTGTAACTTGTGAGATCTTAACGGTTTAAGACTGACTTTAAGTATGCTTCAGAGTGTTTTGGTCATACACCTGGCAAAGTTGATGTTATTATGGCCTACCCTTCAAAGACTATTAACATAAAAGGTTGAAAGAAAGGTGTGATGTCTAGAATTCTTATGACTCCAATGTTTGTTCTGGTTAAACTACTTTAATCAATGGTACCTGGTTACCAATCCTTTGGTATATACACAGCACAACGTTCGTGGTTTTTCCTCTCCCATCATCCAGGTGCTGCAGCATTGCGTGCGCGGTTTCACCCCTTGTTCATCATGTCATCATGGAGATGTTCATCCCTGAAGTCATCGAAGTGGAAAGCCACCTGTTTGTATAGGGAAATTTTATAACATGGTCATCCAAGGGCCGTGCCATCCACTTCCATGATAGTTTCAGGGAGTGTAGTTTCCCCTGGTGCCCGCACCTGATCTGGTTTTTTGTTTGTTTGATCATCCAGGCAGCCCAGACCCCGTAGTGGCCACAAAACCAGGTGTTCCTGGAATAAAACAAACAACGCAACAAAACCGCCGCCCAGCCCAGGGTCTTGCCAATACTTGGTGGCTTTGAGCACGGAGGCATCGGCAAAAGAAGAGCACGGGCTGTTTGCCAACAGCATGCCTGTAGACAATCATGGACCCTTGCAAGGCCCATGATCAGACGCTTCATGCGCATTTCTGTGGCCAGAAGCTCATGTGTTAGGGGTTGTCCATGTTCACCTGTGTTTTGGGACTGTCAGGGTTTTTTGTTGTTTGGCCATGCATACTACATCCACGCAGAAGTGTGGCGCGTTGTCGGCACGACACCTGGCACGACAGAGCGAGACAACAGGAGAATCGCTTTGCCAAGTGCCATGAAGCCACACACCGCTCAGATACCGGATTTAATGACCAGTCTACCATGCAACTTGGGAGTCTGCCACTTCGACAGTTTGAACGTACGCTTCTGGACCAAGTGACATCAAGTGTGAAAGCTTGGGGAAGACTGCTCGACCATTTTCTTCCCGCGGGGTTCGGTGCTGAAAAAGCACCTCCTGTCGTGGGAGTTTACCTTTGATCTTGGGCAAGCGATGAGAGTGCGCAGCCCGGTCCTATGACTTGTAACACTCAGAAAACATGTATGCCTTTTCTACAGTTCTCTACCATCATCCACTGTTACTGGTAAAGGAAAGGGATAGACCCAAGAAATGGAGACACAGACAGTTCAGTCCATTTTTTGCTGCACCAACACGCGCTTCCAGCGCTTGCCGACCGCAGTGACTGCAGATTTTGCCAAGGGGACCGATCTGGGTCTATCCGGTTCTGGCATCTCGTTGGTCCTTATGTCCCTCGGCAAAGGCCCAGCGTAGACACGATGGTGTATCAAGTTCAGTATCCTTGGAAAAAGATCCCAAGAAGAGTCAAAGAAAAACATATGTTCATCGTCCCAAAGTGGCTTGGTTTTGCCAGGGCCTGGTCCATACTCATGTTTTGATGAAGAAAGTCTTGTGTCAGCCAATAGACTCCACTTGACCTGGATTGGTTTTCGCAATCCCAAATGTCGGCTACATAGAAAGTACAACTTGAACACAAGCTTCTACCGTGGACTACTACTAGCTTCTTGTTAGTAGCTTCATAGACCTCCTTGTAGCTTCTTGTTACTACAGGTGAAACGATTCCCAGTGAAACGATTCCCCAGGAAGCTTCTAGGTACAAAGCGGGTTTTTGCCGCTTGGGGCACCGTTGCCAAAAAGGCGGGCGGTTCGACGTTCCCACCCGCCTCCGTCAGCGGCGTCCAAAAGGACCGCAGGGGTCGCATTTCTTCGCTCCCTCCCAGTCGACCCCGAACCAGGACACGACGAATGGGACGGGCGTACTGAACCCCCTTGGGGGGAATTTCCAGTGAACTGGAGTCACGAACTCGGACGCTACGAACGGGGCTCCTGGCCTTACTACTAGAAGCAAGAAGCTACTAGGTTCCTTTTTGTTCAGTATCAAATGCGTCCACCGCTTAGCCCTCTGAAGAGGGACCTGACATAAAAGGTGTCCAAGTACGGAAAAACTGGAACACAGTATCCACCAGGGGCCCTAGCAGGTCGTGAGGGGCCCTATAGCAGGTCGTGAGGGGCCCTAGCAGGTCGTGATCCTAGCAGGTCGGGGTGCTAAGAAAAGATGTGAACCAGTAGTTCCATGTCGGACGCCACCCTTTGTGACTCCTGGAAGGACCTGTTTCCATGTCCGGTCCTGTCCCATATATTGTTACCTTCATTAAATCCATGAATCTAGACTTCAAGAGGTCTCCCAACACATTTCAGTTCAGGTTTTCTCAAGGTCTCCCAGGCTCGGTCCGAGTTCGCCCAGCTTCACACCCCGGGGGCGTTCCAGGGGCGAATTAAGACCTTCAATGCCAAGCATGGCTTTGGCCGCTCAGCGGAGTGATGGGAGTGACGGCTACGGAAGGGGAAGGGGACGTGGGACGTGACGGCTCTGGGATTCCTCATGTTGTTAGAGCAGGAGGCAGTGGGGGCAACTCTCAGAACTCTCGGGTTCACAACAGCGCTCCCTATGCGAAGCGAATCATGATCGATCTGAGGCTGAGGGAGGATCAGAATGGTACTTGTAGCTATGGCTAAAAATGGGAACAAAAGCGCTGAAGGGTTTGTAAGTTTAAACAATTCAATGTGATTTTGGTGATATCCCTTCAAATATGGTCAGAAACATGGAATGGTTTAGATATCCTTGCCAGTTCTTGATCAGAAGAACCCTTTATTTGATTTTATTTGTCCGTATGAATCTGTTCCCATCCTTGGTGCGAACATCGCAACCATCAAATTTACCAACATGGTGGACGAACTGGGTCCAGGAGGAAACCCACAGAATCTAAAGCCTTTTCAGAAAGTACTCGTGGATCCATGTTTATTTGATTTTAATTCAAGTAGACTTGGGAGAACACTGACCAAGCGAGAACACCAAGAGTGCTGAGGACTTGACGAGGCCAGAAAAAAAAGATGACAGATCCTCCTGATAGGTCCTTATAGGTGCCTATACCCTAGGCTTCCAACAACCATTAATTTAACAGGCTTTACCCAATCAACTAAGGATTTTACAATACAAAAACCAGGTCAACCATTGTTTTAATGGTCTTTGACTCCCAGGGTATATATATATATATTTCTCCCCAAGGTTTTGTACGGCTCGTTCAGACTCGATTGCTCCAAGCTGCTGTGCTCCAGTTGAGTTTTGGGGACTGCAATCTACTTGGATCGTTGGCCGGGCGGTTTCTCGGGCGGACGTTGCGGAGCCTGAGGGTTTATCGATTGCCCTTTGGCCGCCGAGAAGTATGGCCGCGATGTCTTCATCCACAAGGCCCTTCCGACCTCCGGGTGTTCGCTCGTTGCGGTTGGGTGCGGTGGCGACAGACCTTCGAAGGGATGTGGATCGGTCCGAGAAGGGTAGGAAGGACCCCCCCCCCCGCTTTGGGGGTGAAAGGAGGTGTTCGTATTGGACGAAACCAGAGAAAGCTCGATTCAGGACGTTTGAGAAACGAGGTATACCTGAACCCTGAGTCACAAAGTAATTATTGTAGAATCAGAAATATATAGAAATGCCTCCACAGGCGTGTTGTCTTTTGGGAACCTTATAAGGAATCAGCCTATTCTCAGAGTGTGGGTGTTTTGCTTGCTGCTATGACAATGAATGTTTGAGGAACACGCTCATTGGACGGTAGCTAGGGTTTGACCATGTTTGACCCTCACACCTGTAGGGTTTGGAGCCAAGGAAATATGTAGCAGTTGGATGCAGTTGGTTCGGGTTCGGGTTGCCTTTGGGTTGGAAGAGCATGCTTATCAGACTGAAGGGGGTCGTACTTCTTCATGTCTATACTATACCCACGCTCTATAGGTGTATGCCAGTGTATGCAGCATTAGCTGCGCAGCGGGACCGAGGTCACGACGTCTTGTTCGTTTGGGAACAGTGACCCCCCCTGTTGGGAGACAGGTGAATGAATGTTGCAGTGGAGTTCATCCGATGCCAGCTGTGCAGATGAAACACAATATTTGCATGAAATGAAAGAGGAAGCAGGTACACTGACTCACTCGCATGGAAGTAGAAACTACCCTGTTTGTAGAGGAACGTAGTCTTCCAAGCAGTAAGTTTCCACTTCCATGTCAATCCGAAAACCGAGCCAAATCGTCATGAAACAGTGGTGCTCCCGCAACGTTGGCCAAGTTACCGCGCCCGGTGTTGGTTCAAGTTGATGGTTGGGCTCCTGCGCCGGGCGACGAGGTTTCGGCCTCTTTCGTCCCCTAAACGGTGCAGTCTTAGGAGCTCCCACACCGGCGGCGCTGGCGGACGTCGACCGTCCGTACCGGTTACCACCCCGATGAGTGTCTCCGACCCATGAAACATACAACATTCAGAAACAGGCAAAGGCGGTGTTTCTTCGTCTCAGCCTTTCCATTGAGAGCAACCATGCCTGTGTTTCACAGCGGTGGGTTGAGTATATTTATTAATCAATATATACAATCAAACGTCGGATCCAGAAGGGTTTTATTCTGTATCTCCATATCAACAGTCTACATGAGTGGGAATGTTCAGAAACCCTTTGAGCTGGTGCGAAGCAAACATCTTTGCCCTGAAATCACGAGAAATTGGATACCGTTTTTCCAAACCTTGTCGCCAGGGGCAGCTCGGGGACGTGCCCGTGGGCAGCGAAATCACCTTCCAAGTCAGGCACCGTTCGGGTCGAGTTTCCGGCGCCGTTCGGATCCGTTTGGCCACTGCCGCAAAGACATTTATATACCAGGACCCTCCTGGACAGGCTGTTTTGGGAGACTAACAGGTGGTTTCTGGGCACCTGTTGTCACCAGGAAACACCTGTTGCAGGGTGCTGGTATATACAATTTTGGGAGACTGCATGGGGCATGGAACTTCTGTATTCATCCCAGCTGGATGGCTGTTAAAAGTTGGAGAGGTGGGGTTCACCCAGCTTTTCCAGAGTAGACCTATATAAATGGCACCAGGAAATAATTAATATTATAATGTCCAAACTACTCTGACCATCTCGAGCAGTTCAATACAATTTCATTCAGGATCTCATCTTAGTTTGGATGCCATATGCCACCAAGCACATGTCCTTTCATCTCAAGTTTACCGTGTGGTGTGTTCTTCGGAAGTTTAACATGTGTTTTTTTGAATTTGATCGGGGAGAGTTCAGGTGTGTGCGTGAAGCCATGATACCACAGCTCATGTGTTCCTTGAAATACTAGTATTTGATGTTGGTTTGAATCTCCTGATTCATCTGTGCACACTGTGAACCATACGTATATGGTTTTGCATATTAGCCAAGTACCAAGACTAAGAATTCATGCCTTGCCAACTTGATGGTGTTCAAGGCACTTTGACTGTGAGGAAGTATGCACACCTTTTTTTGAATGATTCCTAGCACTTCCTGTCTGGGTGCCCTGGAGTAGGAGACCTAGGCCGGTAGTGGGCTGGGTTGTCCAGCCAGATGACCCGGACTGGAAGCTGCTGGTGCTGGCAATTTCAGTTTTGGGAGGATTCTCGTTCGATCCACCAATTCACTGGTAGTAGATAGACACCATACACTGAGCCACGTTGGCTTTTGGTTTTTCCAGTGCTGAAAAAAATGTCTGCTTGGCCACATACACTGTGCCACGGTGCAATTGATCAAAGATCGATCAAGACAAAACGTGTAATAGTTACTATCCCTATGGCCCTATAGGGCCCCAAGAAGTACCTTCTAAGGAGGTGTTTGAGGTGGGATGGCAGGGTCCAAATACCTTCTGAGGAGGTTCTAGCCCTAGGGATCCCTAGGGTATAGTAGCAGAAATCATCCTCGCATTTGCATGTTTGACAGCTTTCCTTGGGTCCAACCCTTGAAACCTCTTAAACCTCTTCGAAGCCATTCACTGCCCTCGCATCGATTCCGGCAGCCGCACCGTTCCGGCGGAACCGCCGCCGGTTCCGGCGCGCCAGGGAGAACAAGGACGGACATCCACAGGCCAAGGACCCAGCGCGTCCGACTTCGGAGTCCGCTCCTGCTCTACGGTGTGTCGGACGCCGGAGCTGGATCGAGCGCACGAGCGACCCGACGCGAAGCTGGAACGCACTGGAAGCGGCACGCGCAGACTCATGAAGTGAGGAAGTCTGGGGCGCTCTCGGGGGGGGTGAAGAGGTGTGCTTCGAACGTCCCAACTCGATCCCTTTTGAGGTCAACTCATTGATGCTGCTCCCAAATAAATCTGATACTTGCTGGGTTTGGGAGCTTCCTCGCTTCCTCACTTCCTGAGAACTGATTCATCCTGACTCCAGGATGTGAAGAACATGGATGGTTCGATTCCGGGTCCTTATCCCGAAGACGAGGATGCTGGTCACCAGGACTGTCGTACGGCCCCGTGTTTTCGCGGAGTCGTCTTTGGAGAGGAATGGGGCCCAGCAGCGGAGTTGGGTCCCAAAGGGAGTTCGGACCCATCTGGCCCAGTTGCAAGACATAGTGGCGCCGGGTGCTGTTTGGGTTACAACAAGTGCCAGAGCTGTTTCAATCAAGAAGTCCACGGTGTGTTTGTTTGTGTGTGTGTGTTTTGTTTTGTTTTTTGTTTTTTTTTTAATGGGGTGCAGTCGGCTGAAAATTCCGCCCGTCTTTCTTTACAAAGAACTCCTATAGTCTCCTAAGCGGCAGCCTCGAGGGTTAAAAGCGCCAAGACACAACATGATCAACATGTATCATGATATGCAGGAGGCAGAACCAGAATTTGAAAAGCTTTTGAGAAAGCAAACGCTTGCCACCCAATGCTAGTCCCTGATCTAAAGTATTTGACACTCATATCACTACTCACTCCCCCCAAGAGCCTACCATTTCTTTGTCAACCCAACTACTGATTGCACTGAGGGGAGACGGGTAAGAACGCCTACAGTAAGTAACGGCAGGAACGCTTAAGTAACAGGTAAGAACGCTTGCGCAAAAAGATTTAAAGCAATGAATCAAAGCATAGAAACACCAACAAGACATTCAAGTGAAGCATCAAGTGAGTTCCTGATATATGCACATGTTGTTCATCACTTTGGCAATTCCCGCCCAAGAAGAGGTTCTAGGAAGTAGTATGGTAACTTTGTTTAGCCCGCTTTTGGAGAGACCTGGACAGTGGCGAAATGCACCAAGGACGCCAACGGCGAAGGCTGATCTGGTACGAGCGATGATAGACTTGGAGTGGGAGGACCATGCCAGCACCACCCAGTTTGGGTGGGAGGCAGGTCGACCATTTCTGACTCTGTATGGTCCATCCGACCACCTGGGTGGTCCATCCGACCACCTGGGTGGTGTTGGTGGATCTTTGTTTGGCTTGGGGGAAGCACATATTGTCATATCCAACCCAATTCATGGTGGCCCTACGACCGACAATGGCCCAATGTTCAGAAACATGTCGAAACGGCACTTGGCCGTCGACGAGATGGGTGGCGCCACTCACCTGTCGACGATGTGCTTGACAGCCGTGGCGACGTTTGCCGCCCAATCTGGTGGTGTTGCCAGCCCTGGGGCTCCAAATCCCCTCTCAAATGAGCAAAGGCATTCTTCTTGTGCACAAGGTACGTGCTGTTCTTTTCCTTTTCCAACATGACCCGCATGACCTTTCCCACCTGCAAATCCCACCATGAGGATATGTTATTGATGTTTATGTGTTCGGCCGCCTGTGCCGGGTGGGCCAACGCTGTTGGATCGGCGCGGAAACACCCGAGTTCTGAAGATCCGAGGACGCATCCGTGTGTTTTTTGAAGAGGATCCAAAAATTCGAGTTTTTTTTGTGCGCCAAGCCATCCCCTTCTATGTTTGATTTGGGTGCGAAGCAATACGTCTCCTCGGCTCAACAGTGCTTTCTCATGTGTTTCCTCGGATCGCCGAGCTGGGGCAGTGCCCTTTCAGCGGTTTCAGGCGGCAAGGGCAAGAGGAAAGGTGGCAAAGACGGAGGAGGTCCGACCTGCAGTGAAGCCAGGCATTTTTTCACTGGTTTTAAATGGCTTCTTGCACAGTGGGGAACACCGAAGAGCACGCACATTGGGTCGCGGATCGGGTTCATTTGCCTCGAGACTGGGGAGTCTTATGGACTTTTGCTCCTAGACAAGTCCAAGTATGGGATGTTCTTCGCCCACTGAGCGTGTCAGATCTCAGGGCGAGTGAGATCTGTGAAGTTCAACAGGTTACTGTAGTATTGGTGCCATTTGTTACCTGGCAAGTGGGGGTTCGCTGCTGATCTTCATCTCTAGCATCAACTTCTAGCTAGTGCTAGAGGCTGTATTTGATTCTCAGACTAAGTTTCGTATTCAAATTGCGGATCATACATATATAGAGCCACTGCCAACAGGCCTTGGACACATGCAGGTTTCCATACAGATCTTTCTGTGACTTACACACGCTCAAAAAGGGCCTAGTATACTATCAATTTAGAACCTGAGTGACCTGGTCCAACTTCCTATCAACACAGAGGTCATGTTTGGGATCTATACCAGCACCACGGAAGGGGTTGTGATTGGAACATCATTACCTAACAAAAAGGGGTGTCCATCCACCGCCTCCTCTCTCCGTGGAGCTGGTATATCTACCTGGAGTCTCAAAGTCAAAGTACCTCGAAAAATGGGTACAAGTTCTTGTTTTTCAGGGGTCATGTCCCATTTTCTAAGGTACTAGTACTTGAAGTCGGGTGTTTTGGTCCAGGTCCAAAAAAGGCAACCCTGCTGCCAAAAGAGCTCTCTTTCTCCAATAGGTCAATGATTAGAGCACTCAGGGGTTAGCAGGTTGATGTTGTTTGATTGGTGGGTCAGCTGCGCCACCGGTCACCGGTGTCAGCGATCCGGCGCTGCGCTGCGCTGCGCTGAGCGCTCCAGGCGGTGGAAAGGGTGACCGTAAGGGCAAAGGAGATCGAAAGGGAGGCGGCGGAAAAGGACCAAAGCGTTGGGAAGAAAAGGACCAAAGGGTCCCGTGTTGATCCGCGGACCCAAAACACGTGGAGACCTAAACCGACCTCTATGACGCACAGGATGGGTCCCGAAGCGGCCCTAAAAAGAACCGCTTCGAGAACTGCATGCGGTTGTGCGCAAGAGAACCGGATGGCGGATGATTTGTTTGCCAGAAAATCGTTTGACATCTCCACATTTGGGCAGTTTGATGTAACAGTCTAATGTATTGTATAGACTCTTGATGAATAACCCCCCCATATGAAGGGGATGGTCCATTTCAATTGGGTGCGGTGCTTTATTGATCAAGAGGCTACATTACATTTTGTCATAATGGTTGTGTTTCTTGAATGATGTTGATAGGGAGACCCTTCACCCACCAGGTAGACTGGTCGACTTTCCCTTCACCGACCCCAGTGGGTCGTGTCCTGCCCCCTTGTCGCACCGCCCCCCCCCTCTTCCACGTTCATCACCAGGACCTTGAAGGTGAAAACAGAGACAAGAGAGGGTCCGGGAGGTATGCCTCATGACCTGGAAGAACTGAACCCTCCATGAGGAATCATGACCTGGAACTCTTCCAGGAACTCCTCCATCAGTGAATGAACTGGGAGCCTCTTCCTTCATGACCCTCACAAAGACGAGTGAACTCTCCGACCCTCCGTGATCCTGAGGGATCTTCCGAACCGAATTCGCGACCGGAATTTCCCACCGAAACGGAGATGGATCCGTTGTTAGGTCACACCCAGAAGATGGGCCTGTAAAGTCATGGAAGTGGATCCAGTTGCCACGATGGAAGTGCTGGTAGCCGGTGGTGACCTATACAGACTAAAACCATAAACGAAACCCTGGTTCCTGATCTATAGTGAGTGCGAATCGGTATCCACTGGGGATTTGGGACTCTGTTTGCCGCCGAAGCTCGCTGCAAGGCGCGCTTCCCCAGCGAAAAAGTTCCCTGCATGATGGGTGGCAACAGCTTGAATAAGCAAAACAAACGAAACCACCGTGTGGTTTCAACGGCCACGCCAGGGAAAGGTGGGAAAGGAGGAGGCGGAGGCAAAGGAGGTGGAGGCCCAGCTTCATTTCGGAACGCGTTGTTGTTTTTGTGTGTTTTTTAGTATTTTCATGCTCTTTCAAGAGCATTTTGGGGAGGAGCACCGTCGGCCCAGTTTCAACACAGGGAACGACAGGGAATATGTGGGAGTATGCTGCAAGCGGCTCCAAACAGCAGTTTGTGTGGGTATCCAAGGTTCATGCATGACGGTTTCATCGATACCCAGAACAACTTGCATGGGCCACAGAACAGAACATGGACATTGACAATCTTCTGTCCAAAATCCAGTGGCAAACGTGATGTTCATGTGTAGTCAATGTCCATTGTGGAAACGTCTACGTTTGTTGTGTTTCGAGATGTTTCGAGCATAGAGTATATCTATAATAAATATCTCATATACCAGGACCTTCCAACAGGTGGTTTTTGGCAACCTCTTAACCTCTAAGAGGCTATTTATAGACGCCTCTTGGAAGGTCCTGGTATCGATCCTGTTTGGTGTTTGGTCCCTTTTGCCCAGCCTTTCCACGGTGAACACGAAGCACGCGACCGTGCCGGTCTCGACCACGCACGAGTTCGACCCGATCTCCGCGGACGCGCGCTGCTCGCGGACGCGCGTCGCGGACCCGGTGGCAACGCAAGGGCCGGGCCGGACCGATGGCAGGTGGAAAGGGGAAGAAAGGTGGAGGTGGCAAAGGTTGTCGGGACTCTCAGAGATGCCGTATCGGAGCTGCAGCTCGGATAGCTGCGCAGAGAGAGAGCGATCTCGGAGTGCTGAGTTCTTGGAATTGGAAGTGCCAATAGGTGACACCGGTTCGATTGGCGGCTTGTAGGAGGAGCTGTTCATGTGTTGGGGATCCCCAATAGTAGGTGCATGGTGCATGGTATTTTGGGGTGCACTAGTCGCTGATTGGAAAAATGAACGATCTTAAGAGGTGCTGCTGCTAGGGAAGATGGGTGACAAAAACCCAGCAGACACCAGCATCTTTACTCCTTCACAACCTGGGGATGCTTTTGAGAGTCTTTCAAAGTGGACCCTCCGAGGTCGGCATCCCCCCCTTGGAATTGACATACATTCCCTAAGACGAATCAAGAACCCTCAAAGGTGAAGGAATTTAAGTATACTATCACAAGTATCCGCGTTCGTCAAGGAAACCAGCTCAAACGAATTCAATCGAGGAGTTTTTGTTTTTTTGATCGAAATCAGGGGCCAGGGGGTGTTCCACCTCTGCCTCTATCCTCCCTGTTCAGCACCCAACTCTGAACTGGAAGAGACCTTTTCACATCTGCGACGCGAACCCCTCCCGCAACATCGGGGCTGGACCGCAAGCGGTTGGGACCAACATCGTTGGGGTGAGGACCGACCAATGGACTCAGTCCATTGAAGTTACAAAATCTATCCAACGTTTCGCTTGCTTTTGAGATCCTCCAAGTGGCTCAACTGGGCAACTGTCCATACTGAGACATTTGCTGTAAACAAATGTAAAGAAACTCATGTAATTACTTCAAAGTCAGAGTTGGTCTGGATAATGGCTGTTTGTTTACCCAAAAATTGTGTGTTTGTGTTTGTGTTTGTGTTTGTGTGTGTTACGGTTTCGGCAGGTTGCATTTGTGGAGCCACACTCCATGAGCAGATCTTGGAGGTTTGTTTTAGTGGTTGTTGTGCCATTGAAAGCGATCATTACCCTAAAGTGGCTGGCAACAAAAGGACACACACATACACACACGTGGACACCCGCTGAGGACACGAATGTCTCACCAAGGAGACTTGGACCCTCTCAGCTGTAATTAGTTGTGATCAAGCTAGTGATGCAACATCAGTTGTGATCAAGTTCTGAAGCTGGATTCGTTGCGAACAATGATAGAGGGGCTGTTAGTCAGCAAAGAAGGGGGGTCCATTGGACAGTTCAACAGGAACCCTGTTTTCAGGGAAGAAGAAGGGCAGTGCACGTACATGAATCATCACGGAACCAAACCACAGGTGGGTGGAACTTTGGAGTCATTATCAGTTATAAGTTATAAGACCCCAGGAGGGTGGTGTCTTTGGCTGCAAGAGTGGACAAACTGCTGCCATTGTGGAGCACTCTTCACGCCCGGTGTCTCGGGGCAGCTCAGGGGCAGAAGGCGCTTCATTCGTCACGAGGCCTGAAGAGGTCTCATTGGACCCAAGCATTGAACATGAAGCCACGGCATATTATGCCAAGTCTGCAGGAGACATGCCTCTGGGCAGGGTGGATGGTGCCTCCGGGAGGCTAGCGAGCGAGCTTCGGGGCTCGGCAAAGCATCATCCGTGCGGACGAAAGGAAGGCGCTGAAGGTGCCGAAGTGGTGAGTGAAGTGCCGCAAGGTGCCGAAGAAGCTTCTGGGCGGATTCACAGTGACAGCCATGCCACCAGATTCAAACGTGATGAAACTGCTTGCAGTGGACCACGGCTGCTGGCGCCTTGGCGCTCTCTGACGAAAGCAGCGAGGCAGGCTGGCGTCGTGGTGGACACATGTCCGGGAAACATTTCGTTGTTGGAAAGGTGACTCCCGAGACCAAGCCAGACGTTGCTGCAGAGGGGCCCATGTCACCATTGGGTTTGAGATGGTTTGAAACGTCCCTTCAGCAGGCAAAACACATTTTGTGGACCCCACAGCAGCAAAACAGTCCTCAAGCCCCCCCAGTGGTGATGAAACTCCCAGCTGCCCAGGGTGATGCAGACGCAGTGGCGCCGCATGAACGCGCAGCCAAATCGCAGCAAAGCGAGTCCTGTGCAAGGTTGTCCAATTGTATGCAGTAGTAATTTGTTGTAATACAACATCAATTACAATAATCATGAATATGTATATAGTATCACTGGGACACATAAGTGCGTGTATATATTCAATGAGGGTGTACGTACCCTTTCAATACACATTTCACGGTCTCCAGATGTTATTCCTGATGTGATTTGAATTGATTTTATACATGCTTTTTTCTTGGAAGTTGTAAGTTTCATGATTTGAGGATTATGGATGTCCCCCGCCCCATTCCATACATTTTCCTTGAACAAAGTATCTCTCCCCCTTTGTTTCTTACATGTTGTGAGATTTTGCTTGACCCTCCACCCCGGTTCATACAATGGCCGCAAAGGTGCCAAAAATGTAGATTTGCATAGGCGAGTGCGTCACCCCCTGTGCATACATTCAGGTCTTGAGCCCCCCGTGCCATTCATACATATCCTTAGAAGAGGGGGTGTCCAAAAACCCCGAGAGAACAACAACAATGTATTGAGGCTTTGAGACGCCCTTTTTCTCTCCCCTCCCTTTCGCAGATTGTTGTTCAACACCTGTCCCCTCCATTTGCATACATTAGCCAGAAATGTATGAAACCGCTCCCCAGCAACTCTGCAGCAAACTTTCGAAGCGAGGCACGACCTTGCAAACAGAAGGCGTGATCGCTTTTCTGGGCCAACGTCTGCCCACCCGGAACGACGCTCCGGGTGGAGACCCGAAGGTTCGGCTGGTGAGGCTCCATCGGGAACGCCTCCGCATGGGATGCCTCCCAGAACACGAGGAGAATATGCCGAACACGCCATGACGGCAGAACACGCCATACGCGAACGAAAATGACAGGGAGCGGTCCGAAGGTTTGGGGCTTTCTTTCGTCGTTTGGTGGAGGATTCTTGAGGGATCTGAGATTGGCCAGAGATGGACCGTGGTAATACTTCTGATACATTGTGACAGCTCCCTATTGCCTTCCATGTTCAACTTCAATCCTGGCAGTTTCGCAGGGAAACTCACTCAAGAAGGACAAGAGACCGAAACCCGTTGCTTGGGTGTTTCCGTATCTTAAACTACAGACCCATTTGGCAAGGATTGTTGGACAGACGAAGTGCAGAGTGTGTCTTTCAGAAATGCAGAGTCCGGAGCCTCCAAGTGCCCGTTTACCAAGTCTCACCCCATGGCTGGGAATGTTGACCTACATTGACCCCTTGAAACCAACCCAATGAAGGTTTTTCGTGCCACACATGGAGTGTTGGCATGGGAAACCGGGGCATTGTAAGTACATGCGTGTTTTTCATAGCACCATAATGTTCAAATTTCTGCTGAACTAGAGGTTCCAGCTACTCTTCTCCCGGAAACCAAAAAACATGGTTGCCTTTCTATGGTGACCACCTGGTAGCAGGGTCGAATGCGAAAACAGTGAGGTTCATTGGAGTTTGATGTGAATCTGCGGTGATAGACCCTGATGGACCGACGCCTTCATCCACCAGACCTTTGGTTTGCCTTCGCAGTATGTATCCCTAGGGATCCTAGGGCACCAAGTTCCTTCTGAGGTACTTGGAGCCCTAGGGTATACAAAATATATGGAGTGTTTGAGAGATGGATATTGCATATATATACATATATTAATCACTGGACCATTTGTAGCCTCTGACCCCCGACGGGCATCGGAGCAGACGAGATGAAGAGCCAAGGGAGCACTCGTCCCTCGTCATCCAGAAATTTTCAATGGGGGTCTGAGACCAAATCTTGGTCCCATCCACTCTCGTGGATTTTGTTGGGGCACCGAATTGACTTGTACGCCCTCCAAAAAGGCAGCTCACTCCATATAGGATTGCTGGATGGTGTTGGTCCTATGTTGGCGTCCTAGTTTCAGTAGATTTCAGTACCATGTCCTAAATTTGTGCATCTAGAACTGCGCTATAGGTAGATTAAACATATTTTCTGCTGCGTTCATGCATTTGGCCCAAGGGATATATAGTCGGATTTAGGCCAGATCAATGGACGCCAGGGTTGCTAACAAAGCAAAAACAGAACCTGCAGGAACCACCTCCACTGACTGCACCGAGCAACTTCACCAACTTCACGCCATTCATTTCCCGTACACATCCACACACCAGGCTTGGCGTCCGGCCACCCACAGCGTCCCGCCGTGGGTACCCGTGGGCCACCGTTGCCATCTCTCGCCATGACCCGGCAGAGCGAGAGTGCTCGAATCGCTATGAGGCAGACGAGTGACGAGTGCTCCGCAAACAGCGAAACGGCCCGGTGAAGGTGTTCAGACCACGCTTCATAGGATGTCTACCAATAGGTAGATAATTAATGGTAGATCCCTAGGGCTCCTGGCCCATATCCTCAGGTTCAGTGGTTAGACCCCCCCCAAATCCACCCACCCCTGTCGCATCTTCGAAATGGAGGTGGGCCAGGAGGTTTTTTGGTGGAAAGATACTCTGAACATCTAGCTCGGTCTCCCTCCCAGAGCTGCTGAGCTGCTGAGCTCCCTCCCAGAGTGCCGAGGAGACGGACGGAGCCGGGTGCGAACACATCCACGAGCCCTCGATGGGACTCGTGGGCAGTATCCTGATCCACATACCGAACCTCAGGGACGGTAAGGACGGAGACTAGTAAGGTGCCAGGAGGGTCCAATGACCTTCTGAGAAGGTGGCAGTGGATCCATATAGGGTATGATTCTATTTCTTTGGGGGGGGCCATGTTATATAGGTGCTGAAAGGGCCGGACCTGGCCGAGGATATGTGGTAACATGGAGCGTGGAGGAATACCATGGAATATCCTATGTCCACCTGTCCACCAACCTGACCAAAAAACAAAGCTCCTTGATTTCCTCATATTTCCTCCAATGAAAGGGCCATGAGTGGTCGAGACATTCCGTGCGGGTGGAGCGTTTCGAAAGGCCGCGAACGAAACGGCGATCTGGGACATGTGCATGCTGCAGGTCCGGGTTTGCCTCAATGGGCTACCTGGTTACGTGGAGAAAGGCCCCTAGTAAAAAACCAGGTGGTGAACTCCACTACAAACAGGTGGCGAACTCCACGTAACCATGTTAATTCCAGGGAGAGTAGATCTCTTTGGACATCCCCAACAACCCTCCGACTCGGCCCGGGCTTCATCCAGGCACAAGACTGGTAGCGTGGGCAACTTGCGCCGGAACCCAGTTGGAGTGCGCAAAGCTTTGGTTGCATGAGAAGCAGCCCCAAAAAGGAGGAGGTGATTGCTGCTAAGTCTTAAAGTGTCACCGAAACATGTACTCAGCACAACACTGTTCAAAAGGTTTGCCAACAATTACTGACTGCCACCCGGTGGACTTGCCGGGTTTTGCTGATGTTTACTCCATCATGTGCACGCACATTCCCCGTCGTATGTCCGGCATATCTCAATGATGAGAGACCTGTGCTATCAACGGCTAGACATCGTCTTCGCTTGTCTACCATTCCTTTTCAACGGGCTGGGGGTTCGGGTGGGCTTCTTCTTCGATACATATCAAAGAATACTCATGGATCAATACAGGATTCGATTGGATACTCGCCAGGTCCTTGTAGGATCTCTTCCGCTGAAAACTCCAAGTCCTCTGGTTGAATGGTATTTGTCTTTTTTGATATTCAACTATCAGCACTTCAAGGGCCACTCATATCTCATGGTTTGTGATTTCTGGTTTGTTTCAGTCTGTTTCACCTCGCCTCAGGTTGGGTCAGAAGACTCCCAAGACCAAAGGCTCTCGTGACTTCCTGTGCCTGGACTCAGAAACGGATTCGGAGTGGTCATACCCCTCCCCCCTGCAGACGATCCCATAGAACCTGCAGAATTGACCTGTGGAAGACCATTTTCCTCTACAACCTAGTGGTTTTGGGGTTCCATGTTAATCTGCAGGGGAGTATACATTCATACTACCAGGAGTCACAAAGCGGTGGCTTTGAGCTTAGTGAGTGGATGTGACAGAAAGGACACCCCTATTCCACCAACAAGCATCCCCTAGTGGAACTACGTGGAACTATACTGGTATACATATTATGTATTAATAATTCCTGTAATTTTGTATTCACAGTGCAGGCGTGCTATCTAAGTAACTAAGTATGATCTAAAGATACATTGGGAAAATTAAAAGGACTCCACCAATAGCGGTGACATGTCAGAGTTGTGTATTGTCCGCTGCTCATATGGAGGTTCGTCATGGTTCGTTGATGTTCAGAGCACAAATCTCTTGTCCATTTCGGGTGCTACTACCATTGCCCAGACGCTCCATGAGACTGACATGTTTACATATACTTTGGGGTGAAAAGGGGTGGTTTTCAAGGGGGTCAGGCACATAGACACCAGTCCCAAGGAGCGGTCGGGGATCGGATATCGGTGGATTTGACTGCAGTGCAGCACTGCAGGGGCCATCCCTGCTCGATTGACCACATGGTTTAAGCCGTCGTACCTCCCCAATCATTTCCAGTTCCTGAGCGAATCCAAGTCAATGATGGTATGTCCATGAGTCGAACAACGGCCCCGTCCAAGAGATTCACCTCAACCAGGCCCAAAGTGGATTCGTTGGTTTGAAGAACCACCTCCAAAGACTTAGAACACGGCATCCGAGGATTCTCCCACCCAAAGCCCACGTCGCAGCAAACGGGCCAACACGAAGCTTTGTGCCGATCAATTGGAGTGGTCCGTTTCGGGGGTCAATGGGGCGGAGTATATTCCAGTCCCAGACAGGTCGTGTCTGGGACAGGCTTCATGACCTCTTAGCCACTCCAACAGGGATGCGCCGACGTGCATCGACCGCTGCGACGGCTTCATGGAGCCGTGCTTCTCGTGCAGGCGCGACAACGTGAAGCGGGTCCGCGCCATGAGCCGCGATGTGCGCCGGGAGCGCCGCGAGCCGCCCGGCGGAGATCGCGCAGATCGCTGGGCCGATCGGTTGGTCGAGTCCTTGATACGAGCCCTGCAGGTCCAGGTTTCATCCGAATCGGATGTCCTTTGATCCCAGTTCGATCCTTCTTTTGAAGTACATTCACCTCGAAGATCCTCCTGAGAAGGTACCTTGGACCCTATATACCTGTTTGGGACTGGGACATTGAGCGTCATGAGGCCCTGATCAGTGCATGAGGGCCGATCAGCTACTGAAGAAACAATGAACCTACTACCACCCTGACACGACCAGTGGACTGGCATATTGACCGAGCAGGCCCGGGGTTTGTTTATTTCGAGGCCAATGGGCATTTTCTTCCAGTCCCATGTTTGTGAATGGTGCTATGAATTACCTTTTTGGGGAAGTTCTGTATGTTTTCTTCCCAAATTCGAGCGAATCCCTATAAACTACTTGAATTCCTGTGTTTGAAGCAATCTCATGGTTTTTGCGTGTTTACCCTGTACAGCTTGCTTGGACACCAAGTCGGAACTTCAAGGACTTTGGGGGGGCATGGTGTGGAAGTTTGTTCAACGCCCCAGAAAGACCCGAAATCTTGTGAAGGTATGGATTCTCCCGAAGGAGGCCTCCAGCGTGTGTGCATCCAGGGGGTCTCTATGGTCCCACCAATGAGAACCGGGGGGAAGATGACCAAGACTATATAGATTTAACCACCTGACCAGAGTTGCGGTTGTTTGCGGTTTTGCCGATCTCATCATCTCGAGACACGCTCTGTATTCGTATGTATTTGATTTGTATTTGCTATGTCAATGTCACATTATAAGACGATATAAGAGGTGGAGTGGGATCCATCTATACCAGCATCCCCCCAACAGGTGTCCTTGGGAGGGTTGTAACAACCTGTTAGGCCCTAACAGGTCTCAATCGGTGACCTGTCGGAGGTGCTGGTATTTGTCTTGAAAACTACACCTTGCCTTTTTTGGAAATGCCAGTTGTTTCCTCCAGTGCCGGTTTTGGGGAATGGGCCCCTCTACCACTGGGCCCTCTGATGGGCCGTCTAGCAGCTATGCCCTGTCTCTGATATTTGGAGTGATTCCAGACAGTCCACACACACTCCATTTTCATGGGGATCTATCCCATTGACCCCTACAGCCTGATCCTGATCAGTCTGAAGTCTTTGGGATTCTCAGTGTATCTCGCTCGATCTGAAGACCCGAAACATGAGCCAAAATCAAGTTTATAGGGAATCACAAGCAGATGGCATCGCTCTCTTACGATGTCAAACGTCATCAGATGTGCCACATCTGGAAAGAACATGTTCTTCATGAAGACCTGTTCTTGATCTTCCCAGACCCCCCGACCTGACTTCCCCTGCGACCTCTCGGACTTCCTCATCTCCGAGGTCTGAGATGCCAAGTGATCCCAGCCTCTCGGCAGCGAAGCGGGACGGCGGCTCCGTGACTTTTGCGACGTGGCGCGGTCCGCCCAAGCGATCAGCGACGTGGAGTCTTTGGAGGCTCCTTCCTTTTTGGTGTCGATCGGTGTGGAGTCAATCTCTGAAACCTGTTCACCCAATTCGGGGTCTAAAACGACCTGAAAGGTGGTCGAGATAGGGACCCATTTGGGTGCTTTGAGGGGGCGATGTTCCAGTAGGTTTTGGGTGGAGGGGCCTCCAAGGAAAGGATCAAATCCTGAGGAACATTTGTGCACGAAATAGATGTTTGTCGCAGTATAGCCGGATGTACTGGACTTGCAACGGGGTGTCCTTCTGAGGTCCCTTGACCGGTGCTGGAGTAGATAGAAATGCTCATAATGCAATTGCTTTACACATGCAATACCAGCATACTTGCTTTGTGTGGATGCCTCGAGATATAACTTTTGTTTGATGTGCTGACTCCAGAGACCTCTCGTGGCGTTGACGATGCAAATGGCCGCTTCGCTGGCAGCAAATGGCAGGATTTTCTGTGAACATGCAAAAGTAATGCATTCAGATATATACCGGGTCCAAGCTTCATCCACATCAGGTGGTTCGTTTTGTTCTACTCATAGTTGGAGGAGGTGAAACAATCGTATTTCATGTCTAAACCCTCACGAGGCGACTCCGATTTTTGCATGCAGATTCATCCTTTGGGGATCTCAGAATGGTGTAATCTGGCAATACCCATGAGATGAAAGGTCCTTCCCAGTCATTCTCCAAGATAATTCAAGGGCACAGGAACATGAGGAGCAGCACGCAGAACGCCCTTCCTTCCAAACCGAGGCTTTAAGCTGCAGCAGTTCGCGCATCTTGTCAAACTGTCGGGGTTTGGCTCCACCTTGGGACCTCGGGCCCTTCTTTTGATGTCCATAGACTCAAAAGAAAAGGATCTTCAAAGTATAGTAAGGACACATACCGTAAGATCTCTAAGTACTGGAGGGTAGTCCATTGGTGACCCAGACTGGATGGTGGTAGGAAGACCAAATTCCGTCAAGCAGTCAGGGAGAGTAGACACGGGTCCTCAATGGTTGTTGGACGTGTCTTTATCACCTGAAAATGTGTCATGTCAATGATGTTTGGCCAGGGAGTCTGAGCCACCTGGCGGTGTTGGGGTAACGCGAAGGTAGTAACTCATCCCCGCAACCTCTTCAGGTATTTGGCCGAACCAGCCATGAGTATTCGAACTCTTTTGATCCGTCCAGCCGCCCCAGCCATGTTGTGGCGAACGCTGATCTTCATCCGTGTCCACTTGAGGCAATGTGCGGTTGTTTCTTTGGGTGCTTTTTCTGCCGGCAGACTTACACCTTGGGAATCAGATGGACTCAGAAGTCAGCCCATTCTTTGGTTCTGCTTAGAGTGATATCTATTTTCCTTATGAGCGAATCCCTTAATCCCTTTCTGAGGAAGATGGTTTATATAGAGATCCGCTCCTCCAAGAATAACGCATGCCCCTGACACTCCATGGGGTTGGAAGAAAAACGCAGCCGATCCGCAACATGTACCCGCACCCTTGGCCTCATCGGTTGCCCCCAGACAGGTCGTACCAGGGGTGGTCGTAGGTGTCTGGTTTCTTTGTCCCATCAGGAACGTGGCTTCGCGACTTCATCAGACTCCTCACAGGCAGCGTGCTTTGGACTCACGTTCAAGTCCACAAGGTCCCAAAGGCTAAAAGAACTGGCCATGTAGGGGACGACCAGTCCATCCGAACATGGCTAGGGACACTTGGCATGTCAGGATTGCTGGCCTCTTCTGGTGAGACGGTTTAGGATGGCCCCCACCGCTTACGGGCTTTCTGAGGCATTCATCCTCTTAGTGGATTGGTGGTCGAACCCCCCCTGTCACACTCCAAGGTCACCTGTCACTCTCCGACCACTGGTACGGGGTGTTTAGTTTTAGATAGGGAAGGTCTCCAACCTTCTCCAACCAATGGGTAGACTGGTCGATGTCCCGGAACAAAGGTCGGAGTGTTGGGTGACCCGTCTCCCTACTTTGTGAGCGGTGCAGCGTGTGTGACGGTCGGTCACCATTGGGAGGGTATAGCGACGCTCCAAGCCTGGACTACCACCCTAGGCTTCCAACCACCATGAATTTAATAGGCTGAATCCCGAATCTGTAAGGATTTTACACTGCAAAAACCAGGTCAACCATGGTCAACCATTGTTTCAATGGTCTTGGAAGTCTGGACCATGCTTCTCTCAGGGACCGTCCAGGATGCACTCCTCGTGCGCGACCTGGACCTCCGGACGTGCACGCGCCGACCGCCGACCGCAGGGTGACGGCGCGACTTCAGGAGATGGCACCTGGGCAGCCAGAAAACGGGACTCATGAAGCTCTGAGGCTCTGTTTTCGGCGAATTCAGGTTGCAGACAGTTTCTATTTTACTCTTTCTATCTTTTACTTTTGTTCATGTGTTGTGGTTGCACGCGCTGCTCGGCGAATGTCGACAGACGACGGTGTGAACGTTTTATGTCTACAAAAGGGTGTGAACGACCTCGAAGCAAACGTTGGGAACAGACTGACTGAACATCTGACTGAACATTCAGAGAAACACGCCACCAGCAACCCCAAAAAACATCCATCCGTTTGCCATGCATCCGTGGGGGCCCTGGGTTACCAAGGTATCCTGGTGCCATGACCCACTGCGTCACCCCAAACTGCTTAGAGCGATGAAAATGCCTCGTTGATTCATCCCCCTGAGTGGACAACTAAGCTGTACCAAGTTACGGCCTTCCATGTTGGTTAAGGGGCCGACTACCAAAAACTATTAGTCACTCGTTTAATATTATAGGATATAGTACCTTACTAATAGGAAAAAGAACGCTACTAGGATTAAGAGCATCGCTATTAGGAGCAAGAACGCTACTAGTAGCTCCTGGCCTTACTAGTAGCAAGAAGCTACTAGAGGCTCACCTGGAATGACGGTCAAAGTAGTAGTAGCGCCAAGCATCGGTCCAGTTCCTTTCCCAAGTTCCACTGGTGGTCGGTCTCCCGGCTCTCCAGTCTGGACCTGCGCCGGTTGGACCGAAACACGACCCCCGTCGCCAAGGCTTCCCAGACCCCCTCGCGCGTGCGCTCTCTCAGCGTCCCCGTCCGGCACCCGCTCGCTTGGACCGTCATACAAACCCACCGGACGTCGCGGAAGGGTCGGAAGGGTCGGAGGGTCGGAAGCAGCACCGGTGAGTCGTTTTGGTCTTCTTTATTCCGGCCACCAGTGGAGGGGTTTGCTACATGTGTCGAGTTTCGAGTAATTATTTTTGTGACGAGCACTGCCAGGCTGGATGGCCAATCGATGCGTACGCTGGTTTCCTCCAGAATCTTCCCAATTCCAGTCCCAGACAATCCATGACACTGGAATATGGTAGAGCTTTGCAAACTAGCGATGCCATAAGCAGTTTTTTGGTGTAGTTGGTTGTTGCTATGGCTGCCGTTGTGATTGTTGTTGTTTGTTGTTGTCACTGTCCCTCTTGTTGTTCATTGATTCATTGGTCCTGTTGCCTGGCGCGCCAAAAAGACCCCTTCTATATACAGCATGCTTTTGGCGCATATGGGCAGGCAATGCCATTCTGCAGCGAGTAAATATCGAGGTGTTGATCCTCGGCAAGCCAACACATGTGGTATTTACGACGTTCTGTTTTTGCCGTGGGGTCCAAACAAACATTGGCTCATACAGTGTTTTCTTTGCCAAACATGTCGATTTGTTCCGCGGTTTTGAGCACACACTGTCAATGGACATGTTTTGTTGCTTGAACGTCCCAAACTTAAGATCCAAAATTGATCAATCATGATCAAACATCGACTTCCAGAAGGAGCTCAAAGTAGCTTATGAGGACAAGACTGATATGTCCCGGACACTCTTGATCTGCAAAACGTTAGTTCAGAGCGGCTGGTTTAAGTGGTCCAGAGGCCGAAGAAGATCCGAAAAGTATGAGTTTTTTGATGGATTGGTGATGCTGGGGGGTTCAGCAGCAGGGATTATAGCAAGTAGCAAAGTAGAATTACTCCCATTGGAGTTGAAGATGGGCAGAGGACCCAAGACCAGCTCTACAAGAAGACCAAAGCTCAATTTCACAGCGCCAGTGATGAATGAATAAGCCCCTAGTGGTTGAAACTGCACCAACGTTGCTTCTGCGCGCAGCATGGCGCAGCATGGTCCCACTGAATGAGACTGCACAGTGTGCGACCCTGACATTCCACACCTCATCGCTGGAATTCCTCTGCCAGGGCTTCAGTCCGGCGAAGACCAGCCCGCCCGAGCTGGCGAAGGTGGCTTCGAGCCCCTGGGCGGGGAGGCCAAGGTGAACGAGACCCGCTGGTGGCTGTGGTTGCTTATGGAGGTATTCCCAGTGGATCCAGCTCCCACTATAAGTAGGCAACCTGGTTCCGAAGGCTAGAACCGTAGACCTGGAAACCTTGGTCAGTGGTAAGTGGGATCCATGGTAGTATCCATGGTATATTCTGGAAAGAATTCATTGCCCCATTGGGATCTTTCTGTTTTGGATCTATTGTCTTTCTAATTGCTGTGTTTGATCCGGCCCTTATGCTTCTGATGCACTGCATTTCATGGTGTTGGATGATCACCACCTGTCATCACTGATGGTGCCAGTTTGATCTCGACGATTTGGTGTCGTCTCAATGGGAATGGTGTGCATGCTGGAGTGGTGGAAACCCGACAAGCACCGGAAGCTTTGAGGTGTGTCAGAACCAGCAAAGCACCATCGCAAATGACAGGAATCAATGTTGTGCACAACCAGTTGTTATCGGAACACCTGCCTGTAACTGTGTCACGCTTAAGTTCCGGGTTCTTCTTGTAATGCTGAAAGAACCGCCACCAGGACAAATTGGATGTGAAGATATTTGTCCAATATATAATTGGTGTTTGTTGCAGCAAGCACCTGGACAGGTGCTGAGTCTGGCAGGGTCAACTGAACACACTGACCACCACCATCGTGATGCGTCTGGACCTCTGGTCGTACCTACGGACCTGGTGGCTTCAACAAAGCGAGCCAAACAAGCACCAAGGTCATCTTCCCCCACAATCATGGAATATGTACTCAGAGTCCTTTTCCCAAACAATCCATGTATGCAATATTTACCGACATTGAAACCACTCGGAAGTAGACACATATTCAATACATGGATTGTTAGGGCTTTTGTTCAGTGTTGACCCCGGTCGTGGTTGGTAGATGCTCCCTTCGATGGGCCCCAATGCAGACATGGTGATCCGTTTGTTTTTTGTGTATTAGTGGGTTTGGATTGGAGGTGCAGTTCATTGAATTGATGTTCTTCCCCACTGTTGAGTCAACAGAAGCTCAACACTCATGTAGTTCACCTGGAAAGCACGGTGTTTTCCCCTTTGGAGCAGCAGTTCGTTGGTGCCCCTCGTGGCCGTGTGCTTCAGGCCCGAGGCCCCTTGCGGCCCTGCAACCAGCCCATTCGGCGGCACAAAGGCGGAGATGCAGTGGGGAGTTGGGTTCTTGAAAGTCTACTTTTTGGGTTCCAACATGGCCCTGAGAATCATGGTCTTCCCGCTAAGCAGGGCAGAAGTTGCTCAAAGGTTATGTGGGAAAGTACTTTTTTGTTAAAGCAATGATGGGCTGCAGCGAGATCTTTTTATGGACACACTGATCAGGGGCATGTGAAAGGATACATCGAAACATTGAGGATTCGAGGTTGCGACTAACGGACACCCGATTTCTACCGAGACAGGACACACCTCCTGATTTCTCCTCCTTTCCCGCCTCTTCGCTATAGGTATTGATCCAGACTGTTGTCTTGCTTTTCTTTTGGTTAATGTAGTCCAAATATGTGTCATGGTCCAGTGGTTTGTTGTCTACATTTGGCCCCCTTGCCTCATCCAGTAGGTCGGTAGGTTGGGTACGGCTGCTGAATGAATACACGCCGGCATGCCTAACATCGGTGTTTCGTGGTGTGTTTTTTGTTGGACCAAGTATAGACTGGTACGGACCATATCTAGAAACATAATCAGAAATTTGAAATCAGAAAGCCGCGATATTGCAGAGACATGACTATAGTCATCGTAAGGACGTTCTTTGCCTGAAAGCCGGGACCCTTTCAGACATGGGTTTGATGAAGGCAAGTTCGTAGGGTCCATGACATTCACATGCCCTGACATTCAGCTATGTTTGTGCTATTCTTCCTGTATTTGGCCTTAACAACACTCAGAAGAAAAATAGAATTATGCCATACAAGCGGATTTATTTCCATTAGATCTGTTCCTGTCCAAGGCATCATCAAATAATGTAGTGACTTGGTTTGGCAATTCCAAGTTTTTCAAATTAGTTTTCCTCCTTCCGAACTTGCAGGCAAAGACAGGGAGCTCAGCAAGATTCAAAGCTCCAATGCCACGGAGCTAGGCTGGAGCGCCTTCTGCTGGGCAGGGCATTTGTTAACCCTAGGGATCCAAGTACCTCCTCAAAAGGTACTTGGACCCTCCAAACCCACCCCAAACACCTTCTCAGAGGGTACTTGGATCCTTAGGGGTTGATGTATGTTTATGTCTGTTGTTTTCATTCTTTGCCACGGGCGTTTGCCATGAGGCTAC
Source organism: Durusdinium trenchii (assembly GCA_963970005.1). Lineage (NCBI taxonomy): Eukaryota > Dinophyceae > Suessiales > Symbiodiniaceae > Durusdinium > Durusdinium trenchii. Next base: position 1,068,912 of record CAXAMN010004224.1, read on the forward strand.
TGGCGGCCGACCTAACGGCTGAATTGAACAGCTAGTGCTCTTTATGAGTGTCCACTTAATAGCTTCACCCACTGATGGTTGGATTTGCTCCCAATAGCCTTCCAAACGAGTACTTAAACTAGGTGCATTTGATGTGCATTTGGTGGACATAAGCCGCAATGTCGATGTGTGCGATGTGTGCGATGTGTTTGTTGCTGGGTGGCATCCTCGTTTGGAACGGGACTGGCTGGGTGGGGCTTTGGGGGATGAGAGCTGCGCCGGCCGCAGCGTAGACACGCAGCATGCCAGGGGCCTCTTCGGTGGAGCAAGAGAACCGGCCTGGTGCCAGGCTAGCAGCGCCTGCGTCAGGGGGAGCTATGCTGAGGGTCTGGTGGTTGCTAGAGCTAATTGGGCCGGAACCCATCAGGACGTTCACTTTGTAAGGAAGGTACAGTAGATGATTTGTAGTGGCTGGTTGGCAAGTATATAGACAGAAACTGTTGTTTTTGTTCAATTGTATGGGGCCTAGCAGTGGGGGATCTACTTCTACTTTCCTATGTCCATTCCTTTTTTGGTTGATTTGTGTGCATCGCTACAGATAGATCGATAGAAATTAATATCTAAACTCTAAGTATTTACCTGGACCCGACTTCAAGTACCTTAGAAAATGGGACATGACCCCATAAAAGAACAGGTACTTGTACCCATTTTCCAAGGTACGAACTGAGACTCCTGGTACTAGTGATCATGACTTAACTATGGCCCCTCCCAGACAATCCATGCGGAACATTCTTGCATTGTACATTGACTGGTAACATCCGGTAACTATGTCAGTCCCATTGGTCATGTTTGGGACTGTTGAATCATGTTTTCATCTATGTTATTGTTTCTTACTTTTCAATCAGTTCTGATGAGTTCTCGATTTGTGAACTGGTTCATATATATTGCTGCAACAGGTTTCTCTTATAGATCAGGACTCGATTTTGGACATCTCAAGAGTTGTGTTGGTCTTCCACCTCCGCCAATCCCTTGGAGGCTCCTCTTCTCACCACCACCGCGGACGGAGGCGCAGTGTGATTTGGGCGAAGGATGTAAATCTCATAGGTGTGATATATATAGGAAGAGGCAAGTAATTTTGGTTAAGGGAACAGGCAATTCTTGATGACGTGCTCTCATATCCAATGGGTTTTAGTTTGCAGAATCATATCCAGTGTGGAACCACGGTCCTCGAAACTACCTGGAGTCTCAGTTCGTACCTCAGAAAATGGGTACAAAGTACCTCTTTTTTTATGGGGTCATGTCCCATTTTCTAAGGTACTTGAAGTCGGGTCCAGGTACTTCTCATCAGATCATCATTGCACAGGCTCATCAGATCATCCGAGTGTTGTCCATCTCACGGGCTCGCCCGGTCACCTGGCCCTCCTTCAGGACGGATCCGCCCGTGCATCTCGAAAGGGGAAGTGATTGTTCTGTGTGTATGTTTGTTGATCTCTTTTCCATTTAGATTCCAGGTAAAATATATACAATGCCCATCATCTCTATATTCTTTTGAAGGGGGGGTATGTTGCTTCAGCATCACGATCGTTTCCAGGGACCAGCTGAATCCCTACCAGCCAAAGAACATGTACATCTCTTGTGGACCCAGCAGACCCAAGCAGCGTGTGACTCCAGGTCCGCTGTCTCCAAGCCAACCAGCGCCAGGTGAGCTCCGGTCCTTCTCGAAGTCCTGAAGAGGTGGTGGAGTTCTCATCCTCCAGGCTGTGGGGGTGGACGACTGAAGTGAATGCATGAAGTGAATGCATAGAGGCCGGATGCATAGAGGCCGGGCTGACACCAGGTGAAAGGAGGTGTTTGGTTTCTGTAAGTGTCCATCTATCATCAAGCAACCATATGCAACCATCAAAAAGCCATCAATCAATGGCCTCGATGTATATAGCTATGTTTTAACTGTGGAAGGCCATCAAGCAAACACAAAAACAAAGCCTCGTTTTCGTTTGTCCAGAACCAGGTAGAGGAGGGACAGCCACTGGACCTTCAGTACAGCAGATCCACTCCTTGGGGATGAAGCGGACAACGGCTGTCCCACCTTCACGACCTGCCAAACCCACCTGCTACAGCACCAAGCTGCTACACCTGTTCGGAGCGTGTCCGCGAGGGACGGAGCGTGTCCGCTAGCTTCGGGTGTTCCGTTCAGCTTGGTCTTTCAGCTCACCAAGGCAGGTCATTTTGGCCAGGTCAACAACCCCCGCACCCAACACCCGATGAGTCATGATGAAAGGTTGATGTCGACATGGATCCAGACTGTCATATATTTGCCAATCAGTTGGGGTGGTGCCAGCGGGAGTCAATATAGGCATATATATTCCAGTCCCATGGAGTGTTTGGGTTTGTGCTGCAGACATGGGCTATTTAACGGCATGAGCTAATGGCGTTAGTTTTTGCAGAATGTGGAAGACGTGACATGCGCTATTTGACGCTCCCATGAATGGCGGAAGCCTAGCTTCTTTTTGCTAAACTGCTAAGGCAGTTTCTGGGGGCAAGACTGAGCCAAGATGCTTTTTGGACTTCCAAGACACATAAGACAGGTTTCATGATTCAGGGTGACAAAAAGCAGCTAGCCATGTCCACAAACCCTGACACAGATGTCCGCCACAAACTCAGTCAGAGGATGATTGGACTCTGCCAGCCTTTTGCCAAGTCTATTTCAACATCTTTTCAAAACAACAGTCTCACACATTTTGGAGCACATATTCGTTAAACCCAAAGACACCTCAAACCTGGATCACGGTTCTTCCCATGAGGGCCCTGTGGAGCGGAATCAGCGGAACCAGCCAGCCACATTGGCTCGATGGCAGGAGTCCTGAGACGGAAATCCCAGGCGCAGCGCCTGCCTGGCGCGACTCAGGTGTTCGGGTTTGGCCGGTGTCCTGGGTAAATCTCCCCGAAACGGGCGAAGATCTTCCCGCTCCAGTCGTACCTCCCCAGAAGGTACCTCTGGAGCCCCTATCCCGGTTCCGGGGAGCCGCACATCGAGCCCAAGACTGGGGTGATGGAACCTCTAACATATGAGGAGCATCCGTCGACCTGTGTGTCTAGCGGAGCTAGTGATAAGTATATAGGTTAGTCTATTGGTGACCCAGAACGGATGATCGAGGTAGGTCTAGGTGGGGTAACCCCGGGGTTTGGATGCACTCAGAATGCCGGCTGATTTGGTATGATGTATGCTGGGCCTGGTGTATAGCGTCTATGTCAGGCATTTAATGTCTTTGTTCTGCAAGAAAAGAACTGGGGCTCACAAAGGGTGCCTATTGGAGGATAGGGGTGCCCATTATCACTCCTGGCTTGAAGATGCTTGAAGAACTTATCCGAACAAAGTGGCTCTAAGCGGGTTGACTCCATGCACCGCACCTACTGCGCCTTCCGTCTTCGACTTCGTCCCCGACTTCGCTCGAGCTTTGGGGCGCGCGTCAGGATGGTGGCCTGAAGACAGCGACCTTTGTTGCCCTTATGCAGACTTCGAGCCGCTCCCCATCCCGCGGCGCCCCGGGCGTAGCTAGGGCCAGGGCGGGTCGACCTGAGGAGAGCAGCTGTGCAGTGGACCTGAGGGGCAGAACAACCCCATGTGTTCACATGCAGGTCATGCAGGTGTGAGGTTCCGAGAGTCTAGGTTTGTCCAACGCTGCGGTGTTGACCCAAAAGATGAGAGGAATTGCAAGTGTTTGAGTCTGAGTTATTCTAGGACCTTTGTTTGATCTTGCACGAGTGTTCCAGACTGTTAGTGGTTGGCTTCTTCAAAGTCCAAGTGTTCCTTCTGGGTCCCTTTCTCCGGAGACTCTCCCTTGAGCCGCTTTCTCTTGTAGCACTCATCATGTGTTGCATGAGATCATGTGCTGGGCATGTGTGTCACACCGCGTTTTTGCTGTCCGGCATGAAGTTGTTGCACATGCGGAGGAGAATTCTTGATCGCCAAGGAGTCCTGGACGGGAGTTTTGGTGGCCTTTCTGGCCTGAAAGGCCTTAAGATGCCTTAAGTGTTTGATATGAATATATGATATGATATATAATAAATTATAACAAGCACATGAACAAACTAATAAGCGTTCCACATGGCATTTTCGCACCTCTTCCAGCCATGGACTCTCTTATTTGGGAGCTCTCCGGTGTCGTTTCCTTGCTCAACCGAGTATACCCGTGGTCTCAAGAAGGGTATACCGGGTATCAACATTGGTTCGTATGCGTACATACCGGGCCTAAATATTTGTTGAAAGGGTCATGTGACATATGTGCACCATGTTCGACGTTTTCTTTTGGGAGCGTCCAGGTAGTCTTTAGATGTCTTTAGTATTTTGTGTTTCCCAAGGATTCCCAGTTGTACACGATGTACACGTTCGTATTTTCTTTTGTTCTTTGCCGATCTTCAAGTCCCTTGGTCGGACATAGCTGCTAGGTTCTCCTCGCGTCTCACGCAGGTTATGCAGGTTGCTCCGTGCAGGTGGCTGCCAGGGTGGGCCAAGTCCCCTTGAATCGAACTGCAGGATACTGCAGGAGAATCATCCCCTCAAGTCTGTCCAGGATGGGTTTTGACTTTGGTATTTCAATTACAGTGGGTCCAAAGACTAAAAGCGTAGACCAACCGAATCTTTGTTTCCTTGTACAGTGCTAAGAAGGATCCACTGCAGGTTGAAAAAGCCACTGGGTGACTCTTGACGCATCGAAGGTGGGAAGGTCCTCCGAAAGGTCCTCCCCAGGTAGAGAGCTTGGCAGAGGGGACTTGTTTGACTCATCAGATTCGTTGGGGTTCATCACGCCTAGACTCACTAGATGCCTCCAGAATCCTTCACCTTCACGCCGGCCCAGCCTGGCCTAGCAGCAACCAGCTGTGCCCATGGATCTTTGCCAATTCGCTGGGGGCCTGACCGGTCCAATTCGATGCATCTGTGCCGAGGACGCGCGGTGGATGTGACTGAGCCGTCGACAAAAAAAGAAAAAGAAACAATGTGTGCGTCACACCCGGCTTCAGAGACCCAAATGGAACCGGGCTGGGCGACCAGACTGGAAGACGACGTACTCCTACAAACCAGGGTTGGCGTGGTGGATGTCAGGTTCCATGATGTTCCATGCGGACCTCTTCCACCAGGGTGTATGGGAACTGAAGCTAAACCACTTGGGACGTGTTCTGCTAGACCCACATAGCCACATGGGACCTGTTCTATCAAACCACTTGGGGGGCGGACTGGTGAAGCATGTGAAGGCTCCCGGCTCAAACAGGGTGATAGAACGACCAGAACCACCGGTGTGTTCAGATGGATTTTAGACTCAAACACCAGGCCAACCTTTCTTGAACGGTCTTTGAAGGCTATTGCCAGTGGCTCAGGAGGTGGACGGAGCCGGACTTGGGCACCTGGGAACCCCACCAGAGTCGACGACGGGACACGAACCGGACACGTGGTGAATTGGACACAGAAAAAGTCCTCAAAAAGTCCTGCACCTGCGTTTTGAAAACCAGGTATCGACTTGTTTTTAAGTATGAAGAGTTTGTTTGAGTCATCCAGGTACGTAGAACCAACATCCAGGTACTCAGTCAACATTAGAATACATTATATACATTTATATGCCCTGGAAGATCAACATGGAACCTGAAAACCAGTGGGTTGTAGAGGAAAATAGTCTTCCAAAGGTCCATTTCCGGGTTCCATCTTAGTCTTCCCTGGTGTACAAATGTAATATTCTTGGATTGACACGATTGGATCAGTGCCTGCCACGCCGTTCGGCCGTGCCCTGTGCTTCAAGTGACGCAGGGGGGTTAGAGCGGGACATGTGACTGGCGCTCCATGGTTCAAAGAAGCCAATCCTCCCAAAAGTATCATTTCTTCCATTCTCAAGTAGCCTAAGGAGTCGACTGTCCTCACCACTTCACCTGCATGTTCGGCGGTCGCTACCGCTCCAGCACCCCGACGCGTCGCGTCGTCTCCCAATGAAGCTGGGGCCTCAGGGGCCGCTGTGAGTGTCGCGGTTTCGTGTGGTCCACCTCGGTGAGGTCGTAGGACGTCGTGTTCGGGTCGTTGAACTGGTTGAACTGGTGCATCACATCGCCTTGTTATCCATCATCCACCTGTTAAAGTAAATCTGGGGGGGCAGTTGAAGTATACTTACGTACTGTAGTTGGTGACTTTCAGAAATTCTCACGGGTACTCTAGTATTCCGTGTTAGTTTGCTCTCGATGCTTTTTCCTTAGGAGGTGCCGCGTGGGTGGAGAGCAAGCGTGGTGCTTTGACAGAGAGACCTTTTTTTCCCCAAACAGTGGGCACACTGATCGGGTTCTTACGGTAGGAGAAAGAAAGGTGTGCTTAGATCGCTGTTCTGCGCGGGCGTGTCCGGCTAATTCGCTGCTATTTACAGTACATTCATGACTCTCGACATCGTCCATGTGCCTGTGTGCGCTTGGAGCCTAGGTGCTGGTGCCGCTGCAGGGTGACGCTCCAAGGTCCATGGCTTTGGAGCTTGGATGGTGTTGCCTTTGGAGGCTGCCGCTGCAGGGTGTTGCTGCCAGATGACTGCAAACACATGCACCTTCCTGAAGTTCGGATTTGCACCTATCACCTCAACAGTGAGGCCTTCAAGGAAGCACATCGCGTCACAAAAAAACCGCTCGTCCGTATGAGTCTATTATGGGAGAGAGCGCGCTTTGGAGCCTGTGTGAGTGCTGGTGCTGCTGCAGGGTGCCGCTGCAAGGTGCTGGCCAAATGTCAGTGGCCGTGTGTGCTTTGGAGCTTGGGTGCTGGCTGCAGGGGCCCGCTCCCTGCAGGGTGTTGCTGCATGTTGCTGCCAGGTGTATATGACCGTGTGCGATTTGGAGCTTGTGTCCTGATGCCGCTGCAAGGCACCGGCCAAATGTCCAAATGTTTGTGCCGTGCGGGTTCGGGTGCCATGCAAGGTGCTGCTGCAGGGTGTTGCTGCCAGATGTGTATGGCAGTCTGCATTACGGAGCCTGTGTGCTGGTGCCGCTTTGGGCGTTGCCTGATGTCTGTGGCAGTGTGCGCTTTGGAGCTTGGGTGCTGGGGTCGCTGCAGGGTGTTGCTGCCAGATGCGCGATTTGGAGTGTGGGTGCAACCGCTATGCTGCCAACAAAAACCGTCGCTATTTAAGGTCTTTGCTGGCGTATATGCCGGCGTCTTTTTGTAAGGAAATGTTCATGTGTGTTTGGGAAAAGAGAGTGAATTTGAGGAAAAGTACATACCCGAACACCCGGCTTGGAGCTTCGCCACTAGGTGGCATAGCACAT